>CM067550.1:39808291-40391501 GCA_034509755.1 Anisodus tanguticus
TTTGGCCTCATCTTATACTAGTGGGGACATGAGGTGTTCCACTTTCAGCTGGGAGTTGCACTAACAAGCACATTCAGATGAGCGTGTCATCTAGATTATCTTCTAAATTAAAGTTTGGTTGAGTTGCGTAATATATCTCATCGTCTAACGGTATATCATTAAAAATTCAAGCCATCTATATGAAAGTGTAATCAATTAAATCATCCTTGTCGAGGGAATGTGGATGACTAGAAATTAAGTACTTCTCGCCTCTCGTTACCCCTACTAGAAGTTACACCCTTACCCTTACCCTTAAACATACCTCTTAATCCTTCTACACTGCGCAAATAAATAGTTAAAGATAATGAAATTAAGTGCGATAATTAAGATAAAATAACAATAATAATTTAAAGAAGGAAATCGAAGGTACCAAATGCCGACGTAAGGCCGATTTGTAATCGAGGTTGAAAAAATCGAAACTTTGCTCGATTTTGTTTATCCTCAAGCTAGTTGCCAACTTCACTCCCAATTTTTGAACTTTGATACAATTATACAAATGAACAAATAAAATATAATATTTAGTAGGCAATGTAGATCATAGAGAGATAAATTTAGAGATTAGAGAGATTTTTGGAAGATTTGTGAGAAAAATGAAGTGAAACGAGGTATTTATAGTTGAAAAATTGAGTTAAAGTGTAAATATATTAACTTAGGGGTTATAAATAAATATTAAAGGGTAGGGAGGTTAAAATGGCCGTCAGACAACGGCTAAAATATAAATCGGTCGCCAGGTAACGACCATTTTTTGCAAAGGGGCGGGGGGTGGGCTGGACTCCAAGTGATCCGGCTCGCGGACGAACCCAAGTCCCATCCCAGGTTCGAGTCCGGCCAATTTTTTTTTTTTTTTGGCTGACCCGGCGTGGTCTGGGACCGGGCGTGGTCTGGACCGGGGTACCTAACCCTGGCCCATTCGGCCAACCCTACGTAGCAGACTATGCGCTCTCCCGGGGGCATAGCTTTCTATGTAACAAGCTCGAACAAGGCATAATCCTAATTGCCTTCTGCTTAGTTACATTGAAATTGGCGCCCTTAAGACATAATCTCTATACAACTTTAGCCGAATATGCATAATTTCTATATGAAAATCTTGCCTTCGCAATTTTTTTTCTTTTTTTTTTATCTTCGTTGAGATTCGAACCCGTAACTTCTATTTAATAAACTCGGGAATAAAGGAGATACTTTGGCTCATAAATTTTTATTAAATGAGAAGTAGGGAGCAAAAAATTAAAGGTCAAGTTGATTTACAATAAAAAATTGTGCTAACCTATGGGAAAGCGGGAAATCCGCACAAAAAAAAAAGGTTTCTCGTCCTCAAATTGTTGGTCTTTAATTTTTTTCCTTTCGCTTAAAAATACCCCAAGATCCCAGTTCGAACCCCGCCTCTCGCAAAAAAAAATTCAAAAAAAATTCAACAATATAGAATTTAAACTCGCAAGTAACATTGTTAATTTGCTCCGTAAACTCCACCTAATAAAACATAGTTTCCGCCTTATGCCTAAAGGCAAACTCGCCTTATAAGGCATATTTTGCGTGCAAATTATCATTTAATTATTTTCTAATATTTAGGTATTTAGATCAACTAAGTTTTTTGTAAGTCAAATCCTTTCCTTATTTGAACAATATAACGTAACAAATTTGTAAAAGAAAGTAACACCGAGAAAAATCATAATAGTAAATTTTAGTGCAATAAGAACTTTTGTGAGGGTTTAGAAATTATAAGTTCTTTATTTTCGTGCAATAAGAACTTTTGTAGGGTTTAGAAGTCTTTATTCTTCAAGTTATATGATTCCGTTCTAATTAATTATTCAAAATTTTATTAAAATTAGTAAAATAATCCCTTAAAAGATAATTATAGGCCCACTCACATTGCGTGTCAAGATGATGATTTTCTTTCCATAACCGTGGCGTTGGTTTTCACTTTGTTTAATTCCGCTACCCTCGACTAATTCTCACCGGATATCTACTACCTCCCACCAACAACATGGTACTTCAGGTAACTCTATCCACCGAGGCTTAAACAAATTGAAATAAATCACCTAATATTTGTGCATGGTTCTTCCTACTTCATTTAACTATTAGGCCACTTCAAATATATGACATCTCCTGCCCTATAGGCTGGTTTTGGAAATGTTCGTGAATTACACTTCTTGAATACTTTTGTATGATGCTGCCCAGCATCCTCATGGTATCCAAATTGCTGTAATCCAATGAACAATTCTATAATGCATATCTTTTACAAAGGTGTTCCATAATTCAACTCGCTTTCCGGGGACAACCGGTCTTGTGCTTGGAGATCAAATGTTGTCGATTTGAAGATATGTGGTGGTAGATGCTGTCGTTGCTGCTGCAGCTACCTCACCATCAACCATCCCCTTGCCCAAATGCTTCTAGCTGGGCCCCTTTTGGGTCTTTACTGGAGCATGGGCAATTAAGCTTACATTCCCATAAAAAGGACATTGGAGTGGAGTGATATGTGAACCTGCATTTTTTAATACGATCATTTACTATTGTCACTAACGCTCCAATGTGTATAATTAGGAGCTTAGCCGACACTCCATTCCCAATGTCATTTTATTGGATCTTTTTCACTCACATATATGACAGAAATAGTCATGGATTTGATGTAATGGGTTTGATTTATGGCTCTCGGAAATGATGTAAACGATAAAAGACATATCGTAGAAAAGTGTAGAACTCATGCGTACTCAGCTCTCCCGCTATAAAAGACATATCAGAGAATAAAAACAATTTGTAAATGCTCATAATCTTTTATGGCTGAGTAGGTTCAGCGAGTGGTTTCCCACATGGGAGACTTGGGATCGATCTCCTCGCCAACAATAGATGTAAGAACTTTTACTCAATGCTCATAGCTACAAAAATCTAAGAAGCCTCGTTCAGAAGCATCTACATTTCTCCTCCCCTTCCCCTTTTCCTTTCTTTACTAAAACTAGATGCCTGTGGCCCGTGCACATGAATGCTCTGTTCTATATTCAACCCTATTAAGGAACAAAGTTTATTACAGCATATCCAAAATAGTAAGAAATACTATGTGCTTGCAATATAGTACATTCTTTCAGGTTGCATCCCACATATTTACATATTGGCAGCAAAGAAAATGCATTCCTTTTGAACCTGCAATTACAAAACTTAAGCAACAGTAAGAAGTAAATGCAGGAGGAGAAAATAAGAAAAAGAACATAGGCTAAAAACAATCTTTTCAATTCCTTCGCTATCGCACGTCTCTTAAAGTATGAACCCCTAAAGCAGCCAAACAACACCCTTTGCCTACCTGTTCACAACCTTGCGCGTAGGAGACACTAAAGCAGTCAAACGACACTTTCCGCTTACTTCACAACCTGGACAGAGCAGTTAGTTTTAGTTACCAATCCATATCTTTGTTACAAACCAGAATATAAGAGAAAATTTGAGTCAGCAGTCTTGTATAATGTAGTGTTCTAGAAAATGAAACAGATGGGACAAAAATCAGATACAAATAATTAAAGGCATACCCTAGCAACATAGATCTACAAATTTAGAGCAGAGTGCAACCTGTGTGAAGGCGTCGGAGTTACTCAAACCCTTAAGATACCATTTTAGAAGGTGTACTCGGTCATTGATTACAGGAGCCACAGAATTGCAAATGACAAAAGGAAGATAAGTGTAGAAAGAATATTTCCTAGTTGCAGCAAGTCCTATATCTCTCAACTTCTTCATCTTTCCACCTATAATTAAAAAAAAAATATAAATCTCCTGCTCAAACAACTAAATTTCTGCAGTCACTAAAACCGCAGCAAGTTGAACATTACATTAACTCAAGCAGGACAGGCCGTACCATGAAAACAACAAACGGTGCAAAAGATACATAAATTTATGTATGGAAGAACCTTCCTTGTTTGTGAAGATATTAGCTCTTAACACCTATCAGTCTCATGGAAATTATCTTCTTCCGCTCATTCTCCTTTTCTTATTCTGGACTTAAATAACTAAGCTCGATCAAGTGGATTGACAGTTTGCAATCTTTAAGAGACACATGAAACCATGTGGAATGTGGCCAGCTCGGCTTTCATTTAGATGGGAATATGGAGATTTGGTCTTTAAGTGCACCATATGCATAATAAGATGAGATAATCTCTAGTGCACAATATGTAGAGAAGACATCAAAAGAGCTTATAGTAAAAGGTCGGTAAGACATACAAAAAATAATACGTTAGTGACAGTTACTTCCTTGCATCTAAACTCAGAAAGGAAATTACCGAGCTTTCCAATTACAATTTTAATTCTCTGGTGTGTGTAGGGGGGAGGGGAGTTGCTTGAGTCCTTAAAAAGTGTGTTTTTTTTTTTTTTACTTAACAAGTCCTATCAAGTGTTTCTTACCTCAACCTTTAGATGGGTGACTGATAGCCAAGTGACGCAAAATAGCAAGACACAAGTTACTCTAACTGCTCATCTACTCCCTTTCATATTTTAATTCTTTCCATTTTCCTAGTGCGATCAAATAAAATGAAGAGATACAAATGGCTTCAGTGGAAACACTAGTAACACGGACAAATTCAAAAATGCTTAGTCAAATTTGAAGGCAGCAAAAATGATTTCGATGATGATAAAGGAGCTATAATTAAATTATACCATTATAATGCGTGGTGCTGAATTCTTGGACATGAGCATCTCCTTCCCAACAGGTCCATTAATGCATACCACTAGAATAGGGAATATTCAGTGTAAATTTGATATTTGCTGGGAAACTGCTAAGATGCAAAACAGACAAATAATAACATGATTTTGACTTCAATGATAGTATAGCTTAAAGAAGTAGGTTATTGGAGAATATGGTATTGTAAAAAGTATCTGCAGACTATTCCTCAAACACTGATGTATGTTGTCCTCCATCTGTTTTCTACAATTTTGAGAAGTCCTTAAAATGATGTGATTTTCTTTTGAAAAAGAAGCTTACGTGGTTTTTCTATGTATATAGAAAAATTTCATCCTTCTCTATTTAATATGTACAAAAGCTCAGTACACAAGAGATCAATAGCCACTCAACTCATGGATAGAAGAGAGTGCGTTTTTTGTGACCTGAGTAAATTTAAGTTAATGGTATAGGAAAAATGAACCGACCAGCTGCTGGTAGAACAATGGAATATAGTACCAGTATAAATCCACGAACTCACTATGGGAGAAGGATAATCAGTAATGTGTTAAGTTAAATAAAATTATGATGTTTTAGTGAAAAATGGATCTCGAATACCAAAAAATAAAATCTGCAGCAAACTCTAAATCCAGAAGACAATAGAGAACGGACTAAATATTTCCTATTTATGATTGTATGCAGACAAAAAAACAAAGTAAAATTATCCATTATCACACTTAAACAATTCTTCCTTGAGCTAAAAGGAAGGGGAAAAAAAAATCTAATTCTAAACTACAAATGTGGTTCTAATTATATAAAGGCTTCTATCGAACAACAATACAAACAAGATCCATACCTCTTGAGCAGAGAACCTTCCCCCTGATTGTCTTTTTATCCACTTCTCTTTGCTTGTATGAAACCGACGAAATATCATCAACATTCGACAAAAATAACGAGTTTCTACCGTATGTTTAGATGATACAAACTCAACATTGAATGACTATATAGAGAAAATCTTGGAGAAAAGAGATTTCCGTAAGTAAGCACGGCTAAAATCATATTAATACCAAAATTGGCTAGCAAAAATAATGTCTCAAACTTGAAAATCCAACATCCACAAAAGCAAAAAGAACGATGACTTAACCAACGAAAATGGTTATACTTAGTTATAGTAGCAAATGTCAATCAAAGATGAAGGTCAATGAACTACAAAAGGACACAAAACAGAGTACCAAAGTTTCAGCAAAGATGAGGAACAAAGAACGGTGAACGAGCAAAAAGAAAGATTGTGGTTGATCTGAGATGATGACCCAGCAAAAATGACTGAAACAGTTGATTTACCTTCTCACATATTAGTATTTAGGTATTGGCGAGTTGCATCGCGATAGTAGAACCAAACAGAGGTCAAAATGAAAGAACAATATGATTTGCTATGCTGGTTTATTCTTGAGTACCTATTCCACCTGCAACAAACATCCTAGAAGAACTTATTCAAAAAAAACATCTTGTAAACCAAAGTATCAAACAAGCTATGCATTTACAAACATAGACGTGAAAATGAGATATAACACTAACATGCATATGTTAAAGAGTCTTCAACATCAACATTTATCTTCAATTCTGGGGAGAGAGCATATGCTGCCTTATTTTAAATCCAGCATTTCACCTGTGTACTTCACATTCTTTTTCAACATTTTCTTAAAAAAGACAATGGAGCATAGAGAATTGAGAAGTGAAACCTCCACGAAGTTATAATATCATTTCAATGGATGCATGCACATTATAAGTATGATACAATCTTTGATAATTTAACATCAAAGAATGTCAAGCAACTGGTTTTAAGCAAACAAAGGATAATCATACATTCATCTGCAGGTAAGTTTAACAATTACCATGCTATTAGAACTAAAGTTTTACAATTAAAACAGAGATTCACTCATATAAAAGTTGATCAAGTAACGAGAGTATCACGATTAGCCAATTATGCTCGCATGTATCTATAAAATACAAATCTCCTGCTGGCAAGACTAAGTCAAATTTGTGGACTTTGGCACTCCAAGAAGTTTGAACTCAAGCAAATAATATAGCTTCTTAGCTAAAAGAAATCCTTTAGCCATATCATTGAACATATCGAGTGCATTAGTATCACTTCAAAGTTCCATCACATTACAACTGACAAAGGAGAGATCCAGTCTTTGTAACAATATCTATAACTCGGAATTTTCGCAACGGACAATTTTGCAGCAAATAGTTAGGGAAAATAATTTTTTTATCCAAAAAGACATAATATTCATACAAATTAGCTACAATTAAAGGAAGACTTTTGAAATGTGGTCCAAAACAAACCTTAGATATTTGTGTATCATCTCAAAAAGTTAAATTGTTTCTAAATATAGAAATGTGCCAATCTTTTTGGGACAAACTAATAAGGAAAGTAGTCCAATCTTTTTGGGACAGATGGAGTAGTTAAATTACTCGATAACGAGGTTTTCTATCTTGGGCGTAATATCAGTTCCATCTGATTGATCTAATTCAGCTTCCAGTTGTTTCAATGAATTCGCAAACCATTGCACGCCTTAACAAAATCTTCAGAACACCCAGTTTTTCCAGCTCCACCTGTATTTTCATCAGTAGTACACCAAATTTTCTCTATTGCCTTCAATGCAGAAATTTCTAGTGGAGGATAAAGAGAAGCTCCAAGTTCGTCAATTTGCAGCCCGATTTCTTGAGAAAATTTTAATTGTCTCTCTAGAGGCTACAAAAGTAGCAGTATCCGCGGAGTTTTCCTGCTTAAACTGTTAAATATACCAAATATACATAAGATATACACGTTATGCACGTGTATATCCTATGTATATTTGGTCTCGGCTAGTCTCGGTTTTTGTCCTTATTGTACACGGTTTTGTATAGTTGTAGTGTACCTTAATTAGTCTTGTACTCCTATCATAATTGTATAGTTAATCTCCAAATAGAATAAGGTTTTAGGAGTAGAATAGGAATAGGATTCTCCTATTATGGAAATATGTAAATTGTATATATAGTCTTTCAATTAATGAAAATAATCAAGGGATCATTTCTTTCATAAACAAGCTTGTAATGGAGCGGATTAGTTCTTTAATGACCACAAGTGTTGCAGGACACAACATCAGTAATTAACCGAGCAATCTTCATCTCCTCCGGAGATAGATCATTGCCTACATCACCTGCGAATGAATCATCACTATCATGGGATTTGCTTTCTCCTTCGGCGGAATCTTGAACAGAAGATTCATATGCTGGCTTCAGTTCATTCATTTCACGAAGTACATCCTTCATGGAAACAGCAAGTTGCGTCATTGCTCGACCTATAGCAGTAATATTTGTGGCTGGAGTCTTCTTAAGAGCAGAACAAGCTTCCCAGACAATGCCAACCAACTATGGGATTGATAATTTCTGTTTTTTGTTGTCATTTGATGTCGTTGACTAACAGGCAGATATACAAGTCAAATACTCGTATCAGAAAGTGAGTCATACTTCCTCAGCAATGAAGGAATAGGGCCCACTTGGTAGAGCAAAAATGTTCACAAAAATATTTTCATCGGAAGGTGTTTTCTAAAAGAAACCATTGCCTAAATCGTTTTACCCTAGTAAATCAAATGCTATCTACCTCTTTTAGTCGGTTTTGTGCCATTATAATACTTTTCTCACTATTGGGGAGGGGTGGTCCGTAGGAAGGGGTTCTTTCTTTCCTTTCACCGCTATTGAGTAAAACTAAGTCAGTCCCGCTTTTATACCGTCTCTATTTTCTTGATGAAACTATAATATGCGATGGCAGTAAAAGGGGATTATGCTCGCCAATCCCCGTATGCTTAAGAAAGGATTCGAGGTATGTTGGGTAAATATTAACGTACCACATATGCATAAATTCAGAAAAGATAAATACTATTGTAAAGCAATATGATGATCGCGCCTTTTTCCATGTCGTATACATTTATACTTCGTAATAGAGTGGAAAATTTAGCCCATGAACCAAAGACACGCTCAACCGGTTCAAGTTTGGGCTGGTCAATGACTCACTAATTTACTAGCTCAAACCATCTAAAGTTGGGCGATATGTAGCCCAAATTAACCCATGAGAAACATTGTCAAAATATTTTCAATTTTTTTTTTGTTTGATATGTTATATGTAGCCATAATAAAGAAAAGAGTTAATGGTAAAAAAAAACACCTAACTATCATTTTTTCATGAGTTTCATTCCTCAATTATTCATTGTTCCCTTCACCTACCTAAACTATCAATCCCTTTGTATTAAAACACACCTCGATGGTGAGTTGACCAAATATTTAAAACCAATCGACAATAGGCGTACGAAGGCCAACTCAAGATCGACGTGTGTTTTAATACAAAAGGAGTGACAATTTTAGGTAGGTAAAAGGAACAATAGGTATGAAATTAGCGGAAATGTAATAGTTTAAGTGTGTTTTTTACCATTAACTCTAAAGAAAAAATAATTTTATAGGTACTTAAAAATTATAAATGAACAAATGAAGTAATCAAAACTTAGTAATTATTGGGAGGGTTAGGTTATGACCCACTTTTTAGCTCATTTTAGCCCAAGTAACTTTTGACCGAGTCATTGACTCGGCCCATTTTGACCCATCCAAATTCTTCACAACCCCGCCCATTTGACACCCCTACTTTCTAGCGTTATGTATTTGTAAGTTGTCCATATGTTCATGGACTTGGGCCGAGCAGAGATAAATACATGAGAGAGTGTGTACCATATGAAGACACAAACTCTTTCATCAACATGAAATTGCTATCAACAACTTGTTTAATGGAGATCAAAAGGAGCCCTTGCAACATATTAAATTATGAAGCCATGTTCTCCTCGAGAGCTTTAACCTCCGGAGTTTCTCCGGCCAAAGCATTCCAACCGCACTAGAATGAAATGTAATTGTCAATTACCAACACTATCCGACGGTAAACGCATGAAATTTACGATCATAATGATGTCGGCCGAAAGTGAAAGTGGAGACATCATAATGATGTCGTCTCGATTTAGTGGACTCCTTTTTCGAAAATCTCACCTATAAAAAAATACACTCCTTCCCCCGTAGAAATGATCCAAAAACAAGAGAGAAAAACTAAGAGAAATACTCTTAGTGAAAAGCTTAAGCAAGAAAAGCTTTGAGAGAATTATAGGTGTAATTGGGATCGAGGTTGTGAGGTTGAGTGTTGTAAACACTTTTGTAATATTTCTCCCTTAATAAAATCATCAAGAAAGAATGGACGTAGCTCTCACATCGAGAGTTAACCACTATAAATATGTGTGTTATTTGTTCATCGTTTATTTATCGTTTTCTTATTAGGTCGGATTTGGACGCAAATCCTAACAACTAGTATCGAGCGACATGTTGTGTTGCGATTCGAAAATGACGGGAGGCGAAGATGGTTCGACGCACGGCATCGGAAATTTCGATGGTACGTAATTTGCATTTTGGAGAATGCGATTGAAGATTATTTGTATAGCAGAAAGCTTCATGAACCGCCGAGTCCGAAACCGAGGAGATGAAAGATGCAGATCGGAATCTCCTTGACATACTGTGTTCGGGAGTCATTCGATCGATTGACGTTGTCGAAGAACGTTGCTCACAACGTGGCGAAGGAGAAGACCATTGTCGCCATGACGAAGGTCCTGTCCGACATGTATGAGAAACCTTCGACAAGCAATAAGGTATTTCTCATGAAGAAACTCTTTCATCTAAGGACGGATAAGGTGCTCCCGTTGCAACGCACGTGAATGAATTCAACACAATTGTCAATCAATTGTCATTGGTGAAAATTGAGTTTGATGATGAAGTGCAAGCCCTAATTTTGCTGGCGTCTCTACCGAATAGCTGGGAGCCGATGAGAGCGGCAGTTAGTAATTCTGTTGGCAATGCTAAATTGAAATTCAACGATGTTAGAGATCGTATTCTTGCTGAGGAGGTTCGCATGATAGATTCTGGTGAGGCATCGACGAGTTCTGCTTTTATTATTGAAAACTGAAGCATAAACTATGACAAAAACCACAACCAAAATAAGGGCAAGTCAAAGTCAAGGAATTGCAGGAGTCAATCCAGATCCAGGCGAACACTTGAGTGTTGGAACTGTGGGAAACCGGGTCACATCAAGAAGAATTGCAGGGCACCGAAGAAGGACAACAAGGGGTTGGAATCAATGCTGCCACTGAAGACATTGCCGATGCGCTGGTGTTGTCTCGTTGACAATCCGATAGACTCTTGGGTGCTACTCGTGAGCGTCTTTCCACACCACCGCACATCGTGATATAATGGAAAATTATGTTGTGGGCATCACCGGTATGTCTACTGCGTATGGTAAGCCCTAGACATTGTTGGCACCGGAGACATTAGGTTGAAGAATTCAAATGGAAGCGTGTGGAAGATCACAAAGGTCGATACGTGCCGAAACCGATGCGTAATCCGATCTCGCAGGTCACTTGATGATGAGGGACATGATGTTAGCTTTGGTAACGGGTCCCGGAAGGTGACGAAGGGTGTTATGGTGGTTGCTCGAGGTCGAAAAATGGTACTCTTTACATGACTACGAGCTATCGTGATATAGTTGTTGTTGTTGTAAACACCAAGAAGATAGAGTTGTGGCATCGCACCGGGGCATATGAGCGAGAAAGGGATGAAGCTTCTGGTGACTAACGGCATGATTCCAGAGCTGAAGTCAATGGATCATCATATGTGTGAGAGCTGCATTATTGGAAAATAGAAGTGAGTAAGTTTTTCAAATGCAGTAGAGAATTGAAAGTTGAGAAGCTTGAATTGGTGCACACCGACGTGTGGGAACCTCGAACATCGTCTCTTCACTCGAAGGATCACATTACTACGTGACCTTCATTGATGATTCAACCAGGAAGCTATGGGTCTATTTTATGAAAAATTCATCTGACGTGTTCACTGTTTTCAAGAGGTGGAAAGCCATGGTCGAGAATGAAACAAACCTCAAGTCGAGGAACCTAAGGTTCGACAATGTGGAGAATACATTAACGGTGACTTCAAACAAATGTTGTTGCAGGGCCGATAATGGGATCAAGATGATCAAGACAATTTTAACTCCCCAACAAAATGAAATAGCGGAAAGGATGAATTGAACATTGAACGAGCGTGCACAGTAATATGAGAAAACACGTTGACCGCCCAAGACATTATGTGGCGCAGATGCAATCAATACCGCAGTTTCTTGATTAACAGAGGACCGTCTGCTCCTTTCGGGTTTCGTAATTCCAAAAGAGGCTTGGAGTGGTAAAAAGGTAAATCTTTCTTTTCTGAAAGTGTTTGGTTGTTTATCCTATGTTCATATTGATGCTACTGCTAGAAGTAAACTTGATCCAAAATCTAAGAAGTGTTATTTTATTGGCTATGTTGACACCGAGTTTGGTTATCGATTTCGGGATGACCAAAATTGGAAGCGGATGTCGTCTTCAATGAACATGTGTTGTACAAAGACAAGTTGCGAGAAAGCTCAGAAAGCAAAGACCGTAAGAACAAGAAATTAGAAATAGTCGATTTGAGAGCCTTCTGGGCACCCGAGCCGCAGCCTGTGCATCGGCCGCGGTAGAGGAACAAGCAACCCGAGAAGGTCGATGAAAATGTTGATCCTTAAACAAATGTTGATCATCAAACAAATCGCGGACGCCGATCACGTAATTACGTAGATCATTCAAGATCAAGAGGCCGGTTCACAAGTTCTCTCCGTCCATCAACTACATTCTCGCTCACCGACGCAGGGGAGCCGAATGTTATGTGTATGATGCAAGTTGATGAATCGATCAAGTGGAAGCCGTCAATGAAAGATGAAATGGACTCACCGTTGTCAAATCATACATGGGAGTTAGCCGAGTTACAGAGGAAAAGAAGGCATTACGTAACAAACGGGTCTACCTGAGATAAAGGAAGAACATGATGGAAGTAAGCACTATAAAGCGACGCTCGGTTGTGAAGGGATTTCAATAGAAGGAAGGCATTGACTACACAGAGATCTTTCTCCCGTGGTCAAGTTGGTGACAATCAAAACCGTTCTTGGGTTAGTAGCAAAGGAAGATTTGCATCTTCAACAAATGGACGTGAAAACTAATTTTCTTCACTTAGTGACTTAGAGGAGGAAATATACATGAAGCAACCCGAGGGATCCGAGGTCAAAGGGAAAGAGAAGTCGGTGTGCAGCTTCAAAAGAGCATGTGCGGACCGAAACATGCTCCAAGACAAAGGTATTTGAAGTTTGAAAACTTTATGAAGAAAGCCGAATTTTCAAGGTGCGAGGCAGATCATTGTTGTTACTTCAAGAGATTTGAAGACTCCTACATGATATCGTTTCCTTTATGTTGATGACATGTTGATCTCAGTGGAGTCGAATCCACAGACATGTCGACGAAGGCGGTAACAATAGACAACCGAAGCTATGTTCACTTCGCTGGCCCGCACGAGGATGAAACTAGGAAAGAGCCGTCGCATCGATCAAAGTGTGAAGACAGATTGAAATTAGTCTTCAAGTGGAGAATTGTTGGGTTAGGGTCCACCCATGTGGGAAAGAGAAAAAATGGCCGAAAGTGAAGACATCATAATGATGTCGGCCGAAAGTGAAAGTGAAGACATCATAATGATGTTGGCCTAAAGTGAAAGTGGAGACATCATAATGATGTCGGCCGAAAGTGAAAGTGGAGACATCATAATGATGTCGGCTGATTTATTGGACTCATTTTTCGGAAAATCTCACCTATAAATAAATGCACTCCTTCCCCGTAGAAATGATCCAAAAACAAAAGAGAAATACTCTTAGTGAAAAGCTTAAGCAAGAAAAGCTTTTGAGAGAATTTTGAGTGTAATTGGGATTGAGGTTGTGAGGTTGAGTGTTGTAAACACTTTTGTAATATTTCTCCCTTAATAAAATCTCAAAGAAGCAAAAGTGGACGTAGCTCTCACATTGAAAGTGAACCACTATAAATCTGTGTGTGTTATTTGTTCATTGCGTATTTACTGTTTTCTCGATTAGGTCGGATTTGGACGCAAATCCTAACAGTCACCAACTGACCTCCCATGATCCTCCCAAAAAAACAAAAAGAAAAACAAAGGAAATAATAGAGCACAGAGACAACAAAACAGAACAGTTTTCTAAGTTCAATTTTTTCACTAGTATAACGAGTATATTTCTAAACATCCAAAGGAAACAAACCAGCTCCTTCTGTTTGTATTATGTGATGAACCTCTAGATATCTATGTTGCAGATGCATAGTCAAAAAATGTAAAAGCACTCTGAATAATCTCAGTTTTCAATGCAAAATTTGGCATACCTAATATATCTCCAGAAAGTGAAGCAAATTGAAGTGTTATATATACTCTGATTGCCTTTTTATTTTTAAGGAAATGACGAGATTCCAAATTTCTGTTGATTTCATATTACTATTAAAGTAAGAATCTCACAATTTTAGCATCTCTAGGCTTCCTTCTCTACTAATTTACTCTTCTGTCTCTCCCTTCTTCTTTTTACAGTAGGGTATTATTTGGGAGTTACAAGGTGGATAAACCACATAGTTTATTAAATTATAAATCCTTTTACTTTAGTATGTGTACTGTTTTTCATCCATGGATGTTAAGTAATGAGAATAGGATCATTTGTATAATCGTCGTCAATGGCTTGTTAAAAAATCATAGGCGTGGATAGAGCTAAAAGATTAACTTTATATAGCATTTCCCTTGGATCCCTCTAAGAATTAAAAGAATGTATTTATTTCTGAGCAGGACAGAATATTACCTTGATATTCTTGTTTCGGTGGAAGTTTGTCTGCTTTAATTTTTTTTCTTTTTTTAATAACCAAGAAATCACTGAAGGTCAGTGGCGCACGGATCAAAAAACAGTGGATAATGGGCCCACACCTCTACCTTTCGCTACTTAATTACCAAGCTTTGGTCTGCAATAGAATTCGAACCCGTGATGTGAGCCTAACCCACAAATTACAAGCATCTACTAGACCAAAGCCCTGTGGCAAGTTTGTCCTTTTTTAATTGACAACTAGTTTGGTATATTAAGCCATTCAATATAGTTTCTCACACAAAATATTAATTGCAGAATGCAGAGCTATCGAAGGGAAGAAAGACCACAAAAGCTATCGTACTTCAATTGATTGATATAATCAAACAATATTCACCAATTCTCGGCCAACCAAAGGTCCAAGTTACTTAAGGACTTTGATGGGATGAGTAAGAATTGACGACTATTTTTTTAAACTGGACATGTTCCAATCCGAATAGACCCTTCTCTATCTTTAGCAGAATATATGCCAATCACTTAAATGTAACAGTGAAACATTTAAGTAATATCCTCCCAAGAAAAAAAAGTGAAACACCTAAGCTTTTGAAAATGACACTTTTGTTTAATCACTCCATGTCCATGTCGTACCTTTCTTCATTTAGGATAGGTTTCTGATAACCAAATCTACATTTACTTCATCTTTTATGAATAGTCAGTCTCTACTCTCTACTTGCTTACCTACAGCATATAACTTCACTATCAAATATATCATTATTCATAGTTGGTCCTCAAGTATTGCTCTCAGCCAAGTATTTGCTAAATAGGCATAAGCCTATTGAGAGGATGGACCCCACAATAATGTGAGCCAAAAAGAATGACCACATTACATAATGTATCAATCAAATCAAGATGAACTTTGAAGGAATAGGGAAGGCTATTTCGGATTATGGTGGGGGTCATAAGGTAATAATATAAGAGATCAATAAATAAAGAACAAGAGATCCTTGTAAGATCATTCTTCTATTCAAGTTGTAACTAGTGGATATCATTTCCAGAAGCGGAGGTAGAGTAGAAAGTAGATGTTCGGCAAAATTCAATAACTTTGGTCGAACCTCTCGTGTTTATCTTAAAAAAATTATCTAAAATGTACAAATTATTTATTTACGACCTAGTAACTCAAAGGGACTAGAATCCAGAATCTATGAACTTCAAATTCTGAATGTGCCTCTAATCATTTCCTCCATAAAAGATGGCAATGGTACTATCATGTGATATTGAACACATCTTATAAAGATCAAAGATGCAACCTTTGCCTTACCTTTTTCGTTTTTAGGATCTTTGCCTTTTCTAAATCTTATTAACATCTTAATCTATGATCTACAAATAAGAACAGGAGCTGGGAAAGATTCACAATCTTGAAGTTGGATAAATTAACTTTTCCACAATAATAGGGCTTCCTGCAAATGCTTTTAGATTAACAAAGTTCCATTTTTCAACTTATTTACCTTCATTTCTACAATTGTAAGAACGAAATTTAGCTTCTAAAAAAAAAAAGGAAAATACTAGCAAGTGTATAAACAACAAAATTGAATGGGTTTTCCAAATGAGAATAAACTTGTATTCGCTAAATAGGATACCTGATAACCAAGTGGAATATGCAGTTAATGCTTGTATAAGGAAATAAGCTCCTCATTGGTGTCTCGAGCGTTGGCTCTCGGATATCATTGAGGAGATTATGCTTATCAGGCCAGATGTAGAGATTCAGGAAAACCAAATGTTTAACCCAGTATGACATGATACCATGGACACTGCCACTGCTCATATGCCATCAAAATTGGCTATGACTCCAATGATGAATGAAGATATTGTGGGCTTTGAGGACGTGAGGGCAGAACTAAGATACAAACTAACAGAAGGATGCCGAGAACTAGATGTTATCTCTATTGTCGGTATGCCTGTCTTAGGTAAGACTACTTTGGCCAAATATCTCTATTCTGATGGGTCAGTTATTGAACATCTTGATATTCGTGCACAATGTTGTGTGTCTCGAGTATATAAACGTATGGATTTGCTACTGATTATTCTACATGATGCTACTGGAAAGAGACCTAGCTTCTTTACTAAAGCTGATGTAGCAGAAAAACTCCGGAAAACTTTACTGGTGAAAAGATATCTTATCCTTGTTGATAATGTGCAGGAAGCTAGTGCGTGGGATGATTTATGTTCTTTCTTTTATGATGCCAAAAATGGAAGTGAATCATCCTAGCAACGAGACATCTTGAAGTTGCCAATTATGCTACATCTGTTAGTAATGATGATGAAAGTTGGAAATTACTAGAACATAAAGTATTTAGTGAAGAAAGCTGCTCCCCTCCCCTTGAAGCAGGTGGGAAACAAATAGCAAAAAAGTGTGGAGGCTGCCAAAAGGTTCCCCTGGTAAAATTAACATTGCATATTTTTTATTACAGGTAAAAGGAAAAGCAAACCTTTGACTTTCTGCTACATTGATAGTGAGGCAGACCTGCACAACTGGGGAGAGCTTCAATGACCTTATGTTGTGTGTATATCCTCTGGGAAAACAAGGATCCATAAGCTTAACACTTTGAGCAGCTGCATTAATGGAAACAGAAACAAACTTGCAGCTATAGATTTTTACTTGTAAAAGCATGAGAACTGATCCCTTATTTAAACAAAAAAAAAAAACCACGTGAGAACTGATGCATCAAATCATGTAGAAAGAATGATACTAATTTAAAAAAACACGTGAGAACTGATGCATCAGATCATGCAGAAAGAATGATACTAACTAAAGCAATGCTACAACCGTAACGTTCCTAGAAAATGTCACTTGGATCACATAACAAAATCACTTCAGAATGATGAAAAAAATATATCATTTGCTTTAGTTTTTCCAATTTCTTTCTTTCTTCCCCCTTTTTTTCTTTTATTATATGCTCTTGGTCATGGCGATGCAGTGGGGGTGGGCTACTGAATCAATGAGGAAACTGCACATTTAGCTATCTACAGTTTTAGGCTTTTAGAAAAGTAAAGAGCTTGCGTACAACAAATTTCGCTAAATTATTTACTATGATGGACAAACATATGCACCAACCCCCACCCGCACCCTCCACTCCCACAAAATAAAGATTAAAAGGTCCCAAGAGATATCTAAAGAACAGCTATCAAAGGCTCTTAACTCCTAAATCAAATATCAGAAAAATGTATAAGATGTAATAAGCGAATCAATAATATCACACCATGAAGTACTTGAAGTTCATATAAAGATTAAAAGGAAAAGAGACTCCAACATTACCTTCATGTTGGCCACTCGCAAGGAGGGACTCCAGGAGCAAGTCAAATGCAACATTCTCCAAAACATCACGAGATATTAAAAAGGGTATTAGGGACAATGAATACCAGGTCCGAATACTCAAAATTCTCTTGCAAAACAATGCTGCTACAAATGCATATGACTGCTAATTAAGACCTCTAGATGAAGAGAAGATCAAATTCAGTGTTACTACAGATGATTATATCTAATGCTGACTGATTCTGCAGCAAACTCTTGGTTATCTGTTTTTTTAAACAAACAGAAATCTTTGAGGGCCAGAGTTCGAAACTTGGTGGATAATAAACCTTCTCTCTACCATTCTCCACTTAAATACCACGGTCTACTACAAAGTTAGACGTTGATTGTCTATTCGTATATAATCTGTCGGGGGGTTGTTGTATTCTTTTATATGACTTACTAATGTAAATATGGGTTATTGAGCTGTCACGTTTTGAGATAAAGAATATAATTGTCAATAGAACGATCATTTATCATTAAGTTTCTCATGTCAAGCTCTCCTATGTTCTTATCCAACATCACCTTGTCCCACTTCACTACAGATGAAAGGATATTTATTACCGCCTCACACAAAGTTCCTCCTAATCCTGTCCAACTTTTGTTCACACTGACCAGTATTGGGAAAAGGACACAAGACATGGAGGGATCGAGAACACTAGTGATGAGCACCACCTTACCTCCGAGAGATAAGTATTGTCTTTCACATAGCAAGCCTTTTTTCACATTTAACTTAAATGTTTCGCCACACGTGTTGCCTTATACATATAGCCTGTAATGGCATCCCCAGGTAATCTATAGGAAGTTCGCCAATTTGACCTCCAAAACATTACCTAATCTGTGTAGATTTTGCATCACATTTACTGCAAAGAAGTATCTAAAACAGGCCAACAAGATTATGACCAAGATGTCCTCACAATAAAAGATATGATTCCAGAATTGCACAACCTCTCAACCAATCATCGCTGGCACTAGGACAGCACTGAGAGAAATAGCTAATGCAAGGTAGAAATGACGATAGTGTGGCAACAAAATTGAATATGGTACAGAAGCACCGAGAACCAGCAAGTAGACTAATATATATGCACGGGTCCGATAAGAGCTTTCTCATTTCACTTGCTCTAAACAAAATAGTCGGAAGTAAATGTCAGGCAGTTTGTATCCCCTATGGACAGCAATTATTATCACAACGAATGCTACAGTTGACACTGACAGTGCTCTGTCACGTCCTCGCATATTTAGGGGTAAATTTACAGACTTACAGATAAACCTATCCTCAGGCATAAAGCTTGGTCTTTCATGCTCGCGCATCAACCTATTGCAACGAATCTACTTTACTCGGTCTCCGGACCGGCTATCTCTTGTGAAGCCCGTATACAGTGGGTTATACCTCACCCAGATGCACTTCAAAAATGCAATCCGACAGTGAGACCTTAGTACGACTGTCACACTAACTGAACACCAACAACCGAGGTAATAAATAAGCCACAAATAGGGTGAGAGAATATAGAAGAGATGGATGACTATTGACAATGATAAGTTACATGTATTATGCAGAAGGAGCGAATTGCCAAATTTCATCATTGCGAATTATTTCAAGTTTTTATTTTCGTATTTTTCATCTTTTCTAAAATCATTTTAACAATCAATGATCAAGCCTTTTTTCTTAGAATGAACTCCTCAAATATCACAAGGAGAGTCCAACAGCCATATCTGGAAGAGCAGGACCAGTCGGCCCGGGGGATTCACGTCCATAAATCAAATTGTCAAGAATTATTTTACCATCATTGAAAGAAAAATCCACGTACTTAGTTATAGTGCATTTGTACAATAAGTACCGTAACTTTTTGTTTCTGCATCCTAAATTCTCATTTAGACCTCAGGAACACACGATAATGAGTTTTAACATGTAGCATCCTGCTTTAAAAAGTCATCTCTTCTTTATGAATTAATTTCAATACATATCGAAGAGGATATAATGAGTTTTAACACTGATGAGGGCCTCCGGAAGAACAGTATCACACTTTATATTATACCAGGCACACTTATAAAGAGACAATATCAGCATTATACCTACCACTTTAAGGACCATTCAATTCAAGAGCACAATATCAAGATAAAGCCAACTATACCGGAAGCAAATTCAAGCTTTAAATAGATTTAAAGCAAGTTTGCCCCATTAGCAAGGTGCATTATATTTCATCCACCTCATCATACGTTAAGTCATCGAGCAATGGTTGCGTTTCAACATACTGACAATTGCATTCAGATAAAAATGAAAGAAAGTTCATGTCTATATTACAAAAGCACTTTTATCATTAGAAAAGAAAATTGGAGATAACAACCCATGACATGAACGCAAACATCATGGAAGTTGGGAGGCACCTCAAACTTGGATATGTTTCTCCTTGTCCCTCCTTCAAACCCTAGCCAGTGCAAAAATCCCGAAGCCGGCCCTTTATATCCACAAGAGAGTAAAAGGACAGCCCGGTGCACTAAGCTCCCGCTATGCGCGGTGTCCAGAGAAGGGCCGGACCACAAGGGTCTATTGTACGCAGCCCTACCTCACATTTGTGCAAGAGGTCGTTTTCCACGCTTGAACCCATGACCTCCCGGTCACATGACAAGAACTTTACCGCTTACTCCAAGGCTCCCCTTCTATATCAACAAGAGAGTCATGTCCGAAAACCGAAAAGAAAGTGATCTTCAAATCCATAACGAACAAAATAACCTACATGATATTGCTAGCAGATTCAGATAACAATCACCGAGCCATCAAATTCTAATTGTACTGGGCATGAGCATCCGAAGGATCTATTACGAACCTCGGTAACTTCGCAGAGAGAACAGGAAAAATTAAAACAACAGACACTCTCATCAAAATATTAATTAACAAATAGAGGAGAATTTTTTACACACGCTTTCTCACTAAATAAATTGCTTGCTTAAATTGCTATTTTGCAACACGCTATAACAGATCAAAAGAAAGGACAAACCCTTGAGCCGGCTAACAGCGAATGGTGACCCAAGCAAACCAATTATGAGATCCGATTGTTGGATGACATTCTTCCCTAAAAGTAATGGCTATTTTTTACAACCAAGAAATCCCTCAAGAGCCAAGTCGCACGGTTTGAAACTCGGTGGATTACGAGACAACCCCTCTACCCTTCTCCACTTAAATACAAGGTTTTTGTATGTGCAAAGTTCAAACACATGACGTGCGTCTAACCCACACATCATGCCCCGCGATCTAACCACTAGACCAAAGATAATCATTTTCCTAAAGCATTTCTGCAAATATGCATCATATACTTTCATTTATCAACTGGTGAAGTCAATTACAGAGTTGCAGAGACTTCAAGAATACCTCAAAATATTAAACAATTTGAAAACTCAGTTGCACTTTCCTCCAAAGTCTACATGATATCTGCAGAGCAACTAAGACAGATAAATATTGTGTGGTATCTACAGCTTCACGTAACTACGTCTCCTCACACCCCCCAAAAAAAAATCTCTCTCCATACACATGTTCTTCTGCATGCATCTCTGGAACTTATGGATCAAATAAGATAAACACAGATATTTGTTTTAAGAAAGATAAGATTAAACTGTGTAGTCTCCATAATTAGAAGGTGGAATGCAGAAAGAACACTCCTAGTCCTTTTGTCATCTCACAGGGATTCTAAAACATCAAAATTAGATTCATGATCTTCTAAGTACTTTCCTTTACACCAACAATAACACATAACCAAACACTTCATTTTCATCTTTTGAATGTTGCTAGACTTCTCTTCAAAACATCTATGGTTTCTCTCCCATATTGTCCACCAAATACAATCAGGGACAATCTTCCATCTCTTTATGATTAGCAAGTATAAATATTTGATAAGGAGCAATCATCAAGATATTGATAGATCTAATAATACGAGAGCTATTCGTTTTAAAAAAATGCAAAGTGACTGTTTGCTTGATCCCACTAAGGCCTCATTTATTTTCATTAAGACTAAAATGTCTCTGAATGCCCATATGAATGATTAAGATGTTTCTAGATTAGAACACTGAATGATTAAGACTTTTTGTTTCAACATTTGAATGTGTAATTTATTCATTTGTAAACATAACAAATATATATTAAAAAAAAAGTATACATATTAGAAAAATTCATTATTTGATAAAAAAAAAAAAAAAACATTTATATTTGCTAGTGATGGTGGAGACGGTTTGTAGTAGTGGTGGTGGTGATGGTTGATGTTAGTGGCTAGTAATGGCGGTGGGGGTGGAAGTTGTGATGATGGAGGTGGTCGGTGTTGTAGTGACTGGCGTGCATGGTGAGGGTCGATTGTAATGGTGGAGTTGGTTGTTGTTAGTAGCTGGCAGTGTTTGTGGTGGTGACCGAAGAACGTGTGTTGGTTGAAGATGTGTTGGTGGTCGTTGGCGGCAGTGCTAGTTGCAATGATGGAGGTGGTTGGTAGTACGGATTGACCGCAATGGAAGTAGTGGATGATAGTGGTGGCGGTGGTAGCAGAGGTGGCGGCACAGGTGGTGGCAGTAGATATAATTATAATGATGGAGGTGGTAGGTGTGGTCGCAATTGACAATAGTGGATGGCAGCGGTGGTGGTTGCCAATGGTAGTTTGATGACAAAGGTGGTTGGTGGTTGGCGATGGTAATGGTGGTTGACAATGGCAGTGGTGGTTGTGATGGCAGAGGTGGTTACTGGTTAGTGGTGGTGGCGGGTGATTGTGGATAGAGTGGTGGTGAAAATTATCAATACAAAATAGCTCCTAATGATATTAAGAATTTATTCAAGATGTTAATGATTTAGATCTATTCAGACCAAATAAGTGCTTAAATATTAATGTAAACAAAATATTAATCACATGCATTTAATACCGTAGGTTTGAACTATTCATATTCAAACCTCAATTAAGTGCAAACAAATGAGGCCTAAGAGTCCCTTCATTATGACTAGAATTATATGCTGCTTCCAGATTCAAAATATAAGACGTAATATCAGGGACAATTCATATTGGAAACAAGGCGTATCACCTAGTAAGGGGAGCAGTTCTTCCACCTCTACCAGGGTGCCCTCAAGATGCTGAAGTTGCTCCTTAAAGAAATCACCCTACTAAATGCTTATCAAAATTCATGTTGGTGTAGCAAGTAAAAATGCAGCCAAATACATGCAATAGAAATAGGGATGACTCGGTAAGCATGAAGCAGTTGAATTCGTCAAAGCAAAGCCAAATTTATATGTTTGAATTTCCTTGATGATGTCTGGAAACAAGTATATGAATCAGTTAAGGTTCCTTCATTAGTCTTACTTAAGCATTGCCCCCTTAGACTAAGTGCATCATAAGAAGAATCAATGTATAGCCTACCAGTGTTATTTTCCAGTTAAAGATCGGACTATGATACTGAGACGGACAGTATAAAATTGTTTATAGATGCATGTATTTGACATAAAATTAAACAAACCTTGAAATTTATCTAGATTAGACATTCCCCGGTCAACCTCAACAGGTCCAATGGTTAAACTGTTTGACATAAAATTAAACAAAAGGAGGAGATGCTATCGTAGTCTTATGCTTTGTATAACTATGAATGACATTCTTTTAGGAAATAAAAAAAAAAAGACATTCATAGTCATAAGCTTTGTATAACTTTACGATTTACTGTTTTAGACCAAGTAGTAAAATCATAAGTACTATAATCAAAAATCAGAAATTCAGAAGCAAGTAGACGTCACTGATCTGCCCAACCCTGATGGAAAATGATAAGCCATTTATTTTCTTCAACACAAGAGATATAATTCTAATTCATTCTCGAAACTAATTCTCACCCAAGAGCAAAGCTTCTTAATTACAACGCCACAGCAGATGGCTGATATGACACACACTTCAACTGAGTGCAGTCCTCAAAGGAAGTACACTGCCTCAAGAATTTTGTAAACTTGTCCTTCATGCATGATTTCGATTCTTTCACTTATGTATCCATCTAGTATCACCATTTCCCTCATTAGGTATGACTTCTGAACAAACATTACTAGTTCAGCGATCCCCCTGCATTTTCCTATGTCAAAAGCTTAAGGCAGAAGGGAATTATCCAGAGTAAGATTGATATAGGAAAGGTCGGTAGCCAACTCATTAGTCTCCTGAATATCTTCTTTTTATATAATTGTTGTTTTTGTTTATAGTTGTTATCTTTATCTTCCCTTCGGCTGTGCCTTTCTTCGCACTTTAGTTACGCTTTGTGCTTAAAATACCAATAGAATTCGTGCTTGTTTGCTTTACTCCTTTAGTCTGAAAGGTAAACTCTTGGAAGAAGCTGAGTAGAGCCATGAAGTTTATCACGATGAAACAGAAAGCACGGAAGGGAAACTAAGAGAACCAAGTCAAACTTGTCCGCAGAGTAGCGCACAAAGCAGGGAAAGCTTAAAAAAGACAGCAACCAACAGGAAATTTCAGCAAAACTAAGTCTCACCTTGCAGTAGGAGTATTATGCAGCACCAACATGGGTAACAGCAGGAAGAAGAAAAATGAATCACCAAGCAGCCGTAAAGAAAAATTCGAACAAATCAAAACAAAGTGGGGATTACGATCTACAATAGAAACCATGTGTTGCCGACCACATTTTACAAGACCTACAGGTGCTGCTCGTTGAAGATACATGACCGCTTGGCACTGTATTAAAATAATGAGCCCAACACCACGTTCCAATTAAACCCTTTGGTCGATGTCCAGGACTATGGGAAGCTCCTCAACTTCCACCAGGACAAGCATATAGGCGCTAGAACAAAAAGGATGATGTCACCGGTGAAGGGAAAGAAGACAAGGACATATTTCACTAGATCACAAAAATGAGTTGTATTATCAGAGAGAAATAGCAGGGGACTAATAAGGTAACTCATAAATCACCTCCACGTCGATGTGAACTTAGAACTACCTGATCTCCTTTTCTACCTTCAATCACCCTAGTTCTCACCAATAGACCTCGTGCATTTGTCTGTCTATATATTTAGTGATCAACCTATATCTAGCGACATTTTCTCATTTTATCCTTAATATGTGCAATTTTGTGCCTTATGTCGATTTCTGATCTTGTAGTCTTGTATGACCGCACACAAAAACGGATCCATGATTTAAGCTCTACGGGTTTAACTGTCAACTATTTTGGTTTATAGTTGTTAGTTATGAGTCGAGGGTTTTCGGAAACAGCCTCTCTGCCCTAGAAAGATAGAGGTAAGGTCTGCGTACATCCTACCCCAGACCCCACTTGTGGGATTACACCGGGTATGTTATTGTTTTGGTTTATAGTTGTTAAGTCTTTTCTCTTTTTTTTTTCTTTTTTTGTAATAGTGGTGTCTCAGGCGCATCTCTACTAATTTCACGGAATAACTGCAACCTCCCAATTCGTGTTTCTCTGTAAGTAGTTCTTAGTCAATAATTAGGCATGATTTGTTCAGCCAAGAGCACACAAATCTATCTACAAGGAATTGATTGAAAAAATTATGTTTCTTTCTTTAAAAAAAAAGACTTTCATTCAGTAAAATCAGAAAGAAAGCTTAGGAACTGATTAACAAAATTTAAAAAAAAATTAACAAAAAAGACTTTCATTCAGTAAGAGCAGAAAGTAAGCTAAGGAATTGAATTAAAAAAAAAAGACTTTCATTCAGTAACAGCATAAAGAAAGAAAGAAAGAAAGCTAGGAAGCAAAGACAAAGCAATAGTAAAGTATACTAGTAACTTATAGGGCCTATGGCACATTAAATAAGCCAAGTCTAAATCAAACCCAAAGTGGTGGAGTGAGTTTGTGGTAAGATTGACCAGTGTAGTGGGGCACAATGGTTCCGTCAAGAAGGTTGTATACGCCCATGTCCTTGCCACCCCCTCGTTCCATACAAAAGTAGGCTTCTCTACAATCGTCTGTGAAATAAATACGGTTCCCCTGGCATCCCGGAGGTGGTTCAACAGCCAAAGTAGCACTAAAGCCAAGGAACAATGCCCTGTTCCCCAAGTCTTTCACCTCCTCATAACTACTATCATTAATCTTGTATACACGGAATTGTTTAACCCCATAACTATCGGCCCCTTCCTCGAAGTTATGACATCCGTCTCGATTAATCACTAATAGTTCACCCATTGAATAGACTATGTAAACCTTGTTACTGCAAGCTACCCGAGGAGGTATCTGTGACATGATAACTCTGTCAGCGGTGGTTGAATAATAATCTGATGTGAAGTCCAAGATGACAATATTGCCCATAAAACTTACACCATAAAAGTGTCCATCATGCCAGGTGACGTCAGAAAAGGCGCAATAGGGTATTGTGGAATCCACACTAGTAAAGGATTTGCTTCCTGGCCTCCAGAAAGCAAAAGTGCGAGGATACCCTTGAATTAGGGCCAAAACATAGTCATCTGTTGGACATAAGTAATACGATCTGAAGAAAGTAATGCTTTTTGGACATAAGTAATACGATCACAACCAAGTTACTCCTCGAAAGCGAAACCTGGTATCCCAAAATTCACGAATTTCTGCATTCTCCTCTTTCTCTGCCAACATCAACAATGGAGCTGCAACTTCAACTGCCATACTCACCAATTGAATTTGTTTGGGTGAATTGTGAATTGTGAATTTGTGAATTAGTGAATTTGTGAATTAGTAAAGTTTGTTAGAATCCTAATGTTACCCGTAAAAGGGGAAAATAACAATTTGATATCTTATTGAATTTATTTATACAATTTTGTATTTGAAAAGGCTTCTTTTATACCCTAAATCCCACACATCGGAATCCTAATGTTACCCGTAAAGAAAAAAATAGGATTACTATTATTACATACATTTAGGAAAAAAAAAGAATTTGATAAATATGTTATTGAATTTGTTTATGTGAATTTTGAATTTGCAAGGATTGTTTTATAACCCTAAATTCCACACTGATCGGAATCCTAATGTTACCCGGAAAGTGGAAAATAGAAGTACTGTTATTACATACGTTTAGGAAAAAAAGAATTTGATAAATAACTTATTGAATTTGTTTGTTTAAATTTTACTTCTTTTATAACCCTAAAGCCCATCCGGATCGGAATCCTAATGTTACCCTGAAAGGGGAAAATAGGAGTACTATTATTACATACGTTTAGGAAAAAAAGAATTTGCTAAATATCTTAATGAATTTTATTGTGTGAATTTTTAATTTGCAAGGCTTCTTTTATAACCCTAAATCCCACACTGGTCGGAATCCTAATGTTACCCGGAAAGGGGAAAATAGGAGTACTATTATTACATACGTTTAAGAAAAAAAATTGATAAATATCTTATTGAATTTGATTGTGTGAATTTTGAATTTGCAAGACTTCTTTTATAACCCTAAATCCCACACTGGTCGGAATCCTAATGTTACGCGGAAAGGGGAAAATAGGAGTACTATTAATACATAAGTTTAGGAAAAAAAGAATTTGATAAATATCTTATTGAATTTGTTTGTGTGAATTTTGAATTTGCAAGGCTTCTTATATAACCCTAAATCCCACACGGGTCGGAATCCTAATGTTACCCGGAAAGGGGAAAATAGGAGTACTATTATTACATACGTTTAAGAAAAAAAATTGATAAATATCTTATTGAATTTGATTGTGTGAATTTTGAATTTGCAAGACTTCTTTTATAACCCTAAATCCCACACTGGTCGGAATCCTAATGTTACGCGGAAAGGGAAAAATAGGAGTACTATTAATACATAAGTTTAGGAAAAAAAGAATTTGATAAATATCTTATTGAATTTGTTTGTGTGAATTTTGAATTTGCAAGGCTTCTTATATAACCCTAAATCCCACACGGGTCGGAATCCTAATGTTACCCGGAAATGGGAAAATAGGAGTACTATTATTACATACGTTTAGGGAAAAAAGAATATGATAAATATCTTTTGAGAAGGTAAAAGATCCATCATTTTTTTTGGTAAAATAATAATTGCTATGTGGATTCTTTTTGGCTTTAATTTCTATTAGAATCGACAATCTGTAGTGATCAAATAATAACTTTATTACTAACGAAAACTTTTACTATTATATCCATATAAAGAAGTATAGTTCTACTACTATTACTACTGAATTTACCTATTTTAGAAAAAGAAGGAAATTTATTGGACATTAACACTAGTCGAGCTTTATTTCTTATTACTTCTCATGCTTCATTTATCTTGTTTCTGAATACTCATTTAGTTCCATCAACTTAAGCATTTTCATGCTTAGGAATCAAACCCCATACTTTATTTTTCTCAAATTGATTTAGTTCCTCTTTCATAGCCTTGACCAAGTGTTCATCCTTCAAAGCTTCATCAACTTTCTTTGATTCTAGTTGTGATATTAGAGCCAAGTTTGCATTGTTTCTATTTGAGGCCCTTGTTTTCATTCCTTTATTTATGTCTCTTATAATGAACTTCTTTGGATAGTCAAGTTCGCTTCTCCACTCATTTCGAACTGGTCCAACTGTTATGTTAGTCGACTTGGTAGCTTCAGTAATCGACATTTTTTTATTGTTTGGATCAATGGCGGGAGTAATGTTGTGGTTGGTAGTTGACTATCTTCCTCATCTGCAATTTTTCTTTCTCGACCAAGCGATTAGTATCATAAAAAAATCACATGAATAGATTCTTCAACAATTAATGCACGTTTATTGAATACTCTATACGATCTACTATTAGTTGAGTACCCAAGAAAATTACCTTCATCGCTTCGTGGATCAAACTTATCAAGGTTGTCCTTTTCATTGTTGTGAACAACACTTACATCCAAATAGATGAAAGTAACTTACATTGGGCTTCTTTCCCGTCCATATTTCATATGGAGTTTTCTTTAAAATTGACTTGATCAAGCATCTATTTAAAATATGAAAGGTTGTACTCACATGCTCAACCCAAAAATGATGTGGAAGTTCATTTTCCACAATCATTATTCTTGTCATATCTTGAAAAGTTATTTTCTTTCATTCAATGACCCCGTTTGTTGAGGAGATCGTGGAAAAAGAAGTTATGAGTATATCTATGTTCATTGCAGAATTCTTCAAAGACTTTGTTCTCAAATTCTCCTCCATGATCACTTCTTATTTAGGAGATGTAGTATCCCTTTTCACGCTGTACTTTCTCATAGAAAAACTTAAAATTCTTTAAAGTATCATCTTTGTGAGTAAGAAATATAACTCATTTAAAACGGGAGAAATTATCTACTATGATAAAAATATATCCTTTTCGCCAATACTGATAGTTCTAGTAGGACCAACAAGATCCATGTGAATTAGCTACAATGGTTTAGATGTAGACACAATATCTTTTGAATTAAAAGAGTTTTTAGTTTCTTACCTTTTTGGTAAGTACCACAGATGTGATCCTTGGAATAGTTTAATTTGGGCAATCATTGCACCAGTCCATGCCTTGCAAGTTTTCTATTAGTCGCATACTTGCATGTCCCAACTTTTTGTGCCATAACCATGGATCTTCCCTTATTGAAGCTACACGAATGTGTCCTACTGGAATTTTAACTAAGTATAGTACATACACATTTTTGTTTTTACTTTCAGGTAACACAGCTTTGCCAGATAGGTCTTCAATGATGCAACATGATTTTCTAAACCTTACCTCTAGATTGGATTCACATAGTTGACTTATGCTCAGCAGATTATATCTAAGACCCTGCACCTAATACACATTAGTAATATCACAAGAATTATTGAAGACAATGGTTCTTATACCAATTACAATTCGAGTTGAGTTGTCTCTAAAGGATACTAGTCCTCCATCAAAGTTCACAATTGACTTAAATAAGATTTTATCTCCTGTCATATGTCTTGAACACACACTGTCTAAGTACCATTTCCTTTTTGATTTCTCCTTGTAGTTTCCTGCAAAATAAAGTAGTTACTTTATTTTAGGTATCTAGTTTTTTTTTTGGATCCTTGAGGGTTAGTTCTATCACTTTTGGGTTTCCATATCCATCTTGGGATAGTTGAATAGCAAAATCTGCAGTTATAAGATTTGTGCCCAATTTTACCACAACAAAAACAAGTATCAAAAAAGTGTTCTTCAGTGACATACTGATTAGTCGACTTGCTTGTATTAATATTCTTAATAGACCTCCTATCAATTGACTTGGCGGACCTAGTCGACTGATCATTCTTAAGGTAAGCAATAGACTTATCAGTTGAATTGTTAATAGCTAATTTGTCACTTATAAGCTTTTTTTCCAGTTGACTTGTAGTTACGAGTCGACTGGTTATACCCGACAGAACTATGACCGATAGTTTTGGATAAGTTGTTTAACTTTAATTGCAAATCATGAACTTCTTGTTGAATTTCAATTTCACATACTTCTATATTAATTTTCCGCCTTTTCTTTTCTCTTTGTAATTTCTTATATTCATCAAAAAAATTATTTAGAACTTCAAAAATTTGATCTAATAACTCTTGGGTTTCATGACACTTAGAGCATGGATAGAGTCTTACCTCGTTGGTTTCATCGATCGACATGAAACATGCATTTTCAGCTCTCATTTTCACCTTTTGAGATTTCATCTTCACTTCTGTCGTGAAGGCTCTTTGTTTTTGTTGACGTCCGAATGATTTTCTTTTTACCCGTACATCGAGATGCTATGTAGCCATACTTGCCACATTCAAAGCATTTTCTATCATTCTTTGATTGACATTCGAGATTTTCCTTTTTTGAACCTTGAGTTACATGTTCTCGTTGTTTCTAGATCTCCTCATCACTTCTATCACAAATCGGCTATCATACTAACTCCATCTTCTCTAATATCATCATCCATTTCCTCAACTTGAAATTTGAATGCGACTACCTTCTTTTTTTCTTTCTTTTGGTATATGTTAATATGATTCTTCTCAAAAGCCATGAGATTTCCTATGAGTTTATCATAAGTAAATTTATTCGAATTTCCATCTTTCAGACAATACCTTTTATTTTCCAGATCGTGGAAGACTTCTCACCAATTTCCTTACTTACTGGGAGTTGGTGTATACTACTCCTAGAGATTTTAACTCATCGATGATTTTGCTGAATCCAGTAAACATTGATTTAAAATTTTCTTCATCAGTACTTGCAAATTCTTCATAGTCATGTTGTTGTGCATCTATCTTTGCTTCTCTAACCGTAGAAGTTACTTTAACTTCTAGTTTGTCCCACATTTCTTTGGCAGTCTCACAGGTTGAAATCTTTCCATATTCTTTACCACTTACCGCACAATAAAGTAAGCTAATTGCTCTAGCATTTGTTTGAATAACTTAATATTGCTCCTTAGTGACATCAAAGTATTCCAGATCCAGATCACCCTCGACGGGACTGGGGGAGGTCGGGACCGGTCCTCTGGCGGGATCCACTGATGTCCCGTCTCATTCCCGGTCCCGTCGGAAAAGGGGACTGGTCTTATCGGGTCGGGGGGCGGGGTCGGGATCGGGTTTTCGATTTTTTTTTTGCACTTAAGTTAAAATAATAACATATCTAAACACCTCAATAATTGAACAAGATAGTGTAATAAAAACATACCAAGGCTGTTTTTGTGTCTCTTATATTATTTAATAGAAATATGATTTTTTTTGTAATACAATTTCAAAATTGTAACTTTGTGTTGTTGAAAGTTGCAAATAACATAGTAAAATTGCAATTAAAAAAATCACATATTTATAAACACTTTTTCTAGGTTCTTCAATAAGATTTCGTTGTAGTTTTCGTCGTCTTCTTCATTAATCTCCGGTTGACCGCACCTTCTACGCTCCGCTCGTATCCAATCTTTGAATAAAACTTCAATCTCCAAGCTGTCTCCCGCTAATGAGTGTCTGTGCTCTCCTATTTGAAATCTTTCGACAGAAAAAGTGCTTTAAGACGTTGTTGATGACGCTTGAATGTTCAACACATCTCGGGTCATCTTCGATAGTGTCGAAAATGTCTTATCATTCTCCCTCCAGTATTTCAGCAGGTCTTCACGTCCTTCTTCATTGAGAACTGCTTGGTATGGTACAACACCCTGCAAAACAAAAACATCAAACTGGCTAACTTGATTAGTAGTGGTACCACTAAACATTCTATGTCTAAGACTTTCAATACTAGCCGCAGAAACAACATGTCTTTTTTGAGGTTGTATTGAAGAAGAAGAAGAAGAAGAAGATGGTATGGAAGCCGGTTGGTTGCTAGCACTTTCTTCTTGGTAATGCGTATTTACTTTTTTGCATTTATCGTGTATGCTAGACAAAACTTCTTCTTTAGTTGGTTCCTTAGGTGGTTGTTCATTTGGAGTTTTTGGAGTTGGAGGTGGAAGTACTGCTATGCAATCATAAGTAGTTTCAATAAATGCTTTACAATCGTCTATTTTAATAGTCGGATTTAATACATCACCGATAATATAAATATTGGGAATAGAATTTTTTATTATTATTTTAATAAATATTTTTTAATAGGTGCCTTATAAGATGGTTTTTCGATTATGGACGTTAAAAATAAAATTATAGGTCTTTTATAATCATAAGCAACAAGTAGTTGTTCATATAAAGAATTCCACCTAGTCGCTACTTCTTCAGGAATTTTTCTATAAGGTAGTCCACAATCGTGACAAGTTTTTTTATATTTTTTTTTCTTTGTATTCTATTACTTCTAAAAATAAAGTTTATAGCAAATTTAAGAATGTCTTCAAAAAGTGATATACCATCCTTTACAACTAAGTTATAAATATGACACACACATTTTATAAGAAAATGATTAGAAAAAGATGGAGTTAAAAGATCTTTTAAAAGTCTAATAACATAATTATTAGAAGAAGCATTATCTAACGTAACAATCATTATTTTATCAGTTATACCATAATAATCGCAAACTTGATGAATATTTTCTACAATAAAATTTCAAAGTGTGCCTATCATCAATATATCTATATGCTAAAATGCGTTTTTGCATAGACCATTTATAATCTAACCAATAACTTGTTACAGCTTAAATAATCATGATCGTTTGTACTAAAGCCTATATCGACGTGATAGATACTTTGCTAGGAAAATGATATAATGAATAACGTAAATATTGTTGATATTCATGTGCAAATTTAAAAACGACTCTCCTAACAGTTGATCTAGAAAAACCATTAAAAGCAAGATTATACATATCTCTAATGTAATGAATAAAACCAGGAGATGAAGGAAATGAAAAAGGCAAACCCTCCACCGCAACTAATTTTGATATTGCTTCCCTATCTCTATGTTTATCGTATTTAAGACCTACAATTCCCCCCGTCGTCGGGTTAATTTGACCCTATACTTGATCCGGGACACTATGTGAATTTTGTCCCTACTGAGAGCGCATTGGCGCACCCGACTTTGTAGTCTCGTATTCATCCCACCTAGCTTTGTGAACGTTTTGTACATGTCTCAATAAACCTCCCGTCCCACCCTGACCTTTTTCCATTTTAAATTTATAAACATTTTTACAAATTTGACATCTAACTACTTGTCTCTCTTGGTCCCCATAAAAAAAACCATGCATCTGATTTTAATTTTCGTTGTGTTTGGCCTCGTCTTATACTAGGGGGAATAAGAGGCGTTCCAATTTCATTTGAGTTGCACTAGTGGGTGTGTTATCTAGATTAGTGGGTGTGTCATCTAGATTATCTTCTAAATTAAAGTCTGGTTGAGTTGCAGAATATATTTCATCATCTAATGGTATATCATTAAAAATTCAGTTTCATCTATATGAGTGTAATCAATCAAATCATCCTGTCGAGGAATAGGATGACTAGAAGAAGTACTCCTGCCCTTGTTACCCCTACTAGAAGAAGCACCCTTACCCTTACCCTTAAACATACCTCTTAATCCTTCCATTAATTATGCAAATAAATAGTTAAAGATAATGAAATTAAGTGCGATAATTAAGATAGAATAACAATAATAATTTAAAGAAGGAACGAAGGTACCAAACGCCGACGTAACGCCGACTTGTAATCGAGGTTGAAAATTGAAACTTTGCTCGATGGATGATCCTCAAGCTAGTTGCCAACTTCACTCCCAAATTTTGAACTTTGATACAATTATACAAATGAACAAATAAAATATAATATTTAGTAGGCAATGTAGACTTGTAGAGAGATAAATTTAGAGATTAGAGAGATTGTTGGAAGATTTGTGAGAAAGATGAAGTGAAAATGAGGTATTTATAGTTGAAAATTTGAGTTAAAGTGTAAATATATTAATTTAGGGGTTAAAAATAAATATTAAAGGGGTAGGGGGAGGCCAAAAATGGTTGTTGCACAACGACAAAATATAAAATGGTCGTTGTGCAACGGTCATTTTTTGCAAAGGGGAAGGGTGGGCGGAATGGGGCGGGACCGGGCGGGTCGGGACGGATCCGGCTCGGGGCGGGACGAACCTGTGTCCCGTCCTAGGTTCGAGTCCTATGCCAATTTTTTTTTTTTGGCGGGACCGGGCGTGGTCGGGACCGGTCAAACCCGCCCACCGGCCAACCCTAATAGAGACTATGCCTCTTGGGGCATAGTTTCTATGTAACAAGCCGAACAAGGCATAATCCTAATTGACTTCGGGCTTAGTTACATTGAAACTATGCCCCTTAAGACATAATCTCTATACAACTTTAGCAGAGTATGCATAATTTATATGAAAATCTTGCCTTGCGATTTTTTTTCTTTTTTTATCTCTGTTGAGATTCGAACCCAGAATCTCTATTTAATAAACTCGTAAATAAATGGTACTTTGGCTCATAAATTTTCATTAAATGAGAAGTAGGAGCAAAAATTAAAGGTCAGTGATTTAAGGGGGAAAAATTAAAGCAATCCATGGGAAGGGAAATCCGCGCAAAAAAAAAAAAGGTTTCTGTCCCTCAAATTGTTGGTCTTTAATTTTTTCCCTTCGCTTAAAAATACCCCAAGATCCGGGTTCGAACCCCGCTCAGTAAAAAATTAACAATATAGAATTTAAACTCGCAAGACATAATTTACCTGCAAACTCCACCTTATAAAACATAGTTTGCCTTATGCCTAAAGACAAACTCTACCTTATAAGGCATATTTTGCAGGCAAATTCGCCTTCCAAAATTTTAAATTTTTTGATTGAGTTGGAATTCGAACCCGTAACCCAAAATATTTTAAGCAAAACGCAAAAAATAAAAAAAATTCAATTTGAGAGCCAAAAAATAAAGACCACTCCGAAAGAGTGACATTCGGCCTTCCCAGTCAGCCCTCTCCTCAACCGTAGCAACAGAAGAGCATGGGTTCTAAGCCCAAATGAATAGCAGCACAATAGAGCATTAAACTAACAGTGGGCTAGAGATCCCAAATCGTTTCTCTTTATTTGCATTCGGTAAACTTTACAATAGAAAAAATTATCATTAACTATTTTTCTCAAATTATTATTTAATAAAAAACTGCTTTATTTGAACAATATAACGTAACAAATTTGTAAAAGAAAGTAACACGAGAAAAATCATAATAGTAAATTTTCGTGCAAAAAGAACTTTTGTAGGGTTTAGAAATTAGAAGTCTTTATTTTCGTGCAATAAGAACTTTTGTAGGGTTTAGAAGTCTTTATTCTTCGTTATATGATTATGTCTAATTAATTATTCAAAATTTTATTAAATTAGTAAAATAATCCTTAAAAGATAATTATAGGTCCACTCACACCGTGTCAGTATGATGATTTTTTTCATAACCATGGTGTTGGTTCAGCTTGCCTGCACCTCGACTAATTTCACTGGATATCTGCTACCTCCCACCAACAACAAGTACTAGCTAACTCTATCCACTGAGGCTTAAACAAATTAAAATAAATCACCTAATATTTGTGCATGGTTCTTCTCCTACTTCATTTAACTATTAGGCCACTTCAAATATATGGCATCTCCGTCCTATAGGCTAGTTTTGAAAATGTTTGTGAATTACACTCTTTGAATACTTTTGTATGATGCTGCCCAGCATCCTCATGGTATCCAAATTGTTGTAATCCAATGAACAATTCTATAATGCATATCTTTTACAGGTTCCTGTAATTCAACCGCTTTCGGGACAAACCGGTCTTGTGTTGGGAGATCAAATCGTTGATTTGAAGATATGTGGTGGTAGGTGCTGTCGTTGCTGCTGCAGCGCTCACACCATCAACCATCCCCTTGCCCAAATGCTTCTAGCTGGGCCCCTTTTGGGTCTTTATTGGAGCATGGGCAGTTATGCTTACATTCCCATAAAAAGGACATTGGAGTGGAGGATATGTGAACTGGTTTTTTAATACTATCATTTACTATTGTCACTTTGTCCAATGTGTATAATTAGGAGCTTAGCCGACACTCCATTCCCAATGTCATTTTATTGGATCTTTTCACTAATATATGAAAGAAATAGTCATAGATTTGATGTAATGGGTTTGATTTATGGCCTCGGAAATGATGTAAGGGCTAAAAGACATATCGAGAAAAGGGTAGCCTTGTGCACTAAGCTCCCGCTATAAAAGACATATCGAGAGAATAAAAACAATTTGTAAATGTCATAATCTTATGGCTGAGTAGGTTCAGCGAATGGTTTCCCACATGGGAGACTTGGGATCGATTCCCCTCGCCAACAATAGATGTAATAACTTTTACTCAATGCTCATAGCTACAAAACTAAGAAGCTCGTTCAGAAGCATCTATATTTCTCCTCCCCTTCCCCTTTTCCCTTCTTTACTAAAACTAGATGGCCCGTGCCCGTGCATGGCACGGGCAATGTGTACACTACTACATTACCAAAAGGTTCAACACCTAAAAAGTAGTTAATACTTGTTTTATCAATGTTTACGGCGTATAATGCTCCGTTCTATATTCACCCTATTAAGGAACAAAGTTTTACAGCATATCCAAAATAGTAAGAAAGAAAATGCATTCCTTTTGAACCTGCAATTACAAAACTTAAGCAACAGTAAGAAGTAAATGCAGGAGGAGAAAAATAAGAAAAAGAACATAGGCTAAAAACAATCTTTTCAATTCTCTGCTATCGCATGTCTCTTGTGTATGAACCCCTAAAGCAGCCAAACAACACCCTTTGCCTACCTGTTCACAACCTTGCGCGTAGGAGACACTAAAGCAGTCAAACAACACTTTCCACTTACTTCACAACCTGGACAGAGCAGTTAGTTTTAGAGTTCTGAATATTTTGTGGAACCATTTCATTGTCAAGTTTTCCCAAGTTATATAACATGCAAATACTTAAATACCAATCCATATTTTGGTTACAAACCAGAATATAAGAGAAAATTTGAGTCAGCAGTCTTTTATAATGTAGTGTTCTAGAAAATGAAACAGATGGGACAAAATCAGATAAATAATTAAAGGCATACCCTAGCAAATAGATCTACAAATTTAGAGCAGAGTGCAACCTGTGTGGGCGTCGGAGTTACTCAAACCCTTAAGATACCATTTTAGAAGGTGTACTCGGTCATTGATTGGTAGGAGCCACAGAATTGCAAATGACAAAAGGAAGATAAGTGTAGAAAGAATATTTCTAGTTGCAGCAAGTCCTATATCTCTCAACTTCTTCATCTTCCACCTATAATTAAAAAAATATAAATCTCCTGCTCAAACAACTAAATTTCTGCAGTCACTAAAACCGCAGCAAGCTGAACATTACATTAACTCAAGCAGGACAGGCCGTACTATGAAACAACAAAACGGTGCATAAGATACATAAATTTATGTATGGAAGAACCTTCCTTGTTTGTGAAGATATTGCTCTTAACACCTATCAGTCTCATGAAATTATCTTCTTCCTCTCATTCTCCTTTTCTTATTCTGGACTTAAATAACTAAGTCGATCAAGTGATTGACAGTTTGCAATCTTTAAGAGACACATGAAACCATGTGGAATGTGGCCAGCTCGGCTTTCATTTAGATGGGAATATGGAGATTTGGTCTTTTAAGTGCACCATATGCATAATAAGATGAGATAATCTCTAGTGCACAATATGTAGAGAAGACATCAAAAGAGCTTATAGTAAAGGTCGGTAAGACATACAAAAAATAATAAGCAGTGACAGTTACTCTTGCATCTGAACTCAGAAAGGAAATTACCGAGCTTTCCAATTACAATTTTAATTCTGTGTGTGTGTAGGGGGGAGGGGAGTTGTTGAGTCCTTAAAGTGTTTTTTTTTTTTTTACTTAACAAGTCCTATCAAGTGTTTCTTACCTCAACCTTTAGATGGGTGACTGATAGCCAAGTGACGCAAAATAGCAAGACACAAGTTACTCTAACTGCTCATCTACTCCCTTTCATATTTTAATTCTTTCCATTTTCCTAGTGCGATCAAATAAAAATGAAGAGATACAAATGGCTTCAGTGGTATCTAGTAACACGGACAAATTCAAAAATGCTTAGTCAAATTTGAAGGCAGCAAAAATGATTTCGATGATGATAAAGGAGCTATAATTAAATTATACCATTATAATGGTGGTGCTGGAATCTTTGGACATGAGCATCTCCTTCCCAACAGGTCCATTAATGCATACCACAGAATAGGAATATCAGTGTAAATTTGATATTTGCTGGGAAACTATGATAAAACAGACAAATAATAACATGATTTTGACTTCAATGATAGTATAGCTTAAAGAAGAGGTTATTGGAGAATATGGTTTGTAAAAAGTATCTGCATCTATTCCTCAAACACTGATGTATGTTGCCCTCCATCTGTTTTCTACAATTTTGAGAAGTCCTTAAAATGATGTGATTTTCTTGAAAAAGAAGCTTACGTGTTTTTCATGTATATAGGAAAAATTTCATCCTTCTCTATTTAATATGTGCTCGTACACAGAGATCAATAGCCATCAACCTGGATAGAAGAGAGGCGTTTTTGTGACCTGAGAAATTTAAGTTAATGGTATAGGAAAAAATGAACCGACCAGCTGCTGGTAGAACAATGGAATATAGTACCAGTATAAATCCACGAACTCAATATGGGAGAAGGATAATCAGTAATGTGTTAAGCTAAATAAAATTATGATGTTTTAGTGAAAAATGGATCTCGAATACCAAAAATAAAATCTGCAGCAAACTCTAAATCCAGAAGACAATAGAGAACGGACTAAATATTTCCCCTATTTATGATTGTATGCAGACAAAAACAAAGAGATTATCCATTATCACACTTAAACAATTCTTCCTTGAGCTAAAAGGAAGGGAAAAAAAATCTAATTCTAAACTACAAATGTGGTTCTAATTATATAGAGCCTTCTATCAAACAACAATACAAACAAGATCCATACCTCTTGAGCAGAGAACCTTCCCCCTGATTGTCTTTTTATCCACTTCTCTTTGCTTGTATGAAACGACGAAATATCATCAACATTCGACAAAAATAACGAGTTTCTACCAGATGTTTAGATGATACAAACTAACATTGAATGACTATATAGAGAAAATTTTGGAGAAAAGAGATTTTCGTAAGTAAGCACGGCTAAAATCACATTAATACCAAAATTGTCTAGCAAAAATAATGTCTCAAACTTGAAAATCCAACATCCACAAAAGCAAAAAAGAACGATGACTTAACCAACGAAATGGTTATACTTAGTTATAGTAGCAAATGTCTATCAAAGATGAAGGTCAATGTGAACGAGCAAAAGAAAGATTGTGGTTGATCTGAGATGATGACCCAGCAAAAATGACTGAAACAGTTGATTTACCTTCTCACATATTAGTATTTAGGTATTGGCGAGTTGCATCGCGATAGTAGGAACCAAACAGAGGTCAAAATGAAAGAACAATATGATTTGCTATGCTGGTTTATTCTTGAGTACCTATTCCACCTGCACCAAACATCCTAGAAGAACTTATTCAAAAAATCATCTTGTAAACCAAAGTATCAAACAAGCTATGCATTTACAAACATAGACGTGAAAATGAGATATAACACTAAAATGCATATGTTAAAGAGTCTTCAACATCAACATTTATCTTCAATTCTTGGGAGAGAGCATATGCTGCCTTATTTTAAATCCAGCATTTCACCTGTGTACTTCACATTCTTTTTCAACATTTTCTTAAAAAAGACAATGTAGCATAGAGAATTGAGAAGTGAAACCTCCACGAAGTTATAATTTCGTTTCAATGGATGGATGCACATTATAAGTATGATACAATCTTTGATAATTTAACATCAAAGAATGTCAAGCAACTGGTTTTAAGCAAACAAAGGATAATCATACATTCATCTGCAGGTAAGTTTAACAATTACCATGCTATTAGAACTAAAGTTTTACAATTAAACAGAGATTCACTCATATAAAAGTTGATCAAGTAACGAAAGTATCACGATTAGCCAATTATGCTCGCATGTATCTATAAAATACAAATCTCCTGCTGGCAAGACTAAGTCAAATTTGTGGACTTTGGCACTCCAAGAAGTTTGAACTCAAGCAAATAATATAGCTTCTTTAGCTAAAAGAAATCCTTTAGCCATATCATTGAACATATCGAGTGCATTAGTATCCACTTCAAAGTTCCATCACATTAAGCAACTGACAAAGGAGAGATCCAGTCTTCGTAACAATTTCTATAACTCGGAGTTTTCGCAACGGACAATTTTGCAGCAAATAGTTAGGGAAAATAATTTTTTTATCCAAAAAGACATAATATTCATACAAATTAGCTACAATTAAAGGAAGACTTTTGAAATGTGTGGTCCAAAACAAACCTTAGATATTTGTGTATCATCTCAAAAAGTTAAATTGTTTCTAAATATAGAAATGGGCCAATCTTTTTGGGACAAACTAATAAGGAAAGTAGTCAATCTTTTTGGGACAGATGGAGTAGTTAAATTACTCGATGACGAGGTTTTCTATCTTGGGCGTAATATCAGTTCCATCTGATTGATCTAATTCAGCTTCCAGTTGTTTCAATGAATTCCGCAAACCATTGCACGCCTTAACAAAATCTTCAGAACACCCAGTTTTTCCAGCTCCACCTGTATTTTCATCAGTAGTACACCAAATTTTCTCTATTGCCTTCAATGCAGAAATTTCTAGTGGAGGATAAAGAGAAGCTCCAAGTTCGTCAATTTGCAGCCCGATTTCTTGAGAAAATTTTAATTGTCTCTCTAGAGGCTACAAAAGTAGCAGTATCCGCGGAGTTTGACTAACAGGCAGATATACAAGTCAAATACTCGTATCAGAAAGTGAGTCATACTTCCTCAGCAATGAAGGAATAGGGCCCACTTGGTAGAGCAAAAATGTTCACAAAAATATTTTCATCGGAAGGTGTTTTCTAAAAGAAACCATTGCCTAAATCGTTTTACCCTAGTAAATCAAATGCTATCTACCTCTTTTAGTCGGTTTTGTGCCATTATAATACTTTTCTCACTATTGGGGAGGGGTGGTCCGTAGGAAGGGGTTCTTTCTTTCCTTTCACCGAGTTATTGAGTAAAAAAACTAAGTCGGTCCTGCTTTTATACTGTCTCTATTTTCTTGATGAAACTATAATATGCGACGAGAAAAGGGGGATTATGCTCGCCAATCCCCGTATGCTTAAGAAAGGATTCGAGGTATGTTGGGTAAATATTAACGTACCACATATGCATAAATTCGTAAAAGATAAATACTATTGTAAAGCAATATGATGACCGCGCCTTTTTCCATGTCGATACATTTATACTTCGTAATAGGAGTGGAAAATTTAGCCCATGAACCAAAGACACGCTCAACCTGTTCAAGTTTGGGTGGTCAATGACTCACTAATTTACCGGCTCATTCCCATCAAAAGTTGGGCTATGTAGCCCAAATTAACCCATGAGAAACATTGTCAAAATATAATGGAAAATTATGTTGTTGGGCATCACCGGTACGTCTACTTGGCAGATGGTAAGCCCTAGACATTGTTGGCACTTTGGAGACATTAGGTTGAAGAATTCAAATGGAAGCGTGTGGAAGATCACAAAGGTTAGACATGTGCCGAAGCTGATGCGTAATCTGATCTCTGTAGGTCAGCTTGATGATGAGGGACATGATGTTAGCTTTGGTAATGGGTCCTGGAAGGTGACGAAGGGTGCTATGGTGGTTGCTCGAGGTCAGAAAATGGTACTCTTTACATGACTACGAGCTATCGTGATATACAGTAAAACCTATATAAATTAATAACCTTGAGACCATGAAATTTTATTAATTTAGGGAGATATTAATATATCGATAAATTAATATTTTATTAATTAACAGAGAGACTTTTTAAATTCAGCAAATTTAGTACATACATATGTATTGAAAATAAATGAATTCATATATGTTTCATTGATTATATTCATGCATCAACCAATTCTTTGTAACTAATTAAATATATTCATGTATAATATCAATTCATTGTATACAATTAACTATTATATTCATGGACGCATGTATCAATTCATTGGAATTACTTTAATAATGTATACATGTTTACATTAATTCGTTGCACTTAAATAACTATTATAGCCAATTAAATATATTCATGCATGATGAATGAAACATATACTATATAAATCTCAATATGGAAATAAAATAATTCATAACACCCAACCATGTCTTCTCATCTAAAAGGCATCGCAAAATCATCCATGAATGATCAAATGCGTAAAGCATTATGTGAGTATAAGAGAGACCATCCCACATGCACTCAAAAAGATTTACAAGAGTGGGTTGATGAAAAATATCGTTTGAAAGTTAGTCAAGGTACAATATCAAACACTCTCAAGAGATCATCGGAGTACCTTTCAGCCAACTTTGAGAAGGGTGGGGATATTAAGCGACACAAATCGGCGAAATATCCAGATATGGAGAAGGTTCTTTATGAATGGTTTCTTCAGTACCAAGATCGAGTCCACATGACCGGAGAGCTTATTTTGGAGAAAGCAAAGGATATAATGAAGCTTTGGCATCCTCAACACCCTCATGAACATCAATTTTCTCAAGGTTGGCTTGAAAAATTCAAGGTAAGACATGGTATTAAATCATTCCGTCGCTTTGGAGAAAGTGGTTCGGTTGACATGCAGGACATGGAAATGAAGTAACAATAGATTCATATTTTAGCAACTCTTCAAAAAATTTTGTTGCAGCTAGAGAACTCGACACCGGAACTCTTGGCTGCAATTAAAAAAGTTAGGGATGAAATCCAATTAGATTTAAATTTTAAGAAAAATCAAGTAACAATAGATTCATATTTTAGCAAATTACCATAATATTTATAATTGTAATATTTATGAATTATTAATTTAGAGTTTTAATGGGACCTAATATTTATAAAGGGATTTTCCGAAAAATTATTATCTTATTATCTTATCGAATTTGATGATTTTTTACAAAGGCCCAAGTCGGGACCGGAAGATTTTATTATTTTAGAGAGTTTATTAATTTATAGAGTATTAATTTATAGAGGTTTTACTGTAGTTGTTGTTGTTGTAAACACCAAGAAGATAGAGTTGTGGCATTGCAGACTGGGGCATATGAGCGAGAAAGGGATGAAGCTTCTGGTGACTAACGGTATGATTCCAGAGCTGAAGTCAGTGGATCATCATATGTGTTAGAGCTGCATTATTGGAAAACAGAAGCGAGTAAGTTTTTCAAATGCAGGTAGAGAATTGAAAGTTGAGAAGCTTGACTTGGTGCACACTGACGTGTGGGGGACTGCTATTGTCCCTTCACTCGGAGGATCACATTACTACGTGACCTTCATTGATGATTCAACCAGGAAGCTATGGGTCTATTTTATGAAAAGTAAATCTGACGTGTTCACTGTTTTCAAGAGGTGGAAAGCCATGGTCGAGAATGAAACAAACCTCAAGTTGAGGAACCTAAGGTTCGACAATGGTGGAGAATACATTAACTGTGACTTCAAACAACAGTATTGTGCTGATAATGGGATCAAGATGATCAAGACTATTCTCGGAACTCCCCAACAAAATGAAATAGCGAAAAGGATGAACTGAACATTGAACGAGCGTGCACAGAACATGAGAAAACACGCTGGACTGCCCAAGACATTATGGGTAGATGCAATCAATACCGCAAGCTTCTTGATTAACAGAGGACCGTCTGTTCCTTTGGGTTTTAGAATTCCAGAAGAGGCTTGGAGTGGTAAAAAGCTAAATCTTTCTTTTCTGAAAGTGTTTGATTGTTTATCCTATGTTCATATTGATGCTACTGCTAGAAGTAAACTTGATCCAAAATCTAAGAAGTGTTTTTTTATTGGCTATGTTGACACCGAGTTTGGTTATCGATTCTGGGATGACCAAAATTGGAAGGGATGTCGTCTTCAATGAACATGTGTTGTACAAAGACAAGTTGCGAGAAAGCTCAGAAAGCAAAGACTATAAGAACAAGAAATTAAAAATAGTCGATTTGAGAGCCTTCTGGGCACCCGAGCTGCAGCCAGGTACTGTTGCGGTAGAGGAACAAGCAACCCGAGAATGTGCTGATGAAAATGTTGATCCTTAAACAAATGTTGATCATCAAACAAATCAGCGGACGCCGATCACAGAATTACGCAGATCATCCAGGATCAGTAGGCCGGTTCACAAGTTTTCTCCGTCCATCAACTACATTCTGTTCACTGACAGAGGGGAGCCGGAATGTTATGAAGAAGTGATGCAAGTTGATGAATCGATCAAGTGGAAGCTGTCAATGAAAGATGAAATGGACTCACTGTTGTCAAATCATACATGGGAGTTAGCTGAGTTACCAGAGGAAAAGAGGGTATTACAGAACAAATGTGTCTACCGGATAAAGGAAGAACATGATGGAAGTAAGCACTATAAAGCGAGGTTGGTTGTGAAGGGATTTCAATAGAAGGAAGGCATTGACTACACAGAGATCTTCTCTCCCGTGGTCAAGTTGGTGACAATCAGAACTGTTCTTGGGTTGGTAGCAAAGGAAGATGTGCATCTTCAACAAATGGACGTGAAAACTAATTTTCTTCACGGTGACTCAGAGGAGGAAATATACATGAAGCAACCTGAGGGATCTGAGGTCAAAGGGAAAGAGAAGCTGGTGTGCAAGCTTCAAAAGAGCATGTGCGGACTGAAACATGCTCCAAGACAGTGGTATTTGAAGTTTGAAAACTTTATGAAGAAAGCCGAATTTTCAAGGTGCGAGGCAGATCATTGTTGTTACTTCAAGAGATTTGAAGACTCCTACATGATACTGCTCCTTTATGTTGATGACATGTTGATCGTAGGAGCAGACTTACATGAGATTGATAGGTTGAAAAAGAAGTTGTCAGAAGAATTTGCAATAAAGGATTTGGGAAAAGCAAAGCAAATCCTCGGGATGAGAATCATCAGAAGTAAGGAGGGCCTCAAGCTCTCACAAGAAGAATACGTGAAGAACGTTCTCAAGAGGTTCAACATGGACGATGCCAAGTCAGTTAGTACTCCTTTGGCTGGACACTTTCGTTTGTCCAAAGATCAGTCACCTGTGACCGAGGACGAGATGAAGCATATGGATAAAGTCCCTTATGCCTCTACTATTGGCAGTCTCATGTATGTGATGGTATGTATGAGGCCAGACATTGCACATGCAGTGGGAGTTGTTAGTAGGTTTATGAGAAATCCGGAAAAGCAACACTGGGACGCTGTGAAGTGGATTTTCATGTATCTGAAGGGCAACTCAAGTTCAGCGTTGTGTTTCCAGAAGTCAGAGACAGGATTGCAGGGATATGTTGATGCTGACAATGGTGGTGATGTTGATAGCAGAAAGAGCATATCCGGGTATATTTACACATTCGGAGGTACTGCGATTTGCTGGGTTTCAAAGTTGCCGAAGATAGTAGCTCTCTCTAGTTGTGAGGCTGAGTACGTTAATGTGACGGAGGCCACGAAAGAGATGATGTGGCTACAATCTTTTTTGCAGGAATTGGATCAGGACCACGAGGGGAGTGTGCTATACTGTGATAGCCAAAGTTCCATTCATTTGGCAAAGAACCCGGTCTACCATGCTCGAACGAAGCACATACAACTTCGCTACCATTTCATTAGATCAGTTTTGGAAGATGGCGTATTAGTGCTTGAGAAGATCCCAGGGAGTCAGAATCCAGCAGACATGCCGACGAAGGCGGTAACAATAGACAAACTAAAGCTATGTTCAGCTTCAGTTGGCCTGCACGAGGATAAAACTAGGAAAGAGCTGCTGCATCGATCAAAGGGTGAAGACAAATTGAAATTAGTCTTCAAGTGGAGAATTGTTGGGTTAGGGTCTATTCATGTGGGAAAGAGAAAAAATGGCCGAAAGTGAAGACATCATAATGATGTCGGCCGAAAGTGAAAGTGAAGACATCATAATGATGCCGGCCTTAAGTGAAAGTGGAGACATCATAATGATGTCGGCCGAAAGTGAAAGTGGAGACATCATAGAGATGTCGGCTGATTTATTGGACTCATTTTTCGGAAAATCTCACGTATAAATAAATGCACTCCTTCCCCTGTAGAAATGATCCAAAAACAAAAGAGAAATACTCTTAGTGAAAAGCTTAAGCAAGAAAAGCTTTTGAGAGAATTTTGAGTGTAATTGGGATTGAGGTTTTGAGGTTGTGAGGTTGAGTGTTGTAAACACTTTTGTAATATTTCTCCCTAAATAAAATGCAAAGAAGCAAAGTGGACGTAGCTCACATTGAGAGTGAACCACTATAAATCTGTGTGTGTTATTTGTTCATTGCGTATTTACTGTTTTCTGATTAGGTCGGATTTGGACGCAAATCCTAACAGTCACCAACTGGACCTCCCATGATCCTCCCAAAAAAAAAAACAAAAAGAAAAACAAAGGAAATAATAGAGCACAGAGACAACAAAACAGAACAGTTTTCTAAGTTCAATTTTTTCACTAGTTAACGAGTATATTTCTAAACATCCAAAGGAAACAAACCAGCTCCTTCTGTTTGTATTATGCGATGAACCTCTAGATATCTATGTTGCAGACACATAGTCAAAAAATGTAAAAGCACTCTGAATAATCTCAGTTTTCAATGCAAAATTTGGCATACCTAATATATCTCTGTTGATTCCAAATTACTATTTGGCATACAAAGGAAATGACGAGATTCCAAATTTCTGTTGATTTCATATTACTATTAAAGTAAGAATCTCACAATTTTAGCATCTCTAGGCTTCCTTCTCTACTAATTTACTCTTCTGTCTCTCCCTTCTTCTTTTTACAGTAGGGTATTATTTGGGAGTTACAAGGTGGGGGTCATAAGGTAATAATATAAACTTTGAAGGAATAGTGAAGGCTATTTCGGATTATGGTGGGGGTCATAAGGTAATAATATAAGAGATCAATAAATAAAGAACAAGAGATCCTTGTAAGATCATTCTTCTATTCAAGTTGTAACTAGTGGATATCATTTCCAGAAACGGAGGTAGAGTAGAAAGTAGATGTTCGGCAAAATTCAATAACTTTGGTCGAACCTCTGTGTTTATCTTAAAAAAATTATCTAAAATGTACAAATTATTTATTTACGACCTAGTAACTCAAAGGGACTAGAATCCAGAATCTATGAACTTCAAATTCTGAATGTGCCTCTAATCATTTCCTCCATAAAAGATGGCAATGGTACTATCATGTGATATTGAACACATCTTATAAAGATCAAAGATGAAACCTTTGCCTTACCTTTTTCGTTTTTAGGATCTTTGCCTTTTCTAAATCTTATTAACATCTTAATCTATGATCTACAAATAAGAACAGGAGCTGGGAAAGATTCACAATCTTGAAGTTGGATAAATTAACTTTTCCACAATAATAGGGCTTCCTGCAAATGCTTTTAGATTAACAAAGTTCCATTTTTCAACTTATTTACCTTCATTTCTACAATTGTAAGAACGAAATTTAGCTTTTAAAAAAAAAAGGAAAATACTAGCAAGTGTATAAACAACAAAATTGAATGGGTTTTCCAAATGAGAATAAACTTGTATTCGCTAAATAGGATACCTGATAACCAAGTGGAATATGCAGTTAATGCTTGTATAAGGAAATAAGCTCCTCATTGGTGTCTCGAGCGTTGGCTCTCGGATATCATTGAGGAGATTATGCTTATCAGGCCAGATGTAGAGATTCAGGAAAACCAAATGTTTAACCCAGTATGACATGACACCATGGACACTGCCACTGCTCATATGCCATCAAAATTGGCTATGACTCCAATGATGAATGAAGATATTGTGGGCTTTGAGGACGTGAGGGCAGAACTAAGATACAAACTTACAGAAGGATGCCGAGAACTAGATGTTATCTCTATTGTCGGTATGCCTGTCTTAGGTAAGACTACTTGGGCCAAATATCTCTATTCTGATGGGTCAGTTATTTAACATCTTGATATTCGTGCACAATGTTGTGTCTCGAGTATATAAACGTATGGATTTGCTACTGATTATTCTACATGATGCTACTGGCAAGAGACCTAGCTTCTCTACTAAAGCTGATGTAGCAGAAAAACTCCGGAAAACTTTACTGGTGAAAAGATATCTTATCCTTGTTGATGATGTGCAGGAAGCTAGTGCGTTGGATGATTTATGTTCTTTCTTTTATGATGCCAAAAATGGAAGTGAATCATCCTAGCAACGAGACATCTTGAAGTTGCCAATTATGCTACATCTATTAGTAAACCCGGAAGTAAATGTCAGGCAGTTTGTATCCCCTATGGACAACAATTATTAGAACAATGAATGCTACAGCTGACACTGATAGTGCTCTGTCACTTCCTCGCATATTTAGGGGTAAATTTACAGACTTACAGATATACCTACCCTCAGGCATAAAGCTTGGTCTTTCATGCTCGCGCATCAACCTATTGCAACGAATCTACTTTACTCGGTCTCCGGACCAGCTATCTCTTGTGAAGCCCGTATACAGTGAGTGGGTTATACCTCATCCAGATGCACTTCAAAAATGCAATCCGACAGTGAGACCTTAGTACGACTGTCACACTAACTGAAAACCAACAACCGAGGTAATAAATAAGACACAAATAGGGTGAGAGAATATAGAAGAGATGGATGACTATTGACAATGATAAGTTACATGTATTATGCAGAAGGAGCGAATTGCCAAATTTCATCTTTGCGAATTATTTCAAGTTTTTATTTTCGTATTTTTCATCTTTTCTAAAATCATTTTAACAATCAATGATCATTGAAAGAAATATCGATGATCATATGTTAAGTCATCGAATGAACTCCTCAAATATCACAAGGAGAGTCCAACAGCCATATCTGGAAGAGCAGGACCAGTCGGCCCGGGGGGATTCACGTCCATAAATCAAATTGTCAAGAATTATTTTACCATCATTGAAAGAAAAATCCACGTACTTAGTTATAGTGCATTTGTACAATAAGTACCGTAACTTTTTGTTTCTGCATCCTAAATTCTCCTTTAGACCTCAGGAACACACGATAATGAGTTTTAACATGTAGCATCCTGCTTTAAAAAAGTCATCTCTTCTTTACGAATTAATTTCAATACATATCGAAGCAATGGTTGCCCTTTTCCCATTAGCAAGGTGCATTATATTTCATCCACCTCATCATATGTTAAGTCATCGAGCAATGGTTGCGTTCCAACATACTGACAATTGCATTCAGATAAAAATGAAAGAAAGTTCATGTCTATATTACAAAAGCACTTTTATCATTAGAAAAGAAAATTGGAGATAACAACCCATGACATGAATGCAAACATCATGGAAGTTGGGAGGCACCTCAAACTTGGATATGTTTCTCCTTGTCCCTCCTTGAAACCCTAGCCCAGGCAAAAATCCCGAAGCTGGCCCTTTATATCCACAAGAGAGTAAAAGGGTAGCCCGGTGCACTAAGCTCCCGCTATGCGCGGGGTCCAGGGAAGGGCCGGACCACAAGGGTCTATTGTACGCAGCCTTACCTCACATTTGTGCAAGAGGCTGTTTCCACGGCTTGAACCCATGACCTCCTGGTCACATGGCAGCATCTTTACCAGTTACTCCAAGGCTCCCCTTCTATATCCACAAGAGAGTCATGTCAGAAAACTGAAAAGAAAGTGATCTTCAAATCCATAACGAACAAAATAACCTACATGATATTTCTAGCAGATTCAGATAACAATCACTGAGCCATCAAATTCTAATTGTACTGGGCATGAGCATCCGAAGGATCTATTACGAACCTCGGTAACTTCAGAGAGAGAACAGGAAAATTTAAAACAATAGGACACTCTCATCAAAATATTAATTAACAAATAGAGGAGAATTTTTTTACTCACGCTTTCTCACTAAATAAATTGCTTGCTTAAATTGCCATTTTGCAACACGCTATAACAGATCAAAAGAAAGGACAAACCCTTGAGCCGGCTAACAGCGAATGGTGACCCAAGCAAACCAATTATGAAATCCGATTGTTGGATGACATTCTTCCCTAAAAGTAATGACTATTTTTTACAACCAAGAAATCCCTCAAGAGCCAGTGCTGCACGGTTTGAAACTCGGTGGATTACGAGACAACCCCTCTACCCTTCTCCACTTAAATACAAGGTTTTTGTATGTGCAAAGTTCAAACACATGACGTGCGCCTAACCCACACATCATGCCCCGCGATCTAACCACTAGACCAAAGATAATCATTTTCCTAAAGCATTTCTGCAAATATGCATCATATACTTTCATATATCAACTGGTGAAGTCTATTACAGAGTTGCAGAGACTTCAGGAATACCTCAAAATATTAAACAATTTGAAAACTCAGTTGCACTTTCCTCCAAAGTCTGACTACATGATATCTGCAGAGTAACTAAGACAGATAAATATTGTGTGGTATCTACAGCTTCACGTAACTACGTCTCCTCCCACCCCCAAAAAAGAATCTCTCTCCATACACATGTTCTTCTGCATGCATCTCTGGAACTTATGGATCAAATAAGATAAACATAGACATTTGTTTTAAGAAAGATAAGATTAAACTGTGTAGTCTCCATAATTACAAGGTGGAATGCAGAAAGAACACTCCTAGTCCTTTTGTCATCTCACAGGGATTCTAAAACATCAAAATTAGATTCATGATCTTCTAAGTACTTTCCTTTACACCAACAATAACACATAACCAAACACTTCATTTTCATCTTTTGAATGTTGCTAGACTTCTCTTCAAAACATCTATGGTTTCTCTCCTCCCGTATTGTCCACCAAATACAATCAGGGACAATCTTCCATCTCTTTATGATTAGCAAGTATAAATATTTGATAAGGAGCAATCATCAAGATATTGATAGATCTAATAATACGAGAGCTATTCGTTTTAAAAAAATTCAAAGTGACTGTTTGCTTGATCCCACTAAGGCCTCATTTATTTTCATTAAGACTAAAATGTCTCTGAATGCCCATATGAATGATTAAGATGTTTCTAGATTTGAACACTGAATGATTAAGACTTTTTGTTTCAACATTTGAATGTGTAATTTATTCATTTGTAAACATAACAAATATATATTAAAAAAATATACATATTAGAAAAATTCATTATTTGATAAAAAAAAAAAACATTTATATTTGCTAGTGATGGAGACGGTTTGTAGTAGTGGTGGTGGTGATGGTTGGTGTTAGTGGCTAGTAATGGCGGTGGGGGTGGAAGTTGTGATGATGGAGGTGGTCGGTGTTGTAGTGACTGGCGTGCATGGTGAGGGTCGATTGTAATGGTGGAGTTGGTTGTTGTTAGTAGCTGGCAGTGTTCGTGGTGGTGACCGAAGAACGTGTGTTGGTGGTCGTTGGCGGCAGTGCTAGTTGCAATGATGGAGGTGGTTGGTAGTACGGATTGACCGCAATGGAAGTAGTGGATGATAGTGGTGGCGGAGGTAGCAGAGGTGGCGGCACAGGTGGGTGCAGTAGATATAATTATAATGATGGAGGTGGTAGGTGTGGTCGCAATTGACAATAGTGGTTGGCAGCGGTGGTGGTTGCCAATGGTAGTTTGATGACAAAGGTGGTTGGTGGTTGGCGATGGTAATGGTGGTTGACAATGGTAGTGGTGGTTGTGATGTCAGAGGTGGTTAGTGGTGGTGGCGGGTGATTGTGGATAGAGTGGTGGTGAAAATTATCAATACAAAATAGCTCCTAATGATATTAAGAATTTGTTCACGATCTTAATTATTTAGATCTATTCAGACCAAATAAGTGTTTAAATATTAATGTAAACAAAATATTAATCACATGCATTTAATACCGTAGGTTTGAACTATTCATATTCAGACCTCAATTAAGTGCAAACAAATGAGGCCTAAGATTCCCTTAATTATGACTAGAATTATATGCTGCTTCCAGATTCAAGATATAAGACGTAATATCAGGGACAATTCATATTGGGAACAAGGCGTATCACCTAGTAAGGGGAGCAGTTCTTCCATCTCTACCAGGGCGCCCTCAAGATGCTGAAGTTGCTCCTTAAAGAAATCACCCTACTAAATGCTTATCAAAATTCATGTTGGTGTAGCAAGTAAAAATACAGCCAAATACATGCAATAGAAATAGGGATGACTCGGTAAGCATGAAGCAGTTGAATTCGTCAAAGCAAAGCCAAATTTATATGTTTGAATTTCCTTGATGATGTCTGGAAACAAGTATATGAATCAGTTAAGGTTCCTTCATTAGTCTTACTTAAGCATTGTCCCCTTAGACTAAGTGAATCATAAGAAGAATCAATGTATAGCCTACCAGTGTTATTTTCCAGTTAAAGATCGGACTATGATACTGAGACAGACAGTATAAAATTGTTTATAGATGCATGTATTTGACATAAAATTAAACAAACCTTGAAATTTATCTAGATTAGACATTCCCCGGTCAACCTCAACAGGTCCAATGGTTAAACTGTTTGACATAAAATTAAACAAAAGGAGGAGATGCTATCGTAGTCTTATGCTTTGTATAACTATGAATGGAATTCTTTTAGGAAATAAAAAAAAAAGACATTCATAGTCATAAGCTTTGTATAACTTTACGATTTACTGTTTTAGACCAAGTAGTAAAATCATAAGTACTATAATCAAAAATCAGAAATTCAAAAGCAAGTAGAATTGGAAATTTCAAGTAAAATTGGAAAATTGAGGCTGATAAGGGGTATGAGTGTAAACTTTGTAGACGGCATGTGTTATTTGTCCACAATTAATAATGGATGACAAATTTAACTAATAAAAGTAAGTTGGGGTATTTTTGACACGCTCCCTAAAATAAAAGGAGAAAGCTTTAGCTTGGAGGTGAGCACGCGTGATGCTTTTTGGGTTTGTCACATTCTGCTGACAGAGTTTGAGAGGGACAGATCATTAGAGGTGTTTTAGTCTGTTCAAGATTTGTTCCCAGTCCCGGCATAGTTTGATGGTAAAAGAGGAAAACTTAAAATTCAGTTGATGGCTTGAAGCATGCGTTTGAACTCTGGTGGGAGTAATTTGGTCTCTTCTTGGGGTAGGACCTTATAGGTGATATCAGTTGATATGTTTTCAAACTCTGATTATTCAGACACATCCCTCGATTTACTGGTAGTAGTGCTGAGGGACCGGGACTACTATCTCCAGAAATAATCTGGCTTATCCGGAAAGCCGGATATTAAAAAAAAAGATTTGTTCCCATACTGATCAAAGTACTAGTACTATGCTATTTTCATTTCCTGTTGATATTTCTTTAAATGGAAAGCCTAATAGCTACTCTATCATAGGCATTGGTCATTCATTCTATTTCGTTTTCCTTTTCCCTTTATGGTACTCCATGTGTGTGACTGAGTGTTTAATCGAATACAAGAGATATAATTCTAATTCATTCTCGAAACTAATTCTCACCCAAGAGCAAAGCTTCTTAATTACAACGCCACAGCAGATGGCTGATATGACACACACTTCAACTGAGTGCAGTCCTCAAAGGAAGTACACTGCCTCAAGAATTTTGTAAACTTGTCCTTCATGCATGATTTCGATTCTTTCACTTATGTATCCATCTAGTATCACCATTTCCCTCATTAGGTATGACTTCTGAACAAACATTACTAGTTCAGCGATCCCCCTGCATTTTCGTATGTCAAAAGCTTAAGGCAGAAGGGAATTATCCAGAGTAAGATTGATATAGGAAAGGTCGGTAGCCAACTCATTAGTCACCTGAATATCTTCTTTTTATATAATTGTTGTTTTTGTTTATAGTTGTTATCTTTATCTTCCCTTCGGCTGTGCCTTTCTTCGCACTTTATTTACGCTTTGTGCTTAAAATACCAATAGAATTCGTGCTTGTTTGCTTTACTCCTTTAGTCTGAAAGGTAAACTCTTGGAAGAAGCTGAGTAGAGCCATGAAGTTTATCACGATGAAACAGAAAGCACGGAAGGAAAACTAAGAGAACCAAGTCAAACTTGTCCGCAGAGTAGCGCACAAAGCAGGGAAAGCTTAAAAAAGACAGCAACCAACAGGAAATTTCAGCAAAACTAAGTCTCACCGTGCAGTAGGAGTATTATGCAGCACCAACATGGGTAACAGCAGGAAGAAGAAAAATGAATCACCAAGCAGCCGTAAAGAAAAATTCGAACAAATCAAAACAAAGTGGGGATTACGATCTACAATAGAAACCATGTGTTGCCAACCACATTTTACAAGACCTACAGGTGCTGCTCGTTGAAGATACATGACCGCTTGGCACTGTATTAAAATAATGAGCCCAACACCACGTTCCAATTAAACCCTTTGGTCGACGTCCAGCACTATGGGAAGCTCCTCAACTTCCACCAGGACAAGCATATAGGCGCTAGAACAAAAAGGATGATGTCACCGGTGAAGGGAAAGAAGACAAGGACAAATTTCACTAGATCATAAAAATGAGTTGTATTATCAGAGAGAAATAGCAGGGGACTAATTAGGTAACTCATAAATCACCTCCACGTCGATGTGAACTTAGAACTACCTGATCTCCTTTTCTACCTTCAATCACCCCTAGTTCTCACCAATAGACCTCGTGCATTTGTCTGTCTATATATTTAGTGATCAACCTATATCTAGCGACATTTTCTCATTTTATCCTTAATATGTGCAATTTTGTGCCTTATGTCGATTTCTGATCTTGTAGTCTTGTATGACCGCACACAAAAACGGATCCATGATTTAAGCTCTACGGGTTTAACTATCAACTATTTTGGTTTATAGTTGTTAGTTATGAGTCGAGTGTTTTCAGAAACAACCTCTCGCCCTAGAAAGATAGAGGTAAGTCTGCGTACATCCCCACTTGTGGGATTACACCGGGTATGTTATTGTTTTGGTTTATAGTTGTTAAGTCTTTTCTCTTTTTTTTTCTTTTTTTGTAATAGTGGTGTCTCAGGCGCATCTCTACTAATTTCACGGAATAACTGCTACCTCCCAATTCGTGTTTCTCTGTAAGTAGTTCTTAGTCAATAATTAGGCATGATTTGTTCAGCCAAGAGCAGACAAATCTATCTACAAGGAATTGATTGAAAAAATTATGTTTCTTTCTTTAAAAAAAAAAGACTTTCATTCAGTAACACCAGAAAGAACGCTTAGGAACTGATTAACAAAATTTAAAAAAAAAATTAACAAAAAAGACTTTCATCAAGTAAGAGCAGAAAGTAAGCTAAGGAATTGAATTAAAAAAAAAGACTTTCATTCAGTAACAGCATAAAGAAAGAAAGAAAGCTAGGAAGCAAAGACAAAGCAATAGTAAAGTAAACTAGGTAACTTATAGGGCCTATGGCACATTAAATAAGCCAAGTCTAAATCAAACCCAAAGTGGTGGAGTGAGTTTGTGGTAAGATTGACCAGTGTAGTGGGGCACAATGGTTCCGTCAAGAAGGTTGTATACGCCCATGTCCTTGCCACCCCCTCGTTCCATACAAAAGTAGGCTTCTCTACAATCGTCTGTGAAATAAATACGGTTCCCCTGGCATCCCGGAAGTGGTTCAACAGCCAAAGTAGCACTAAAGCCAAGGAACAATGCCCTGTTCCCCAAGTCTTTCACCTCCTCATAACTACTATCATTAATCTTGTATACACGGAATTGTTTAACCCCATAACTATCGTCCCCTTCCTCGAAGTTATGACATCCGTCTCGATTAATCACTAATAGTTCACCCATTGAATAGACTATGTAAACCTTGTTGCTGCAAGCTACCCGAGGAGGTATCTGTGACATGATAACTCTGGCAGCGGTGGTTGAATAATAATCTGATGTGAAGTCCAAGATGACAATATTGCCCATAAAACTTACACCATAGAAGTGTCCATCATGCCACGTGACGTCAGAAAAGGCGCAATAGGGTATTGTGGAATCCACACTAGTAAAGGATTTGATTCCTGGCCTCCAGAAAGCAAAAGTGCGAGGATACCCTTGAATTAGGGCCAAAATATAGTCATCTGTTGACGACAAAGGATCTGAAGAAAGTAATGCTTTTTGGACATAAGTAATACGATCACAACCAAGTTCCTCCTGGAAAGCGAAACCTTGCAACATGTCCATGTCTGGTAGGTTTATTAAGGTACGGGAAAAAAGATGAAACAAATTCATGTGACCTTGTTCATCAGCAGTGAAAAGCCAACCTGGAAATCCAACACCAACGCAGTACTTCCCAACTAGTTCGGGGAAATTCATGGTGTAGGTGACACCTTTAGACAAGTCCCAAAACTCACGAATTTCTGCATTCTCCTCTTTCTCTGCCAACATCAACAATGGAGCTGCAACTTCAACTGCCATACTCGCCAATTGAATTTGTTGGTGTGAATTGTGAATTGTGAATTTGCAACCTTCTTTTATAACCTCAAATTCGGAAACCTAATATTACCGAGAAAGGGTAAAATAAGAATTTGATATCTTATTGAATTTGTTTATGTCAATTTTGAATTTGGAACCCTTTCTCTTATAACCTAAATTCCATACGGGTCGTAATCCTAATGTTACCCGGAAAGGAAAAAATAGGAGTACTATTATTACATACGTTTAGGAAAAAAAAGAATTTGATAAATATCTTATTGAATTTGTTTGTGTGAATTTTGAATTTACAAGGCTTCTTTTATAACCCTAAATCCCACACTGGTCGGAATCCTAATGTTACCCGGAAAGGGGAAAATATGAGTACTATTATTACATACGTTTAATAAAAAAAGAATTTGATAAATATCTTATTGAATTTGTTTGTGTGAATTTTGAATTTGCAAGGCTTCTTTTATAACCCCAAATCCCACACCGGTCGGAATCCTAATGTTACCCGGAAAGGGAAAAATAGGAATACTATTATTACATACGTTTAGGAAAAAAAAGAATTTGATAAATATCTTATTGCATTTTATTGTGTGAATTTTAAATTTGCAAGGCTTCTTTTATAACCCTAAATCCCACACTAGTCGGAATTCTAATGTTACCCGGAAAGGGGAAAATAGGAGTACTATTATTACATACTTTAAAAATATTTTCCTCTATGTATTCTTCCTTCAAGGGTACAATACATACACCATATACATTAATTAGGAAGAGTCAATCATGCCTAATCTTTCTAATCAATTCCTAATAATATTCTACCTAATTAACATAATATTCTTAATTAACATTGACCTATCATATATAACATGATACTACATTAATACATAATAATAATAATATGATTGCATAATATTCTAACACTCCCCCGCATGATCGAAGGCCGGGAGGGCGGTGAATGCTGAGACTGTCCCTAAAATCTTCAAATAATATCAGCGGAAGTCCTTTTGTGAAGATATATGCGATTTGATGACGCGTTGGGACATGTAGCACCCGAACTTGTTCGCGAGCCACCTTCTCGAGTACAAAATGAATATCTAACTCAATATGTTTAGTGCGCTGATGGTGGATGGGATTCCCTGAGAGGTAGATTGCACTAATATTATCACCGTTTACTATTGTTGCAGTCGGAATAGGGCAATGAAGTTCAAGTAACAGGTTCCGAATCCAAAATGAGTCAGATACAATATTGGCCACAACACGATATTTTGCTTCAGCACTTGAGCGTGATACCGTGGCCTGCCTTTTTGAGGACCATGAGATTAAATTGTCACCAAGGAAGACGCAATACCCGGAGGTGGATCGTCTTGTAATCGGACATCCTGCCCAATCTGCATCAGTGTAAGTAACAAGTTTGGAAACAGAGGACGGGTATAGATGTAATCCATACTCCAGAGTGCCCTGAATATATCGCACAATGTGTTTCAGAGCATGCATATGTTCCTCCATTTGATTATGCATGAATAGATACACTTGTTGCACTGCATAGGTAATATCTGGCCTGGTGAATGTGAGATACTCTAAAGCTCCTGCTAGGCTGCGGTATAACGTTGGATCAACAAAAGGTTTGCTAGAGATGGCACTTAATTTTGATTTTGTGTCGATCGGAGTTGCCGAAGGTTTGCAGAAAGACATCCCAGCTCGTTCCACGATTTCTGATGCATACTTCTTCTGGGAGAGAAACAATCCACATGTATGTCGGGTCACAGCAATCCCTAGAAAGTAGTGGAGTGGGCCAAGATCTTTCATAGCGAATTCAGAACTAAGCTGTGACATGATATTCTTGCGAAGAGAGTCTGAAGATGCTGTTAGAATAATACCATCCACATATAGAAGAAGATAAGCAGTATGATTACCCTAACGATAGATAAATAGGGAATTATCTGAACGGCTGTGCGAAAAAACCATGCATGACACAAAATCTGCAAACCGCTTATCCCAAGCCCTGGGGGCCTGCTTGAGGCCATATAATGATTTGTTGAGCAAACACACATGGTTGGGATATTTAGGATCCCATTATCCCAACGGTTGGTGCATGTAAACAGTCTCATTAAGGTGTCCATGGAAGAAGGCATTTTTGACATCCAATTGATGAAGTGACCATCCTTTTGAGAGAGACATGCTGAGAACTGTTCTGATAGTTGTAGGTTTGACCACTGGACTGAATGTTTCCCCGCAATCTACATCAACCTCTTGTGTCTTCCCATCACCTACAAGGCGGGCTTTATACCGCTCAAAAGTTCCATCAGGTTTTTCTTTATGGCTGAAAATCCACATAGATCGAATTATATCAACATTAGATGGACGAGGTACTAAATCCCATGTCCTATTTGTAATTAGAGCATGATATTATTATTATTATGTATTAATGTAGTATCATGTTATATATGGTAGGTAGTACAATGTTAATTAGGAATATTATGTTAATTAGGTAGAAGATTATTAGGTGTATATATGGTGTATATATTGTACCCTTGAATGATGAATACATGTAGGAAAATATTTTCAAAGTCTTATAAGTTTCAATGGATATTGAAGGATAACAACGCCCACAACTCAATTGCTTTGGGTAAATAACATAATTGTGCATCATTTTTTAAAAAAAATTACGATTTATTAGCACAACTACTTAATTTACATGTTTGTCAATGGATTTATTCTTAAACCCAATGTCCTCATCATCCAAGCCACCGAGAAGTCATGCATAACGAATTTATCTTTCTCTCGCTTCTAAAGAATTTTGTTCATTAGCATAAATGAGTATTTTAGTAGTGGTGGTAATTTTACTCTCTTCTTTCAACCTTCTCTCTTTAATTATAATATGTTTTCCGTCTTTATTATTATCATTATAATTGTGCCCATAATATTTTAGTATAATTAGTACTACACATAATTATAATTATACTCATATTATTATAGGTATAATTAGTAATATATATCATTATACTCATTATATTACTAGTATAATTAATATTATACATATTATACTCGAAATATTACCGGTATAATTACAAATACATTTTTATTATTATACTCATGGAGTATTATTTACTGATATAATTATTAGTATACGTTACTAAACTCATAGTATTGTGTGTAATTCGGCTATGTATTTAATACTTAAGAAGATGGTGTGTAACTCAACTCAAATAACAAGTCATAGTATTTCATATTTACTATTTGAGAACATTGTGAGAGTGAATATCACTTAATATTTTTTTTAAAATACATAGCCGAATTGTATATTTTCACTTGTTATTGGTCTTTTGTCCTATGTATCAGAATTATCATATTTATTATTTCGCTATTTGAAAGTCATTTTATTTTTATTCATGAAGATTACGTATGTGAATCAACAACGAGTTCACTAGACTCTTCTTTCAGCATTAGGTGTTGGGCTTATAATATTCGAATTCCCAGTCCATTTTTTGTGCGTATTTCCCTTCAAAAGCACTGCTCTTTAATTTCTTCTCTTTTGCGCGGATTGTTCTTCCTATGGACTGATTTGTTTTTGCCCCTTAAAGCATTAATCTTTAATTTTTGTCTCTACTTCTCATTCATGAAAATTTATTGGATCAAAGTACTCTTTATTTGCTGATCTACTAAATCATAGATTCTGGGTTTGAATCCAGAAAAATCGAAAAAAAAATCGCAAGACAAGATTTCATTAGAAATTATGCCTTTCGGCCAAAATTGCATATAAACTATGCCTTAAGGGGCATAGCTCCTATGTAACTAGTCGGGCAAGGCAAAGTTTTGTTGAAAAATTAAGATTATGCCTTGCCCCTATTTTAGGGTGGTCTTTAATTTTTGCTCCTCAAATTGATGGTCTTTAATTTTTGCCATTCGCCATAAAAATGATCGAAAATACCCCGAGGTTGTGGATTTGAATCCCAAAGATAGTCAAAAAGAAAAAAATCGTAAGGTAAGATTTCATTAGAATCATGCCTATTCGACCAAAGTTGTATAGAGACTATGCCCCTAGATGATTAATAAGAGTGTCCATTTATCTTTATTTTTTGGTTTAATAAGAGTGTCCATTAGAATCATGCCTATTCAAAATACTTTTCCAACTCCAATTTTTCTTGAACTTGATTCTCCTCCACCTCCAAATATTTAGCAAAGCCGCTCATCCTTCCTTTTCCACTAACTTTACCAGATGGTGGTAGCTTGGAATTAAAAGTTGGTTATTTTCCTTTACCCTTTCCATATTCACTCGTCAAATATTTCAAAACATCTTTCACCTTCTCCACCTCCAAATCAACTTCATAGTCTTAGTAAAGTTGCTTGTAGTAATAGCGAACAAGTGGTATCTTATATCAAGGATCTAATACGGTTGCCATGGCTAGAAGAGTATTCACATTACTCCAATACTTGTTATATTTTTCCAACATTTTTGTTGCCATATTTTTTATCAGAGGATCAGAGGATGTAATCCAGTTATTCAATGCACATTTAATTTCACATATGTTGCAAAAATAAACATTGGCAGTAGGATATTTAGTGGAGGAAAACTCATAAGTGGCATCATTAAATAACTCCAACTTCTCACAAATTCTTTCGGCTTTCTCCCAATCTTCTTTAAGCGGCACACACTTATAAACCTCCGACACTCGACATATTGCAGCACACTTATCATGCTCAAAACAGCATATATCGGGCCCGAAACAACATATTTCAGCACATTTCAGGCACAAGATAGCAAATCTCAGCACAAAACAGAACATTATAGACAAAAAACAACACATTTCAAACAAAAAACATGTGCATTTGAAACATGTATATACCTCAGAATACGACTTTGTAGCTTCCATGTATTACTAATGAAGTGAGCAGTGACTGCCATGTAGCCTTTCCGTTGATTACTTGATGTCCACATATCCGTTGTTAAAGCAATCTTACTCTTGGCCTTGTCCAATAACTTAATTATTAACTCCTTCTCAGTAGCATACATTTTCATAATATCATTCCTAGTCGTGTTACGACATGGTACTTTGAAACCCAGTTGCAATGTCTTACAAAGTTTTCTACACCCGTAATGTTCAACCATATTTAATGGGTATTCATGGAGGATAATCATTTCTGTCAAATATCGTCTCCCATCCGCTTGGTGAAACTCATATGCCTCCAATGATAGTGTTTCACCATTATTGGCGGGATTAGATAATGACCCAAACAGTCTAGTTTGTCGAAGATTTTGGCATACTCTCTTGGGACAAGACTTAGTGTGATCTCTCAAATGAGATGTGTCAGCTTTTGGCCCTCCTGCCAAAAGCCTAGCACAAAAGTTACATTCGGCTTTCGTTTGACCATTAACCTTCTTCCTTTTATAATTTTTCCAAACTTCAGATGTATGCCTACTAGTAAGAGGTATAATAGAAGGGGTCTAGGTCTGATTCTGTTTCATTTGGACCCTCTAAAGGAATCAAATTTGCACTGGAAGAACCTTCAAACCACTTTCCGTTCCGAAAGGTCTTGTCCCGGAATTAAAGTTTTCATCTCCCATGGCCTACCTGAAAACAATGACCATAAAGTGAGAGAGAGCTAAAATAACAGAAGAAAGGGCTCAGCATCCGATAAAAAAAATGAAAACAGAGACCTATGGAAAACAGGTATTCTGCAATTCAATAATTTCAAATCAAACTCTTATTTTTTTCTTTAACTACTTCAATCACTCACTTGTATGATATATACTCTTTTTTTTGCAATTAAACAATGTCTCCTATCTGACTTATGAAGGCATTATATTAATGTCACATTTAATTTTATAGCACACTTTTAAAACAGTAGAATCCTTATTCATATTCAGGATATCCTTTCAAGAAATTATATCGAAAAGTATATGCTCCATAACTTTTGAGAGGAATTGTTTTTCACCTTTTGTTGAAAAAATGTTCTGTTTAAAAAACTAGTGCTTGTGAACTTTAAGCATTGGATTAATGTTACTCTTAGAGAAAATACATATTTTCACCCCTAAACTTGCACCGAAAACTCACTTTAGCAATTAAACTTTACTTGTAATTATTTGCCCCCATAAACAACTTATATGTGAATTAAATTCAATTTTACATTGCCCAGACCAATCTTACAATGAGATGTGTAGAACATTCCCACCCCCTACCCCTCCACCCCCTATGTGATACAAACAATTTCATTTTCAGAAATTACAAGTGAACAAAATATACAAGTGTCCGTGAAACTCGCGTAACTCCCTCACTTTTCAATGCCTTGCTGCATATATTGTGTCAGATCATACCCTGCAGTCGTCTACTTGATGTACGCATCACTAGTTTTTTTCTCCAAAGTTTCTTAAATTACATTAGGAAGAGTATTATTAGATATTAGCCATTAAAATGACATGTCTATTATTATATCAGTTTTTTATTTTATTATTCCTTCTCATTTGCTTTCAGAAGGTGAATACACTTTCTCTACTTAGAGAGATATGTAATACACTATCGATAAGAATAGGGGAATAAATAATTGGGTGTAAAGTTTAATTGCTAAAGTAAGTTTGCTAACTTTTATTTCATTATATTGTTTATACTTGTAAAATTATGTTATATATAATTACAAGTTGTAAGTGACGTATAATAGATTGCTTTGATTAATTTTTGTGTGAAGTTCAAACACATCTATAAATAGTTATTTTGTAACAACAACAATATATTTAGTTTTTGTATGAGGTTCAAACACATCTATTATTGTTGTTACGAGGCAAATGTGATTTCGAGACCTGGGTGGCAAGAATAATCGCAAAAATAATAACAAAAACCGCGGCGGTTCTGGTGGCGGTTCCGGTGGTCAGCAAGCAGGCGGTGGGTCCCATCCAGGGAACAGTGGCCTACCACCCCCCTTGTCCCAAAGCGGTGGGGGGGTGGGGCGAGGCCATGGGCGTGGGGGCCAGCGGCCCTCACAATTCCGGCGGCCGGTGGGTGGCCACCGGTTCAGCCCAACACCCGGCGGTGGCGGCCCCGGCGGCGGTGGCCAGAAGAATAGCAGAAGAAAGCAGCAGCCTACGGCCCAGCTCCATCACGGACATGAGTTCTTGGGCCCCGACCTTCGCAAGCCCATCATGCAGCAGGCCCCACTCAGACCGATATCGAGGCCGCGATGCACACGTTGGGGTTGACTCAACCTGACCCACATTGGTACATGGACACTGGGGCCACTACTCACATGACTTCCGAATCAGGTACTCTCTCATCTTATTCCAATTTGAGCACCATTCGGGGGATAATTGTTGGTAATGGCAGTTCTATTCCAATTCTAGGGTATGGTCAGAAAACGTTGTCCCCCCCCCCCAATCCACCCCTTCTCTTGAAAAATACTTTACATGCTCCTAAATTGATTAAAAATTTAGTGTCTGTCCGAAAGTTCACTACTGACAATTCCGTTTCCGTTGAATTTGATCCTTTTTGTTTCTCTGTGAAGGATTTCAAGACGGGGAGTCATCTCATGATGTGTGATAGTAGGGGGGATCTGTATCCTATCATGCCTGGTTTCAGTCCATCGAGTCAAGCCTTGCCATCAACTTTTGCAGCCATCTCTCCTTCCATGTGGCATGCTCGTTTGGGTCATCCGGGATCTTCTATTTTATCAGTGTTAGATAAAAATAGCTTTATTTCTTGTAAGGGTACGAGTCGTACTCCACTTTGTCAGTCTTGTTCATTAGGGAAAAGTGTTAAGTTGCCATTTGTAGACTCCAATTCTCATACTTCAATGCCATTTGATATTATTCATAGCGACTTATGGACGTATCCTGTCCTTAGTTCATTGGGTCATCGATATTATGTTCTCTTTTTAGATGATTATTCTAGATTTTTGTGGACGTTTCCAATTGCGAATAAATCACAAGTGTTTTCCGTCTTCATTAAATTTAGAGCGTTCATTCGTACTCAATTCGAAAGAGAAATAAAAAATATTCAATGTGATAATGGGAAAGAGTATGACAATAGGGAGTTTCGGGAATTCTGTGCTAATAATGGGATCAATTTTCGTTTTTCGTGTCCTCATACATCTTCACAAAATGGGAAAGCCGAACGCAAAATTCGTTCCATAAATAACATTGTCCGAACTCTCTTAATTCATGCCTCCATACCTCCATATTTTTGGCATCATGCTCTACAAATGGCCACATATCTTCTTAACATAATTCCTTCTAAAGGTCTGTCATATTCTCCCCCCCTCAAAATCCTATATAATAAGAACCCTTCTTATTCTCATCTTCGGATTTTTGGGTGCTTGTGTTATCCGTTATTCGCATCCACCACGATTAACAAACTTCAAGCTCGGTCTACCCCGTGTGTATTTTTGGGTTATCCGTCGAATCATCGTGGTTATACGTGTTTTGATTTATCCTCCAAGAAAATCATAATTAATCGCCATGTCATTTTTGATGAAACCCAATTCCCTTTTACGAAAGTTCATACTCCCGAGCCTAAGTCGTATAATTTTTTGGATGACCAAATATCCCCGTATATTATTCAAAATTTTTTGGACATCTCCCGCACCCAAAATCCTCCGGCGGCCCACCGCCCGCCGGACCCACAATACCGCCAAACAATTCCGATTATGGACCCGGTCCAAAGCAATTGGGCCAATCAGCCCAATTCCGGAACCGGTCCATTGATGAGTCGTTTTTCCGATTTGGGCCAAGATGCCCACCGCCCGCCGGCAGCCTTCCCGAGCCGAGAAAATTCCCAAAATTCCCTCAATTCTTCCTCGAGTCATAGACCGGTCACTCGTAGTCAGCGGGGTATTTTTACACCTAAAAGACATTTTAATTCACATTCTGATGTCTCTAAATCCTCCTTGCCCCGTAATCCTGTGTCCGCATTAAATAACCCTAATTGGAAAATTGCTATGACTGATGAATATAATGCTCTTATTGATAATAAGATGTGGGAGTTGGTGCCCCGTCCATATGGTATTAATGTTATCAGGTCTATGTGGATTTTTGCTCATAAGAAAAATTCAGATGGTTCATTTGCTCGACATAAGGCGCGGCTTGTGGGTGATGGTAAGACTCAAGCAGTTGGGATGGATTGTGGGGAGACGTTTAGTCCGGTGGTCAAGCCGGCTACTATTCGCACTGTGCTTAGCTTGGCTCTTTCGAAGACTTGGCCTATTCATCAGTTGGATGTCAAGAATGCTTTTCTACATGGGGATCTCAAGGAAACAGTCTATATGCATCAGCCGTTGGGTTTCATGGATCCAAACCGTCCTCATCATGTCTGTTTGTTGAAGAAGTCATTATATGGGCTTAAGCAGTCTCCAAGGGCCTGGTATACGAGGTTTGCTGACTCTGTCTCGACTATTGGGTTCACTCACAGCAGGTCAGATAATTCCTTGTTCATCTATCGGCGTGGTTCGTCCTAGGCCTACATTCTGTTGTATGTGGATGATATCATTTTGACTGCTTCTTCCGATACCTTGCGCCAGTCTATCATGGCCATGCTCAGTTCCGAGTTTGCTATGAAAGACTTAGGGCGCTTGAGTTACTTTTTGGAGATTGCCGTCAAGCGTCATTCAGGTGGCTTGTTTTTGTCTCAACGAAAGTATGCTGCTGAGATCATAGAGAGGGCTGGGATGTCATCCTGTAAGTCCACTTCCACGCCAGTTAATGCAAACCCCAAGTCGAGTGCCGCAGTAGGTGCACCATACGAGGACCCGACCCGCTATCGCAGTCTTGCAGGGGCCCTCCAGATCTTACCTTTACCAGACCGGATATTACGTATGCGGTTCAGCAGGTGTGTTTATTCATGCATGATCCCAGAGTTGAGCACATGAATGCAATCAAACGCATCATTCGGTATATTCAGGGGACACTGGACTATGGGTTGCACTTGTATCCTTCATCTACATCCACACTTGTCTCTTACACGGATGCTGATTGGGGTGGTTGTCCCGACACCAGACGGTCGACTTCTGGCTACTGTATGTTCCTTGGCAACAACTTGATCTCCTGGTCGGCAAAGCGTCAGGCAACTCTATCACGCTCAAGTGCAGAGGCAGAATATCGAGGGGTAGCGAATGTGGTCTCCGAATCATGTTGGCTACGTAACTTGCTTTTGGAGCTTCATTGTCCCATTCAGAAGGCAACCTTGGTATATTGCGATAACATTAGTGCCATCTACCTTTCAGGTAACCCGGTTCAACACCAACGTACCAAGCATATCGAAATGGACATTCACTTTGTCCGTGAGAAGGTTGCAAAGGGTCACGTTCGCGTATGCCATGTCCCGTCTCGTTATCAAATTGCAGACATCTTTACAAAGGGTCTACTAGCGGTTCTCTTTGAAAATTTTAGGGACAGTCTCAGCGTTCGAAAACCGCCCGCTATGACTGCGGGGGTGTGTTAAACAGAGCAATATACCTGTGATATACACTAAATATACAGAGGTGTATATCACAGGACTGGACTGGCCCAACAGTGGGCTCTCGGCAGTGGCAGAAGGCCCAGCAGTGGGCTCTTGGCAGTGGGCTCTCGGCAGTGGCAGAAGGCCCAGCAGTGGGCTCTTGGCAGTGGGCTCTCGGCAGTGGCAGAAGGCCCAACAATGGGCTCTTAGCAGTGGCCCATTCTCGGACAGATTGAGAAGAATACAATCTTGTATATATGGTATATATATTTGTAGTATATTGTAGTGTAAAGGTTACCTTAATTAGTGTTATACACTTACCATAATTGTATAGTTAGAATTATAGTAGAATAAGGTTTTAGAAATAGAATAGGAATATGATTCTCCTATTTTGTAACTTGTATAAATACCTTGTCAATTTATGAAAATGATCAAGGAGATTATTTCTTTCATAAATAAATATTACAAATTGCTAGAAAGGATAAACTAAAGATTACAACAAACTGGAATCAAGAACGATACAAACTCCTTGTGATTCTGCCTCCGAAGCGCCGCGGCTTTGCGAATTAGCGCCTCGGCTCCAGTAGCCCAAGCCACCAATTAGCGCCTCGGCTCCAGTAGCCCAAGCCACCAATTAAACTGTAGCATTGTTTAAACAAGCTCTTGACCCAATAGATGCTGGAATTCGAGATATTGCACTTGGTGTGCAATCTTCAGACAGAGTTGTTTTACATCATAATCTGTTTTACTTGGTGTGCAACTTGGGTAATGACAAGCGGCAATACTTGAGTAATTCTGTTTTGCAAGCAAAGAGTGCCCATGACATGGATGGTATGAGTGGTTCTGCCCGGGGTTCTCTTGACACTGGGCTGCTTAATTTGCTTGAAGGAAAGCTTGATGTTCTTCAGTTTCAAATTAAAATTGAAGATGAACTGGAGGCTATGGCTGCCAGGTTAGAGGCATCTACAAGCACTTTTGAATCTGGTTCCGGCGAAACATCACCCTACATGAGCAACAATCTTTGAGAAAAAGCAAACGAGTTATTGATGGAATTGAAGAGCATTACTCAGCTGTATAATGACTATGCTGTTTCTTTTGAGATATGGGAGGTATGAAACAATCAACACACATTTGTCACCATGTGCTCTACTTTATTTTTTTATTATTTATGCTCTACTTTATGAATGATCTCTTTTGTTTTCTTAAAGAAACTCTTAGAATAAGCTGTACTCCTTTTTTCATGAATGCTCTGGTAAACAACTCTAGATCTTGAAGAGGGCTATTCTTCATGGGTGTATGTCAAAAAGTGATTTTATTCATGAATTGCACGACAAGTGAGACCATAGAGGTGACTTCTGGCTTTATTTCATTCAATTTTATGAATAAGATCCTGTCATGGAAAAGAAAGTGTACTTATATTTCAAATTCTTGTAAACTATATAACTAAGTGCTTCTTTATTCATTCACTAACTTGTGTACATTGATGAGCTTCAAGTTACTACTTTTGGTGCATGCCTTCACCTGGGTGAGAATCATTGAGAAAATGTGAATTGTTCTTTGAATGACGGATCACAGTAGCACCAGTGTTTTAGTAATCCCACAGTTTATGTATGGGCAGGTCAAATATGCTCCACGTTTGCGTGGTATGAACAATGGATTTGTTGTATCCTCTGTTGGCACCAGTAAAGTTGGATCTTTCGTTGAGGGTTCAGTAGACCTGAGTATAATGCTTACTGCTCCTCCTCCTACACAGCAGAAACAGATACTTGGAGAGCACCTTTATCCTCTAGTTAGTCAACACAAGGTGAACTTATTTCTTGCTTTCTCTGTCTGCCCTTTATAATCCTCCTTTTCACTTCTGATAATAGAAGCCCTATGCACTGATGCAAAATGATTGTCTGCCACTATTGTTTTGGCACTTCATATAGAACCCAAGGGGTAGTTAAACACTTGAAATAGGAATTGATCCATCTCTGACAACTTTATAGATGTTGGTACCAAAAGAACAGAACCTACAACAAAAATATGGTTCTCAACAATCTAAACATTAATTTCTCAAGGAGTAACTTAGAGATTACCCCTTTCATTTTTAAAATTAATTCACTTGAATGTTGTACATCCAGAGATGATTCAAAGTTTGTAAAGAGAACAAATAAGGGAAAGTAATTAAATCAAGCATGAGGTTCAGTATTTGCTTATAAGGTTAAAGTAGTAAACAACTTATATGCTATTAAGCTTATGGACCATTTCTCATCATAGTTACACATTAGGGATTTCGTGTTTATCAATTTAATTGGAAGTGCAAATATATTTTTGTTTCCTTGTATTTTTCTAATTTCTCTCTAGGCTACACTGTGGAGTCTATTCTTTTCCTCTTTTGACCTTTCCTCTATGTGTATTTCATGTTTCTTAGGTGTGGTTTATGGGGGAGCAGCCTCACATCTCCATGGACTTGGATCATGTAAGATAATTTCAATGTTACTCAGTTATTCAATTTTCAGATCATGAGATACTCCAATTGCCAATTGTTCTAATGTTGGCATGAAAATAATGCAGATTATCAAAAAAGAAGCAACTAGTGTACGGCGGGTTCTTGAATCTCTTGCTGCCATGGTGCAAAGAGCAGTGAGGTGCTCAAGCACTCCAAGAATGAAGGTTCTAGTCAGGATTCACTTTGCCCAAATTATCTCTCTGCTGGAATTCTAGTTTTAATGCAATCTTCTGGAGAACTATACACACTCATATTTTGCTTTTGCATTCGTTTGATATAGAAGTCCACAATGTTATCAAACAATATTGTGACCACATGTATCTTGATTTTGTGGCTGTTAATACTTCTCAGGCATTATATCCAATATGACATGATAGAAACTGCTTTATGTCCTCCATCGATCAGGGGATCTCTGCTTTTGATATAGTAGCTGTCCCTAATGTTATCAAGATCTGACGTTAATCACTAGACTTAGATGGTTTTGACAATATGTTTGAGGCATTGAATTGAACTTGAGATTTGAATGCGACTACCTTCTTTTTGTATCTGTTAATATGATTCTTCTAAAAAGCCATGAGATTTCCTCGAGTTCATCATAAGTAAATTTATCCAAATTTCTATCTTCCAGGGACAATAACTTTTATTTGTTAGGATTGTGGAAGACTTCTTACCAATTTCCTTACTTGCTGGGAGTTGGTATATACTACTCCTAAAGTTTTTAAGTCACCAATGATTTTGCTGAATCTAGTAAACATTGATTCAATGTTTTCTTCATCAGTCCTTACAAATTCTTCATAGTCATGTTGTAAATCAAGGGATAGTCATTGTACTAGTCTATCTCTAAATCAAGTAACAAGATTCATATGGGTGAGGGAGAAAACAAGTAAAACAGTTAGTAACAAGATTCTAAACCATTGTCTAAATCAAGGGATAGTCATTAATTGGTTGGAAGCAAGCATAAGCTATTTTAGAATCACATGAAGACTATTATAAGTTACTCATGTTAAAGGGAAAGTGGAAGGTTATGAGCAGCCATTTAAACTACTTAAGCTAAAGGGGGAAAAAAGGTCGAATTCTAACCCTCTATTAATCTCTAAATGAAATTTAATAATTCCATCTTAGGGTTCTTCGGTTTTGAGAGGAATGAAACGCTTAGGGGATTTTGGGGGTTAAAACGATAGTGGGCCGGGTCATATTGGGGATGGACCGGGTAGTGGGTAATTTGTTTGGGCTTGCTCAGTTCCCAATTTGAGCAAAAGAAAGCTGAATTATGGATTTAAAGGGTAGCAACAATTGGGTTTAAGGTTAACCCTTTTTGTTTCAATTACAACCAAATTAAAACCCAATTATAAAAAAATTGAGATGAGTCATTAATTAATTAATTTAATCAAGCTTCTTAACTTAACAAAGTAAAATATTTATTTTGTGAGTACGGACTAATTATAATAGTAATTAAGTCGTAAACAACTTTAGTTTGATAATTTTAAAATAAGTACTAAATTGAAACTTCTTTTGAACGTAATTAACATTTAAAATTATATGTAAAATAAAATATTAATATATTTTTGGATATTTTTCCAAATAAAAATGACAAAATAACTCCAAAGCGAGTTAATAAAATATATACACATCAATATGGATTCACTAGTACTGTGGATCCATACCTATTATTGGCTTTATGAACATCTATTTTGTTTTGTTTGAGATTCAAGAAGCTTGACTAGTTAATTTAAAATGTGGAGGGCCAAAATTGGGTGTCAACAGCTACACCACTGCTTGAGGTTACTATGGTGCACATATCGAGTCTTTTTGAGGGTTTGACCCAGGCAAGCGTCCATTCAGCTACTCCAGATGCGTCTCAGACCAGAGTTTATCATAAGTAAATTTTTTAGTGTTTGAGCATGTGTTAACAAAATAAATAAGGGATCAGAATTACTTCAACTTCCCACAACTATATTAGTTCAAAAGTAGGAAGTTGAAAAAAACTTCAATTCATTGAGTAGGCATTCAAAAGGTTGTCACTTATTGTACCTTTACGATATGCACGTATATTTCATGAAAATTATTATATACTAGTATTCATATCTGCACGATGCGCGGTCAATATTAAAAAATTAATTATAGCAAATTATAATCTTATTTTCTTGAGCAGATAAATATAATTGCTTAAACATATTTCTACAATTGTCATCTTACTTCTTTACACAATATATCCAATAAAAAGTTCATGAAATAAATAAAAAACTAATCATATGATACTTGGGAACAACTTCCTTGCCTTCACAAGTTAAGAGTAATATCAGTGTACACACTATTCTTTTCAGATCTCAGTTCTTGATTACAGTGTTGTTATTGAATAGCTTTTGAATGAAATAAAAATATCATCTTAAATTTTTTTCTGTAACGTAACATGATTGAAATTAAATAGAATTTAACTAATAAAATGTTATTTAATTTAAATTCTGGTTCGGCAAACAATTTAAATGCTTCGCAACTTGCGTTCTTGCGCTTCTTTTTGACATGACGTCGTTCTTGGGTTTCACTTGCATAGTTTCAAATTTTTAGTTCACGATCCTTGAATTTCACTATCATCGTTTTGAATTTCAATATCACAAGAATCAGAGTACAAAATGGAGAAAAATATGGCAAGGGACTTACACAGTGTGCATTAATAGCTAAGTAGACTTGAAAAAGACCCTTTATATTGAGTAGCAATTGATTCAAAGCCAATGAAATCCGAAACCACACAACCTTCTACTTTACCTGTGGCAATTATGAATGGAACTAGTATTATTTTTGCCCATGTACCTATATTGCCTTTTGTGGAATGTCTTTATTTCTTATCAGAATTAATATAAATTATTAACAATTCATTCTTCTACAAATTTCTGTCATGACTACACATGTCAAACTTCAAGTGTTTGTTGAAATCGCTGTCGGAAACCACCAAGCAATCCGTATAGGTAAGTATTCAACCATTCTTAGAAAAATGTATAGTAAACATTTTCATTTAGCTCAATAAACTATGCTTCAGAGTATGTTTAGCGAATAGGTAGAAGGATGACATTTTTTATTGAATAGATATAAGGACATTTTTTATCTAGTTAATAAGAGGTCAAACATTTTCTTTCTTTCTTTTTGTTTTAATAAATTTATACTTTTTTTACAATCTTCAATATTATTTTAAGTGGAAATAAAATCATAAAATTCACTATTAAAACCTTTTGTCGTTCATCGTTTAAATAGTTCATCGTTTGCTTAGTTTGATTTTTCATCCTCATATTTTTCGAACTTGACAGATGAATATTCCTTTCTCAGCCTGGTGAACTTGTAGTCTCTAGAAAAATGTTAATTCTCCCATCATGTTCATCTCAAATTTACTTTGCGTAAGATTAGAAAATTTCTTGCACAAAAAGGGGTTAGAACTACCAAAAATAATATCTTCAACATAGATTTGTATAATGAGCTTTCCAGAAGAGGTTCCTTTAATAAAAAGAGTTGAGTCAATTTTGCCTCTAGAAAAATCATGTTCAACTATGAAAGCACTTAGTTTGTCATACCAAGCTTTTGGGGCATGTTTAAGGCCATATAGAGCTTTAGATAGTTTGAATACATGATAAGAAAATTTTGAGTTTTCAAAACCAGGAGGTTGTTAAAGAAAGACTTCTTCATCAATAAAACCATTTAAAAGACACTTTAACATCCATTTGAAAAAAATTGAAACCTTTAAAGGCAACATTGACAAGTAACATACGAATTGATTCTCACCGGGCAAATGGAGCGAAAGTTTCATCATAGTCGACTCCTTTTTGTTGTGAGTATCATTGAGCTACTAGTCGAGCTTTATTTCTTATTACTTCTCATGCTTCATTTATCTTGTTTCTGAATACTCATTTAGTTCCATCAACTTAAGCCTTTTCATGCTTAGGAATCAAATCCCATACTTTATTTTTCTCAAATTGATTTAGTTCCTCTTTCATAGCCTTGACCAAGTGTTCATCCTTCAAAGCTTCATCAACTTTCTTTGACTCTAGTTGTGATATTAGAGCCAAGTTTGCATTGTTTCTATTTGAGGCCCTTGTTTTCATTCCTTTATTTATGTCTCTTATAATGAACTTCGTTGGATAGTCAGGTTCGCTTCTCCACTCATTTCGAATCGGTCCAATCGTTAAGTTAGTCGACTTGGTAGCTTCAGTAGTCGACATTTTTTTATTGTTTGGATCAATGGCGGGAGTAATGTTGTGGTTGGTAGTTGACTATCTTCCTCATCTGCAATTTTTCTTTCTCGACCAAGCGATTAGTATCATAAAAAAATCACATGAATAGATTCTTCAACAATTAATGCACGTTTATTGAATACTCTATACGATCTACTATTAGTTGAGTACCCAAGAAAATTACCTTCATCGCTTCGTAGATCAAACTTATCAAGGTTGTCCTTTTCATTGTTGTGAACAACACTTACATCCAAATAGATGAAAGTAACTTACATTGGGCTTCTTTCCCGTCCATATTTCATATGGAGTTTTCTTTAAAATTGACTTGATCAAGCATCTATTTAAAATATGAAAGGTTGTACTCACAGCTCGGCCCAAAAATGATGTGGAAGTTCATTTTCCACAATCATTATTCTTGTCATACCTTGAAAAGTTATATTCTTTCATTCAATGACCCCATTTGTTGAGGAGATCGTGGAAAAAGAAGTTATGAGTATATCTATGTTCATTGCGAATTCTTCAAAGACTTTGTTCTCAAATTCTCCTCCATGATCACTTCTTATTTAGGAGATGTAGTATCCCTTTTTCATGCTATACTTTCTCACAGAAAAATTAAAATTCTTTAAAGTATCATCTTTGTGAGTAAGAAATATAACTCATTTAAAACGGGAGAAATTATCTACTATGATAAAAATATATCCTTTTCGCCAATACTGATAGTTCTAGTAGGACCAACAAGATCCATGTGAATTAGCAATGGTTTAGATGCAGACATAATATCTTTTGAATTAAAAGAGTTTTTAGTTTGCTTACCTTTTTGGTAAGTACCACAGATGTGATCCTTGGAATAGTTTAATTTGGGCAATCATAACACCAGTCCATGCCTTGCAAATTTTTCTATTAGTCGCATACTTGCATGTCCCAACTTTTTGTGCCATAACCATGGATCTTCCCTCATTGAAGCTACACGAATGTGTCCCTCTTTGGAATTTTAACTAAGTATAGTACATACACATTTTTGTTTTTACTTTCAGGTAACACAGCTTTGCCAGATAGGTCTTCAATGATGCAGCATGATTTTCTAAACCTTACCTCTAGATTGGATTCACATAGTTGACTTATGCTCAACAGATTATATCTAAGACCCTGCACCTAATACACGTTAGTAATATCACAAGAATTATTGAAGACAATGGTTCTTATACCAATTACAGTTCGAGTTGAGTTGTCTCTAAAGGTTACTAGTCCTCCATCAAAGTTCACAATTTACTTAAATAAGATTTTATCTCCTATCATATGTCTTGAACACACACTGTCTAAGTACCATTTCCCTTTTGATTTCTCCTTGTGGTTTCCTGCAAAATAAAGTAGTTACTTTCTTTTAGGTATCTAATTTTTTTTTTGGATCCTTGAGGGTTAGTTCTATCACTTTTGGGTTTCCATATCCATCTTGGGATAGTTGAATAGCAAAATCTGCAGTTATAAGATTTGTGCCCAATTTTACCACAACAAAAACAAGTATAAAAAAAGTGTTCTTCTGTGACATACTGATTAGTCGACTTGCTTGTATTGATATTCTTAATAGACCTCCTATCAATTGACTTGGCGGACCTAGTCGACTGATCATTCTTAAGGTAAGCAATAGACTTATCAGTTGAATTGTTAATAGCTAATTTGTCACTTATAAGCTTTTTTCCAGTTGACTTGTAGTTACGAGTCAACTGGTTATACTCGACAGAACTATGAGTGATAGATTTGCATAAGTTGTTTAACTTTAATTGCAAATCATGAACGTCTTGTTGAAATTATAGGTCTTTTATAATCATAAGCAACAAGTAGTTGTTCATATAAAGAATTCCACCTAGTCGCTACTTCTTCAGGAATTTTTCTATAAGGTAGTCCACAATCGTGAAAAGTTTTTTATATTGTTTTTTTCTTTGTATTCTATTACTTCTAAAAATAAAGTTTATAGCAAATTTAAGAATGTCTTCAAAAAGTGATATACCATCCTTTACAACTAAGTTATAAATACGACACACACATTTTATATGAAAATGATTAGAAAAAGATGGAGTTAAAAGATCTTTTAAAAGTCTAATAACATAATTATTAGAAGAAGCATTATCTAACGTAACAATCATTATTTTATCAGTTATACCATAATAATCGCAAACTTGATGAATATTTTCTGCAATAAAATTTTAGTGTGCCTATCATCAATATATCTATATGCTAAAATACGTTTTTGCATAGACCATTTATAATCTATCCAATAACTTGTTACAGTTAAATAATCATGATTGTTAGTACTACAGCCTATATCAGACGTGATAGATACTTTGCTAGGAAAATGATATAATGAATAACGTAAATATTGTTGATATTCATGTGCAAATTTAAAAACGCCTCTCCTAACAGTTGATCTAGAAAAACCGTTAAAAGCAGGATTATACATATCTCTAATGTAATGAATAAAACCAGGAGATGAAGGAAATGAAAAAGGCAAACCCTCCACCGCAACTAATTTTGATATTGCTTCCCTATCTCTATGTTTATCGTATTTAGGACCTACAATTCTCCCCGTCGTCGGGTTAATTTGACCCTATACTTGATCCGGGACACTATGTGAATCTTGTCCCTACTGAGAGCGCATTGACGCACCCGACTTTGTAGCCTCGTATTCATCCCACCTAGCTTTGTGATAGTTCTGTACATATCTCAATAAACCTCTCGTCCCATCCTGACCTTTTTCCATTTTAAATTTATAAACATTTTTACAAATATGACATCTAACTACTTGTCTCTCTTGGTCCCCATAAAAAAAACCATGCATCTGATTTTAATTTTCGTTGTGTTTGGCCTCGTCTTATACTAGGGGGGATATGAGGCGTTCCAATTTCAGTTTGAGTTGCACCAGTGGGTGTGTCATCTAGATTAATGGGTGTGTCATCTAGATTATCTTTTAAATTAAAGTCGGTTGAGTTGCGAATATATCTCATCGTCTAATGGTATATCATTAAAAATTCAGTTTCATCTATATGAGTGTAATCAATCAAATCATCCTGTCGAGGAATAGGATGACTAGAAGAAGTACTCCTGCCCTTGTTACCTCTACTAGAAGAAGCACCTTTACCCTTAAACATACCTCTTAATCCTTCCATTAATTATGCAAATAAATAGTTAAAGATAATGAAATTAAGTGCGATAATTAAGATAAAATAACAATAATAATTTAAAGAAGGAACGAAGGTACCAAATGCCGACGTAACACCGACTTGTAATCTAGGTTGAAAATTGAAACTTTGCTCGATGGATGATCCTCAAGCTAGTTGCCAACTTCACTCCCAATTTTTGAACTTTGATACAATTATACAAATGAACAAATAAAATATAATATTTAGTAGGCAATGTAGACTTGTAGAGAGATAAATTTAGAGATTAGAGAGATTGTTGGAAGATTTGTGAGAAAGATGAAGTGAAAATGAGGTATTTATAGTTGAAAATTGAGTTAAAGTGTAAATATATTAACTTAGGGGTTAAAAATAAATATTAAAGGGGTAGGCCAAAAATGGTCGTTGCACAACGGCCAAAATATAAAATGGTCGTTGTGCAACGACCATTTTTTAAAGGGGTGGGGGTGTGCGGGATTGGGGCGGGACCGGGCGGGTCGGGCGGGATCGGCTCTGGGGCGGGATGAACCCAGGTCCCGTCCCAGGTTCGAGTCCTATGCCAATTTTTTTTTGGCGGGACCGGTCCAACCCGGCCCACTGGCCAACCCTAATAGAGACTATGCCTCTTGGGGCATAGTTTCTATGTAACAAGCCGAACAAGGCATAATCCTAATTGCCTTCGGGCTTAGTTACATTGAAACTATGCCCCTTAAGACATAATCTCTATACAACTTTAGCCGAATATGCATAATTTATATGAAAATCTTGCCTTGCGATTTTTTTTCTTTTTTTATCTCTGTTGAGATTCGAACCCAGAATCTCTATTTAGTAAACTCGTAAATAAAGGGTACTTTGGCTCATAAATTTTCATTAAATGAGAAGTAGGAGCAAAAATTAAAGGTCAGTGATTTAAGGGGGGAAAATTGAAGCAATCCATGGGAGGGGAAATCCGCGCAAAAAAAAAAAATTGTTTCAGTGGCAAAATAAATAGCAGCAATCCATGGGAGGGGAAAAATTGAAGCAATCCATAGTCAGCCCTCTCCTCAACCGTAGCAACAGAAGAGCTTGGGTTCTAAGCCCAAATGAATAGCAGCACAATAGAGCATTAAACTAACAGTGGGCTAGAGATCCCAAATCGTTTCTCTTTATTTGCATTCGGTAAACTTTACAATAGAAAAAATTATCATTAACTATTTTTCTTAAATTATTATTTAATAAAAAACTGCTTTATTTTTGGCAAAATAAAATTGTCATGTAGGAAATTATCATTTAATTATTTTCTAATATTTAGGTATTTAGATCAACTAAGTTTTTTGTGTCAAATCCTTCCTTATTTGAACAATATAACGTAACAAATTTGTAAAAGAAAGTAACACGAGAAAAATCATAATAGTAGATTTTTGTGCAATAAGAACTTTTGTAGGGTTTAGAAATTAGAAGTCTTTATTTTCATGCAATAAGAACTTTTGTAGGGTTTAGAAGTCTTTATTCTTCGTTATATGATTTTGTCTAATTAATTATTCAAAATTTTATTAAATTAGTAAAATAATCCTTAAAAGATAATTATAGGCCCACTCACACTTAGAGATGGCAATGGATCCTGGACCCGGTCCGGATCCGGTGTATCCAGATCCGTTTTATAGGATATGGATTTTCAAATTTTGTACCCGACGGATCCGGATCGAACCCGGATCCGTTTCTGACGGATCGGATCTGGATTTGGATCTTGTATTTGAGATCCGTATCCGGTCCAGATCCGACCCGTGGATCCATTTTTTATTAAATATATTCATAACCTAGAATGTAATTTTATAAGTATTTTCTTAAAATTGCTAAGCACATCCTTGCAAGATTAATTCTCAAAACAAGTTTAATTTATTCCCGCGTTAACTCAAAAATAAAGAGGTAACTTCGATAATAAAATCAATGTTATATTAGTGAATGACTAACATCTCCATAGACAAGTAGTTAAAATTATATTCACTTCATTTATGAAGATTCCAAGCACATGCAAGTTCTGCATTGTGAAAATACTAGTCAGCATTTCCACAACTATTGTCATTGTCCAACATTTTTAATTAATAGCTCACAATCAAAATGAGACAACGAACAAAATATCTCATATGCACATTTCAAAATTGAAAAACAGTAAACTGTTACTTAAGTAAAAATCGTTTGTCAGTTCAAATTTTTTTTAGCAAGGTTACATTTTTAGCAAGGTAAATTTTTTTACATGTGGATCCAGATCCGATCCGTGGATCCGGATTTGGATATGATTTTTACAACCAAATTAAAACCCAATTATAAAAAAATTGAGATGAGTCATTAATTAATTAATTTAATCAAGCTTCTTAACTTAACAAAGTAAAATATTAATTTTGTGAGTACGGACTAATTATAAACAAATACTTTTTGTGAGTACTAATTTTAAATGTTTGTGAATTACACTCTTTGAATACTTTTGTATGATGCTGCCCAGCATCCTCATGGTATCCAAATTGCTGTAATCCAATGAACAATTCTATAATGCATATCTTTTACAGGTTCCTGCAATTCAACTGCTTCTAGGACAAACTGGTCTTGTGTTGGGAGATCAAATGCTGTTGATTTGAAGATATGTGGTGGTAGGTGCTGTCGTTGCTGCTGCAGCGCTCACACCATCAACCATCCCCTTGCCCAAATGCTTCTAGCTGGGCCCCTTTTGGGTCTTTATTGGAGCATGGGCAGTTAAGCTTACATTCCCATAAAAAGGACATTGGAGTGGAGGATATGTGAACTGGTTTTTTAATACTATCATTTACTATTGTCACTGTCCAATGTGTATAATTAGGAGCTTAGCTGACACTCCATTCCCAATGTCATTTTATTGGATCTTTTCACTAATATATGAAAGAAATAGTCATGGATTTGATGTAATGGGTTTGATTTATGGCCTCGGAAATGATGTAAAGGCTAAAAGACATATCAGAGAAAAGGGTAGCCCTGTGCACTAAGCTCCCGCTATAAAAGACATATCAGAGAATAAAAACAATTTGTGAATGTCATAATCTTATGGCTGAGTAGGTTCAGCGAGTGCTTTCCCACATGGGAGACCTGGGATCGATTCCCCTCGCCAACAATAGATGTAAGAACTTTTACTCAATGCTCATAGCTACAAAACTAAGAAGCTCGTTCAGAAGCATCTATATTTCTCCTCCCCTTCCCCTTTTCCCTTCTTTACTAAAACTAGATGGCCCGTGCCCGTGCATGGCACGGGCAATGTGTTTGAACAAGAAAAGCTTAAGCAAGAAAAGCTTTTGAGAGAATTTTGAGTGTAATTGGGATTGAGGTTGTGAGGTTGAGTGTTGTAAACACTTTTGTAATATTTCTCCCTTAATAAAATCTGCAGCAGCAAAGTGGACGTAACTCTCATATTGAGAGTGAACCACTTAAATCTGTGTGTGTTATTTGTTCATTGCGTATTTACTGTTTTCTGATTAGGTCGGATTTGGACGCAAATCCTAACAGTCACCAACTGGACCTCCCATGATCCTCCCAAAAAAACAAAAAGAAAAACAAAGGAAATAATAGAGCACAGAGACAACAAAACAGAACAGTTTTCTAAGTTCAATTTTTTCACTAGTATAACGAGTATATTTCTAAACATCCAAAGGAAACAAACCAGCTCCTTCTGTTTGTTTTATGCGATGAACCTCTAGATATCTATGTTGCAGATACATAGTCAAAAAATGTAAAAGCACTCTGAATAATCTCAGTTTTCAATGCAAAATTTGGCATACCTAATATATCTCCAGAAAGTGAAGCAAATTGAAGTGTTATATATACTCTGATTACCTTTTTATTTTTAAGGAAATGACGAGATTCCAAATTTCTGTTGATTTCTAGGCTTCCTTCTCTACTAATTTACTCTACTGTCTCTCCCTTCTTCTTTTTACAGTAGGGTATTATTTGGGAGTTACAAGGTGGATAAACCACATAAAAGAATGACCACATTACATAATGTATCAATCAAATCAAGATGAACTTTGAAGGAATAGTGAAGGCTATTTTGGATTATGGTGGGGGTCATAAGGTAATAATATAAGAGATCAATAAATAAAATACAAGAGATCCCTGTAAGATCATTCTTCTATTCAAGTTGTAACTAGTGGATATCATTTCCAGAAGCGGAGGCAGAGTAGAAAGTAGATGTTCGGCAAAATTCAATAACTTTGGTCGAACCTCTGTGTTTATCTTAAAAAAATTATCTAAAATGTACAAATTATTTATTTACGACCTAGTAACTCAAAGGGACTAGAATCCAGAATCTATGAACTTCAAATTCTGAATGTGCCTCTAATCATTTCCTCCATAAAAGATGGCAATGGTACTATCATGTGATATTGAACACATCTTATAAAGATCAAAGATGAAACCTTTGCCTTACCTTTTTCGTTTTTAGGATCTTTGCCTTTTCTAAATCTTATTAACATCTTAATCTATGATCTACAAATAAGAACAGGAGCTGGGAAAGATTCACAATCTTGAAGTTGGATAAATTAACTTTTCCACAATAATAGGGCTTCCTGCAAATGCTTTTTAGATTAACAAAGTTCCATTTTTCAACTTATTTAGCTTCATTTCTACAATTGTAAGAACGAAATTTAGCTTCTAAAAAAAAAGGAAAATACTAGCAAGTGTATAAACAACAAAATTGAATGGGTTTTCCAAATGAGAATAAACTTGTATTCGCTAAACGGGATACCCGATAACCAAGTGGAATATGCGAGTTAATGCTTGTATAAGGAAATAAGCTCCTCATTGGTGTCTCGAGCGTTGGCTCTCGGATATCATTGAGGAGATTATGCTTATCATGCCAGATGTAGAGATTCAGGAAAACCAAATGTTTAACCCAGTATGACATGATACCATGGACACTGCCACTGCTCATATGCCATCAAAATTGGCTATGACTCTAATGATGAATGAAGATATTGTGGGCTTTGAGGACGTGAGGGCAGAACTAAGATACAAACTAACAGAAGGATGCCGAGAACTAGATGTTATCTATATTGTCGGTATGCCTGTCTTAGGTAAGACTACTTTGGCCAAAGATCTCTATTCTGATGGGTAAGTTGTTTAACATCTTGATATTCGTGCACAATGTTGTGTGTCTCGAGTATATAAATGTATGGATTTGCTACTGATTATTCTACATGATGCTACTGTATGGATCTGTTAGTAAACCCATTCCTCTTCGTATGTTTAATGATGATGAAAGTTGGAAATTACTAGAACATAAAGTATTTAGTGAAGAAAGTGTGATTGATAGTGAGGCAGCCAAAAGGTTCCCCTGGGAAAACAAGGATCCATAAGCTTAACACTTTGAGCAGCTGCATTAATGGAAACAGAAACAAACTTGCAACTATAGATTTTTACTTGTAAAAGCATGAGAACTGATCCCTTATCTAAAGAACAGCTATCAAAGGCTCTTAACTCCTAAATCAAATATCAGAAAAATGTATAAGATGTAATAAGCGAATCAATAATATCACACCATGAAGTACTTGAAGTTCATATAAAGATTAAAAGGAAAAGAGACTCCAACATTACCTTCATGTTGGCCACTCGCAAGGAGGGACTCCAGGGGCAAGTCAAATGCAACATTCTCCAAAACATCACGAGTTATTAAAAAGGGTATTAGGGACAATGAATACCAGGTCCGAATACTCAAAATTCTCTTGCAAAACAATGCTGCTACAAATGCATATGAGTGCTAATTAAGACCTCTAGATGAAGAGAAGATCAAATTCAGTGTTACTAAAGATGATTATATCTAATGCTGACTAATTCTGCAGCAAAATTTTGGTTATCTGTTTTTTTCAACAAACAGAAATCCTTGAGGGCCAGAGTTCGAAACTTGGTGGATAATAAACCTTCTCTCTACCATTCTACCATTCTCCACTTAAATACCACGGCCTACTACAAAGTTAGACGTTGATTGTCTATTCGTATATAATCTGTCGGGGGTTGTTGTATTCTTTTATATGACTTACTAATGTAAATATGGGTTATTGAGCTGTCACGTTTTGAGATAAAGAATATAATTGTCAATGAACGATCATTTATCATTAAGTTTCTCATGTCAAGCTCTCCTCTTTTCTTATCCAACATCACCTTGTCCCACTTCACTACAGATGAAAGGATATTTATTACCGCCTCACACAAAGTTCCTCCTAACCCTGTCCAACTTTTGTTCACACTGACCAGTATTGGGAAAAGGACACAAGACATGGAGGGATCGAGAACACTAGTGATGAGCACCACCTTACCTACGAGAGATAAGTATTGTCTTTCACATAGCAAGCCTTATTTCACATTTAACTTAAATGTTTCGCCACACATGTGTTGCCTTATACATATAGCCTGTAATGGCATCCCCAGGTAATCTATAGGAAGTTCGCCAATTTGACCTCCAAAACATTACCTAATCTGTGTAGATTTTGCATCACATTTACTGCAAAGAAGTATCTAAAACAGGCCAACAAGATTATGACCAAGATGTCCTCACAATAAAAGATATGATTCCAGAATTGCACAACCTCTCAACCAATCATCGCTGGGACTACGACAGCACTGAGAGAAATAGCTAATGCAAGGTAGAAATGACGATAGTGTGGCGACAAAATTGAATATGGTACAGAAGCACCGAGAACCAGCAAGTAGACTAATATATATGCACGGGTCCGATAAGAGCTTTCTCATTTCACTTGCTCTAAACAAAATAGTCGGAAGTAAATGTCAGGCAGTTTGTATCCCCTATGGACAACAATTATTATCACAATGAATGCTACAGTTGACACAGACAGTGCTCTGTCACTTCCTCGCATATTTAGGTGTAAATTTACAGACTTACAGATATACCTACCCTCAGGCATAAAGCTTGGTCTTTCATGCTCGCGCATCAACCTATTGCAACGAATCTACTTTACTCGGTCTCCGGACCGGCTATCTCTTGTGAACCCCGCATACAGTGGGTTATACCTCACCCAGATGCACTTCAAAAATGCAATCCGACAGTGACACCTTAGTACGACTGTCACACTAACTGAAAACCAACAACCGAGGTAATAAATAAGCCACAAATAGGGTGAGAGAATATAGAAGAGATGGATGACTATTGACAATGATAAGTTACATGTATTATGCAGAAGGAGCGAATTGCCAAATTTCATCTTTGCGAATTATTTCAAGTTTTTATTTTCTTATTTTTCATCTTTTCTAAAATCATTTTAACAATCAATGATCAAGCCTTTTTTTTTTAGAATGGACTCCTCAAATATCACAAGGAGAGTCCACCAGCCATATCTGGAAGAGCAGGACCAGTCGGGCCGGGGGGATTCACGTCCATAAATCAAATTGTCAAGAATTATTTTACCATCATTGAAAGAAAAATCCACATACTTAGTTATAGTGCATTTGTACAATAAGTACCGTAACTTTTTGTTTCTGCATCCTAAATTCTCCTTTAGACCTCAGGAACACACGATAATGAGTTTTAACATGTAGCATCCTGCTTTTAAAAAGTCATCTCTTCTTTACGAATTAATTTCAATACATATCGAAGCAATAGTTGCCCTTTTCCCATTAGCAAGGTGCATTATATTTCATCCACCTTATCATATGTTAAGTCATCGAGCAATGGTTGCGTTTCAACATACTGACAATTGCATTCAGATAAAAATGAAAGAAAGACCATGTCTATATTACAAAAGCACTTTTATCATTAGAAAAGAAAATTGGAGATAACAACCCATGACATGAACGCAAACATCATGGAAGTTGGGAGGCACCTCAAACTTGGATATGTTTCTCCTTGTCCCTCCTTCAAACCCTAGCCCAGGCAAAAATCCCGAAGCTGGCCCTTTATATCCACAAGAGAGTAAAAGGGCAGCCTGGTGCACTAAGCTCCCGCTATGCGCGGGGTCCAGGGAAGGGCCGGACCACAAGGGTCTATTGTACGCAGCCTTACCTCACATTTGTGCAAGAGGTTGTTTCCACGGCTTGAACCCATGACCTCCTGGTCACATGGCAGCAACTTTACCAGTTACTCCAAGGCTCCCCTTCTATATCCACAAGAGAGTCATGTCAGAAAACTGAAAAGAAAGTGATCTTCAAATCCATAACGAACAAAATAACCTACATGATATTGCTAGCAGATTCAGATAACAATCACTGAGCCATCAAATTCTTATTGTACTGGGCATGAGCATCCGAAGGATCTATTACGAACCTCGGTAACTTCAGAGAGAGAACAGGAAAATTTAAAACAACAGGACACTCTCATCAAATTATTAATTAACAAATAGAGGAGAATTTTTTTACTCACGCTTTCTCACTAAATAAATTGCTTGCTTAAATTGCTATTTTGCAACACGCTATAACATATCAAAAGAAAGGACAAACCCTTGAGCCGGCTAACAGAGAATGGTGACCCAAGCAAACCAATTATGAGATCCGATTGTTGGATGACATTCTTCCCTAAAAGTAATGGCTATTTTTTACAACCAAGAAATCCCTCAAGAGCCAGTGCTGCACAGTTTGAAACTCGGTGGAATACGAGACAACCCCTCTACCCTTCTCCACTTAAATACAAGGTTTTTGTATGTGCAAAGTTCAAACACATGACGTGCGCCTAACCCACACATCATGCCCCGCGATCTAACCACTAGACCAAAGATAATCATTTTCCTAAAGCATTTATGCAAATATGCATCATATACTTTCATATATCAACTGGTGAAGTCTATTACAGAGTTGCAGAGACTTCAGGAATACCTCAAAATATTAAACAATTTGAAAACTCAGTTGCACTTTCCTCCAAAGTCTGACTACATGATATCTGCAGAGTAACTAAGACAGATAAATATTGTGTGGTATCTACAGCTTCACGTAACTACGTCTCCTCCCACCCCCCCAAAAAGAATCTCTCTCCATACACATGTTCTTCTGCATGCATCTCTGGAACTTATGGATCAAATAAGATAAACATAGATATTTGTTTTAAGAAAGATAAGATTAAACTGTGTAGTCTCCATAATTACAAGGTGGAATGCAGAAAGAACACTCCTAGTCCTTTTGTCATCTCACAGGGATTCTAAAACATCAAAATTAGATTCATGATCTTCTAAGTACTTTCCTTTACACCAACAATAACACATAACCAAACACTTCATTTTCATCTTCTGAATGTTGCTAGACTTCTCTTCAAAACATCTATGGTTTCTCTCCTCCCATATTGTCCACCAAATACAATCAGGGACAATCTTCCATCTCTTTATGATTAGCAAGTATAAATATTTGATAAGGAGCAATCATCAAGATATTGATAGATCTAATAATACGAGAGATATTCGTTTTAAAAAAAATGCAAAGTGACTGTTTGCTTGATCCCACTAAGGCCTCATTTATTTTCATTAAGACTAAAATGTCTCTGAATGCCCATATGAATGATTAAGATGTTTCTAGATTTGAACACTGAATGATTAAGACTTTTTGTTTCAACATTTGAATGTGTAATTTATTCATTTGTAAACATAACAAATATATATTAAAAAAAAATATACATATTAGAAAAATTCATTATTTGATAAAAAAAAAAACATTTATATTTGCTAGTGATGGAGACGGTTTGTAGTAGTGGTGGTGGTGATGGTTGGTGTTAGTGGCTAGTAATGGCGGTGGGGGTGGAAGTTGTGATGATGGAGGTGGTCGGTGTTGTAGTGACTGGCGTGCATGGTGAGGGTCGATTGTAATGGTGGAGTTGGTTGTTGTTAGTAGCTGGCAGTGTTCGTGGTGGTGACCGAAGAACGTGTGTTGGTGGTCGTTGGCGGCAGTGCTAGTTGCAATGATGGAGGTGGTTGGTAGTACGGATTGACCGCAATGGAAGTAGTGGATGATAGTGGTGGCGGAGGTAGCAGAGGTGGCGGCACAGGTGGGTGCAGTAGATATAATTATAATGATGGAGGTGGTAGGTGTGGTCGCAATTGACAATAGTGGTTGGCAGCGGTGGTGGTTGCCAATGGTAGTTTGATGACAAAGGTGGTTGGTGGTTGGCGATGGTAATGGTGGTTGACAATGGTAGTGGTGGTTGTGATGGCAGAGGTGGTTAGTGGTGGTGGCGGGTGATTGTGGATAGAGTGGTGGTGAAAATTATCAATACAAAAAAGCTCCTAATGATATTAAGAATTTGTTCAAGATGTTAATGATTTAGATCTATTCAGACCAAATAAGTACTTAAATATTAATGTAAACAAAATATTAATCACATGCATTTAATACCGTAGGTTTGAACTATTCATAATCAGACCTCAATTAAGTGCAAACAAATGAGGCCTAAGAGTGCCTTCACTATGGCTAGAATTATTTGCTGCTTCCAGATTCAAAATATAAGACGTAATATCAGGGACAATTCATATTGGAAACAAGGCGTATCACCTAGTAAGGGGAGCAGTTCTTCCACCTCTACCAGGGTGCCCTCAAGATGCAGAAGTGGCTCCTTAAAGAAATCACCCTACTAAATGCTTATCAAAATTCATGTTGGTGTAGCAAGTAAAAATGCAGCCAAATACATGCAATAGAAATAGGGATGACTCGGTAAGCATGAAGCAGTTGAATTCGTCAAAGCAAAGTCAAATTTATATGTTTGAATTTCCTTGATGATGTCTGGAAACAAGTATATGAATCAGTTAAGGTTCCTTCATTAGTCTTACTTAAGCATTGTCCCCTTAGACTAAGTGAATCATAAGAAGAATCAATGTATAGCCTACCAGTGTTATTTTCAAGTTAAAGATCGGACTATGATACTGAGACAGACAGTATAAAATTGTTTATAGATGTGCATGTATTTGACATAAAATTAAACAAACCTTGAAATTTATCTAGATTAGACAGTCCCCGGTCAACCTCAACAGGTCCAATGGTTAAACTGTTTGACATAAAATTAAACAAAAGGAGGAGATGCTATCGTAGTCTTATGCTTTGTATAACTATGAATGACATTCTTTTAGGAAATAAAAAAAAAAAAAAAGACATTCATAGTCATAAGCTTTGTATAACTTTACGATTTACTGTTTTAGACCAAGTAGTAAAATCATAAGTACTATAATCAAAAATCAGAAATTCAGAAGCACTGATCTGCCCAACCCTGATGGAAAATGATAAGCCATTTATTTTCTTCAATATAAGAGATATAATTCTAATTCATTCTCGAAACTAATTCTCACCCAAGAGCAAAGCTTCTTAATTACAACGCCACAGCAGATGGCTGATATGACACACACTTCAACTGAGTGCAGTCCTCAAAGGAAGTACACTGCCTCAAGAATTTTGTAAACTTGTCCTTCATGCATGATTTCGATTCTTTCACTTATGTATCCATCTAGTATCACCATTTCCCTCATTAGGTATGACTTCTGAACAAACATTACTAGTTCAGCGATCCCCCTGCATTTTCGTATGTCAAAAGCTTAAGGCAGAAGGGAATTATCCAGAGTAAGATTGATATAGGAAAGGTCGGTAGCCAACTCATTAGTCACCTGAATATCTTCTTTTTATATAATTGTTGTTTTTGTTTATAGTTGTTATCTTTATCTTCCCTTCGGCTGTGCCCCTTTCTTCGCACTTTATTTACGCTTTGTGCTTAAAATACCAATAGAATTCGTGCTTGTTTGCTTTACTCCTTTAGTCTGAAAGGTAAACTCTTGGAAGAAGCTGAGTAGAGCCATGAAGTTTATCACGATGAAACAGAAAGCACGGAAGGGAAACTAAAAGAACCAAGTCAAACTTGTCCGCAGAGCAGCGCACAAAGCAGGGAAAGCTTAAAAAAGACAGCAACCAACAGGAAATTTCAGCAAAACTAAGTCTCACCTTGCAGTAGGAGTATTATGCCGCACCAACATGGGTAACAGCAGGAAGAAGAAAAATGAATCACCAAGCAGCCGTAAAGAAAAATTCGAACAAATCAAAACAAAGTAGGGATTACGATCTACAATAGAAACCATGTGTTGCCGACCACATTTTACAAGACCTACAGGTGCTGCTCGTTGAAGGTACATAACCGCTTGGCGCTGTATTAAAATAATGAGCCCAACACCACGTTCCAATTAAACCCTTTGGTCAACGTCCAGGACTATGGGAAGCTCCTCAACTTCCACCAGGACAAGCATATAGGCGCTAGAACAAAAAGGATGATGTCACCGGTGAAGGGAAAGAAGACAAGGACAAATTTCACTAGATCACAAAAATGAGTTGTATTATCAGAGAGAAATAGCAGGGGACTAATTAGGTAACTCATAAATCACCTCCACGTCGATGTGAACTTAGAACTACCTGATCTCCTTTTCTACCTTCAATCACCCTAGTTCTCACCAATAGACCTAAGTTCAACCACGTCGATGTGAACTTAGAACTTATGTCGATTTCTGATCTTGTAGTCTTGTATGACCGCACACAAAAACGGATCCATGATTTAAGCTCTACGGGTTTAACTATCAACTATTTTGGTTTATAGTTGTTAGTTATGAGTCGAGGGTCTTTCGGAAACAGCATCTCTGTCCTAGAAAGATAGAGGTAAGGTCTGCGTACATCCTACCCCAGACCCCACTTGTGGGATTACACGGGTATGTTATTGTTTTGGTTTATAGTTGTTAATTCTTTTTTTTTCTTTTTTTTGTAATAGTGGTGTCTCAGGCGCATCTCTACTAATTTCACGGAATAACTGCTACCTCCCAATTCGTGTTTCTCTGTAAGTAGTTCTTAGTCAATAATTAGGCATGATTTGTTCAGCCAAGTGCAGACAAATCTATCTACAAGGAATTTGAAAAAATTATGTTTCTTTCTTTAAAAAAAAAAGGCTTTCATTCAGTAACACCAGAAAGAAAGCTTAGGAACTGATTAACAAAATTAAAAAAAAATTAACAAAAAAGACTTTCATTCAGTAAGAGCAGAAAGTAAGCTAAGGAATTGAATTAAAAAAAAAAGACTTTCATTCAGTAACAGCATAAAGAAAGAAAGAAATCTAGGAAGCAAAGACAAAGCAATAGTAAAGTAAACTAGGTAACTTATAGGGACTATGGCACATTAAATAAGCCAAGTCTAAATCAAACCCAAAGTGGTGGAGTGAGTTTGTGGTAAGATTGACCAGTGTAGTGGGGCACAATGGTTCCATCAAGAAGGTTGTATACGCCCATGTCCTTGCCACCCCCTCGTTCCATACAAAAGTAGGCTTCTCTACAATCGTCTGTGAAATAAATACGGTTCCCCTGGCATCCCGGAGGTGGTTCAACAGCCAAAGTAGCACTAAAGCCAAGGAACAATGCCCTGTTCCCCAAGTCTTTCACCTCCTCATAACTACTATCATTAATCTTGTATACACGGAATTGCTTAACCCCATAACTATCGTCCCCTTCCTCGAAGTTATGACATCCGTCTCGATTAATCACTAATAGTTCACCCATTGAATAGACTATGTAAACCTTGTTACTGCAAGCTACCCGAGGAGGTATCTGTGACATGATAACTCTGGCAGCGGTGGTTGAATAATAATCTGATGTGAAGTCCAAGATGACAATATTGCCCATAAAACTTACACCATAGAAGTGTCCATCATGCCAGGTGACGTCAGAAAAGGCGCAATAGGGTATTGTGGAATCCACACTAGTAAAGGATTTGCTTCCTGGCCTCCAGAAAGCAAAAGTGCGAGGATACCCTTGAATTAGGGCCAAAACATAGTCATCTGTTGACGACAAAGGATCTGAAGAAAGTAATGCTTTTTGGACATAAGTAATACGATCACAACCAAGTTCCTCCTGGAAAGCGAAACCTTGCAACATGTCCATGTCTGGTAGGTTTATTAAGGTACGGGAAAAAAGATGAAACAAATTCATGTGACCTTGTTCATCAGCAGTGAAAAGCCAACCTGGAAATCCAACACCAACGCAGTACTTCCCAACTAGTTCGGGGAAATTCATGGTGTAGGTGACACCTTTAGACAAGTCCCAAAACTCACGAATTTCTGCATTCTCCTCTTTCTCTGCCAACATCAACAATGGAGCTGCAACTTCAACTGCCATACTCGCCAATTGAATTTGTTGGTGTGAATTGTGAATTGTGAATTTGCAACCTTCTTTTATAACCTCAAATTCGGAATCCTAATATTACCGGTAAACGGTAAAATAAGAATTTGATATCTTATAGAATTTGTGTGTGTCAATTTTGAATTTGCAAACCTTCTTTTATAACCTAAATCTCATGCGGTCGGAATCCAAATGTTACTCGGAAAGGGAAAAATAGGATTACAATTATTTTATAACCTAAATCACATACGGGTCGAAATCCTAATGTTACCCGAAAAGGGAAAAATAGGAGTACAATTATTACATACGTTTAGGAAAAAAAGAATTTGATAAATATCTTATTGAATTTGTTCGTGTGAATTTTGAATTTACAAGGCATCTTTTATAACTCTAAATCCCACACTGGTCGGAATCCTAATGTTACCGGAAAGGGGAAAATAAGAGTACTATTAATACATACGTTTAGGAAAAAAAGAATTTGATAAATATCTTATTGAATTTGTTTGTGTGAATTTTGAATTTACAAGGCATCTTTTATAACTCTAAATCCCACACTGGTCGGAATCCTAATGTTACCCGGAAAGGGGAAAATAAGAGTACTATTAATACATACGTTTAGGAAAAAAAAGAATTTGATAAATATCTTATTGAATTTGTTTGTGTGAATTTTGAATTTGCAAGTCTTCTTTTATAATCCTAAATCCCACACGGGTCGTAATCCTAATGTTACCCGGAAAGGGGGAAAATAGGAGTACTATTATTACATACGTTTAGGAAAAAAAGTATTTGATAAATATCTTATTGAATTTTATTGTGTGAATTTTAAATTTGCAAGGCTTCTTTTATAACCCTAAATCCCACACTTTGGTCGGAATCCTAATGTTACTGGAAAGGGAAAAATAGGAGTACTATTATTACATACGTTTAGGAAAAAAACAATTTGATAAATATCTTATTGAATTTGATTGTGTGAATTTTGAATTTGCAAGGCTTCTTTTATAACCCTAAATCCCACACGGGTCGAATTCCTAATGTTACTCAGAAAGGGAAAAATAGGAGTACTATTATTACATACGTTTAGGGGAAAAAAGAATTTGATAAATATCTTATTGAATTTATTTGTGTGAGTTTTGAATTTGCAAGGCTTCTTTTATAACTCTAAATCTCACACGGGTCGGAATCTTAATGTTACCCGGAAAGGAGAAAATAGGAGTACTATTATTACATACGTTTAGGGAAAAAGGAATTTGATAAATATCTTATCGAATTTGTTTATGTGAATTTTGAATTTGCAAGGCTTCTTTTATAACCCTAAATCCCACACGGGTCGGAATTCTAATGTTACCCGGAAAGGGGAAAATAGGAGTACTATTATTACATACGTTTAGGAAAAAAAAAATATGATAAATATCTTACTGAATTTGTTTCTGTGAATTTTGAATTTGCAAGGCTTCTTTTATTACCCCAAATCCCACACTGGTCGGAATTCTAATGTTACCCGGAAAGGGAAAAATAGGAGTACTATTATTACATACGCGGTGTGATTCCATACCGTTATTTTTGGAATCTAATTTTGATAAATATATAAAAATAGATCGTTATTTTTGGTAAAATATGAAAAAAATTTACTATTATATCCAAATAAAGAAGTATAGTTCTACTACTATTACTACGAATTTACCTATTTTAGAAAAAGAAGGAAATTTAATGGAAATAATAATTATAGAGAGAAATAATAATAAAGAGAGAGAATAGGATTGAATCCTATTTTAGTGGGATTATTAATTATACCCACATTTTATGAACGTGTCATAAATATAATAAAAGCTGCTCTTTTTGTGCAATTTTAAAAGTAATGCTATTTATGTGCCTAACTCTAAGATTATGACTTTTTGTGTAATTTCTCAGTTATTTTAAGCAAAGTTGAGGCATTGGGCCTCAATTAGTTTGAAAATCTGATTTATATTGGGACCTTAAACTCGATTTCAAAGTAGGACTTTGGAATTAGATTTCAAGTCCCAAGTAAAAACAAGTAAAACAGTTAGTAATTAATACAACTCAAGTACGCAAAATGAAAATAAGTATAGAAAGATTTAGCTAGTTAGGCCCTTTGGCCACGGCTGCATATTGCGGGCCTTTGAGCTTCAAACTCGGCTTCTTGCTTTATTGCTCTACTCACGGAGGGTTGACTCGTTGGGTTGAGAATATGATGTTGGGCTAATGGCCCAACACATATTGCGTTAAAAAGTAATCCAAAGTAAATTCGTACAAGTGTATGCATAGAGAAGAAAAGAAAAGGATTAGTACCTAAATATGAAAACGTCCTTACTAAACATTTACGAGAAAATAAGGAAAACAAGTAGTGTTATCATGCTTCGAGTGGATTAAACAAAACACGAGCATTTGTATAATTTCAGATTTTCGGTCTCGAGTTTGAGAGAGACGATAATTTAAGAAAATTGATTACTTGATGCATACTATTAGTCAAATCATATTTTACTTGCAGGCAAATTAATATTAAACTCTCCAATTTTCTACGTAATGACTGAGACCAAGTGGTCTCTTTAAAGAAGTATAGATAAACCAAAGCTAAGTAAAAAAGCAAAATCATTAACCATTTCTTCAAGTCCTTAATTCACAACTTAAGTCAATTTTTGAAGTGAAAGGAAACTTAGTGTTTACAGCAATAGGGGTGCAAATTTAGACTAATTATTCATTTAGTTCTTTGTGCACGGCCACGAATTCGTTCTCTGTCGTTTTATCGGCTGATCGTATCGGGAGACAAATTGATTCCTTAACTTAAGCGATTTGGGCTGAAAACGGAACTCTAATTTCCAACAATGGGTTCCCCAACTACTTCAGAAAGCGTTAGGACGGTGGTATGAGTAAACTAAGAGGTAAGAAACATGAATGCAAATTTGAGTATAGTAAAGTAAAGGATAAATATAGATAAAAATTGAGTTGTTTGGTGATTGATTGTGTACGTATATACAAAGAATGATCTTATTTATAGTACAAAAAAGGAAAAAAAAGTTGTACAACGTGATCCGGCCCCCCCCCCCATGTCAACCATCAAGTAACCCACTAAGTTCAATGGCCGACTATAGAGGAGGTTGTGCAGATTTTCTCGCCCTCTACTCCTTTTGCTCGGATAATGACCCTTTCTTTTAGCTCTTGTTGGCAGTTACCGCTTCTAGGGGTCCGAAAACCCTTTTGACTTGGTCGTTGAGGCGTCTGCATCTGAGTGGGTCCCAGTCGTACCTCTAACTAACAACTCGGTTAAGATACCTTAGTAGCCGATGAAGTTCTTGTAGTCAAGGGCTAGCAGTAAATTCGGCTTTGGAACAATTCGGCTGTCACTGAATTCGGCTAAACACTTAAATTACTTTTGAGTGTTAACAATTGCCCCCTACATTAACTCGAGTGTGACTGTTGAGTTGATGTATCCAAAAGTAGCCATCATTTCAATCTGACAGCCGCGCATGTAACTTCAATCGTCTCGTCTCTAGTGCATGCAATGGTGATTACTTTTGAATTGGGTTTTCCCTTCAACCGAGGTGTCTTTATTACCACGAATCGGTTCCAATGTTTTCCAACCGTGCATTCGAAAATAATAAATTAATCTCAATCGCTCCTCTGAAGGTTATTTAAGGAAAGGTATCCCCCCATAGGTTTCTCACCTAATCATTGGCCCTTTTCTTAGTCGGAAACCATGGCTCCATCTTTTTTGTCTCGAAGATCAGGAAAAATCATTCTAGCCGATAGTGACACGACCCCTTCCTTGTCCTTCGTTGATGAACAAGCGGTTCGACTTCGTACGGTGGGAACCGATTAACAAAATTTTAAAAAAAATTAACAAAAAAGACTTTCATTCGGTAAGAGCAGAAAGTAAGCTAAGGAATTGAATTAAAAAAAAAGAATTTCATTCAAGAATGAGCATAAAGAAAGAAAGAAAGCTAGGAAGCAAAGACAAAGCAATAGTAAAGTAAACTAGGTAACTTATAGGGCCTATGGCACATTAAATAAGCCAAGTCTAAATCAAACCCAAAGTGGTGGAGTGAGTTTGTGGAAAGATTGACCGGTGTAGTGGGGCACACCTTTGGTTCCGTCAAGAAGGTTGTATACGCCCATGTCCTTGCCACCCCCTCGTTCCATACAAAAGTAGGCTTCTCTACAATCGTCGTGAAATAAATACGGTTCCCCTGGCATCCCGGAGGTGGTTCAACAACCAAAGTAGCACTAAAGCCAAGGAACAATGCCCTGTTCCCCAAGTCTTTCACCTCCTCATAACTACTATCATTAATCTTGTATACACGGAATTGTTTAACCCCATAACTATCGTCCCCTTCCTCGAAGTTATGACATCCGTCTCGATTAATCACTAATAGTTCACCCATTGAATAGACTATGTAAACCTTGTTACTGCAAGCTACCCGAGGAGGTATCTATGACATGATAACTCTGGCAGCGGTGGTTGAATAATAATCTGATGTGAAGTCCAAGATGACAATATTGCCCATAAAACTTACACCATAGAAGTGTCCATCATGCCAAGTGACGTCAGAAAAGGCGCAATAGGGTATTGTGGAATCCTCACTAGTAAAGGATTTGCTTCTTGGCCTCCAGAAAGTGACAAAAGGATTTTAGAAGGTGTACTCGGTCATTGATTGGTAGGAGCCACAGAATTGCAAATGACAAAAGGAAGATAGTGTAGAAAGAATATTTCTAGTTGCAGCAAGTCCTATATCTCTCAACTTCTTCATCTTCCACCTATAATTAAAAAAATATAAATCTCCTGCTCAAACAACTAAATTTCTGCAGTCACTAAAACCGCAGCAAGCTGAACATTACATTAACTCAAGCAGGACAGGCCGTACCATGAAACAACAAAAAGGTGCAAAAGATACATAAATTTATGTATGGAAGAACCTTCCTTGTTTGTGAAGATATTGCTCTTAACACCTATCAGTCTCATGAAATTATCTTCTTCCGCTCATTCTCCTTTTCTTATTCTGGACTTAAATAACTAAGTCGATCAAGTGATTGACAGTTTGCAATCTTTAAGAGACACATGAAACCATGTGGAATGTGGCCAGCTCGGCTTTCATTTAGATGGGAATATGGAGATTTGGTCTTTTAAGTGCACCATATGCATAATAAGATGAGATAATCTCTAGTGCACAATATGTAGAGAAGACATCAAAAGAGCTTATAGTAAAGGTCGGTAAGACATACAAAAAATAATAAGCAGTGACAGTTACTCTTGCATCTAAACTAAGAAAGGAAATTACCGAGCTTTCCAATTACAATTTTAATTCTGTGTGTGTGTAGGGGGAGGGGAGTTGTTGAGTCCTTAAAGTGTGTTATTTTTTTTTTTTTTTTTTTACTTAACAAGTCCTATCAGGTGTTTCATACCTCAACCTTTAGCTGGGTGACTGATAGCCAAGTGACGCAAAATAGCAAGACACAAGTTACTCTAACTGCTCATCTACTCCCTTTCATACCTCAAACACTGATGTATGTTGTCCTCTATCTGTTTTCTACAATTTTGAGAAGTCCTTAAAATGATGTGATTTTCTTGAAAAAGAAGCTTACGTGTTTTCCATGTATATAGGAAAAATTTCATCCTTCTCTATTTAATATGTGCTCGTACACAGAGATCAATAGCCATCAACCTGGATAGAAGAGAGGTGTTTTTGTGACCTGAGAAATTTAAGTTAATGGTATAGGAAAAAATGAACCGATCAGCTGCTGGTAGAACAATGGAATATAGTACCAGTATAAATCCACGAACTCAATATGGGAGAAGGATAATCAGTAATGTATAAAATTATGATGTTTTAGTGAAAAATGGATCTCGAATACCAAAAATAAAATCTGCAGCAAACTCTAAATCCAGAAGACAATAGAGAACGGACTAAATATTTCCCCTATTTATGATTGTATGCAGACAAAAACAAAGAAATTATCCATTATCACACTTAAACAATTCTTCCTTGAGCTAAAAGGAAGGGAAAAAAAAATCTAATTCTAAACTACAAATGTGGTTCTAATTATATAGAGCCTTCTATCAAACAACAATACAAACAAGATCCATACCTCTTGAGCAGAGAACCTTCCCCCTGATTGTCTTGTTATCCACTTCTCTTTGCTTGTATGAAACTGACGAAATATCATCAACATTCGACAAAAATAACGAGTTTCTACCAGATGTTTAGATGATACAAACTAACATTGAATGACTATATAGAGAAAATTTTGGAGAAAAGAGATTTTCGTAAGTAAGCACGGCTAAAATCATATTAATACCAAAATTGGCTAGCAAAAATAATGTCTCAAACTTGAAAATCCAACATCCACAAAAGCAAAAAAAGAACGATGACTTAACCAACGAAATGGTTATACTTAGTTATAGTAGCAAATGTCAATCAAAGATGAAGGTCAATGAACTACAAAAGGACACAAAACAGAGTACCAAAGTTTCAGCAAAGATGAGGAACAAAGAACGGTGAACGAGCAAAAGAAAGATTGTGGTTGATCTGAGATGATGACCCAGCAAAAATGACTGAAACAGTTGATTTACCTTCTCACATATTAGTATTTAGGTATTGGCGAGTTGCATCGCGATAGTAGGAACCAAACAGAGGTCAAAATGAAAGAACAATATGATTTGCTATTGTTGAGTACCTATTCCACCTGCAACAAACATCCTAGAAGAACTTATTCAAAAAACCATCCTGTAAACCAAAGTATCAAACAAGCTATGCATTTACAAACATAGACGTGAAAATGAGATATAACACTAACATGCATATGTTAAAGAGTCTTCAACATCAACATTTATCTTCAATTCTTGGGAGAGAGCATATGCTGCCTTATTTTAAATCCAGCATTTCACCTGTGTACTTCACATTCTTTTTCAACATTTTCTTAAAAAAGACAATGGAGCATAGAGAATTGAGAAGTGAAACCTCCACGAAGTTATAATTTCGTTTCAATGGATGCATGCACATTATAAGTATGATACAATCTTTGATAATTTAACATCAAAGAATGTCAAGCAACTGGTTTTAAGCAAACAAAGGATAATCATGCATTCATCTGCAGGTAAGTTTAACAATTACCATGCTATTAGAACTAAAGTTTTACAATTAAAACAGAGATTCACTCATATAAAAGTTGATCAAGTAACGAAAGTATCACGATTTGCCAATTATGCTCGCATGTATCTATAAAATACAAATCTCCTGCTGGCAAGACTAAGTCAAATTTGTGGACTTTGGCACTCCAAGAAGTTTGAACTCAAGCAAATAATATAGCTTCTTTAGCTAAAAGAAATCCTTTAGGCATATCATTGAACATATCGAGTGCATTAGTATCCACTTCAAAGTTCCATCACATTAAGCAACTGACAAAGGAGAGATCCAGTCTTTGTAACAATTTCTATAACTCGGAGTTTTCGCAACGGACAATTTTGCAGCAAATAGTTAGGGAAAATAATTTTTTTATCCAAAAAGACATAATATTCATACAAATTAGCTACAATTAAAGGAAGACTTTTGAAATGTGTGGTCCAAAACAAACCTTAGATATTTGTGTATCATCTCAAAAAGTTAAATTGTTTCTAAATATAGAAATGTGCCAATCTTTTTGGGACAAACTAATAAGGAAAGTAGTCCAATCTTTTTGGGACAGATGGAGTAGTTAAATTACTCGATGACGAGGTTTTCTATCTTGGGCGTAATATCAGTTCCATCTGATTGATCTAATTCAGCTTCCAGTTGTTTCAATGAATTCCGCAAACCATTGCACGCCTTAACAAAATCTTCAGAACACCCAGTTTTTCCAGCTCCACCTGTATTTTCATCAGTAGTACACCAAATTTTCTCTATTGCCTTCAATGCAGAAATTTCTAGTGGAGGATAAAGAGAAGCTCCAAGTTCGTCAATTTGCAGCCCGATTTCTTGAGAAAATTTTAATTGTCTCTCTAGAGGCTACAAAAGTAGCAGTATCCGCGGAGTTTTCCTGCTTAAACTGTTAAATATACCAAATATACATAAGATATACACGTTATGCACGTGTATATCCTATGTATATTTGGTCTCGGCTAGTCTCGGTTTTTGTCCTTATTGTACACGGTTTTGTATAGTTGTAGTGTACCTTAATTAGTCTTGTACTCTTATCATAATTGTATAGTTAATCTCCAAATAGAATAAGGTTTTATGAGTAGAATAGGAATAGCATTCTCCTATTATGGAAATATGTAAATTGTATATATAGTCTTTCAATTAATGAAAATAATCAAGGGATCATTTCTTTCATAAACAAGCTTGTAATGGAGCGGATTAGTTCTTTAATGGCCACAAGTGTTGCAGGACACAACATCAGTAATTAACCGAGCAATCTTCATCTCCTCCAGAGATAGATCATTGCCTTCATCACCTGCGAATGAATCATCACTATCCTGGGATTTTCTTTCTCCTTCAGCGGAATCTTGAACAGAAGATTCATATGCTGGCTTCAGTTCATTCATTTCACGAAGTACATCCTTCATGGAAACAGCAAGTTGCGTCATTGCTCGACCTATAGCAGTAATATTTGTGGCTGGAGTCTTCTTAAGAGCAGAACAAGCTTCCCAGACAATGCCAACCAACTATGGGATTGATAATTTCTGTTTTTTGTTGTCATTTGATGTCGTTGACTAACTGGCAGATATACAAGTCAAATACTCGTATCAGAAAGTGAGTCATACTTCCTCAGCAATGAAGGAATATGGCCCACTTGGTAGAGCAAAAATGTTCACAAAAATATTTTCATCGGAAGGTGTTTTCTAAAAGAAATCATTGCCTAAATCGTTTTACCCTAGTAAATCAAATGCTATCTACCTCTTTTAGTCGGTTTTGTGCCATTATAATACTTTTCTCACTATTGGGGAGGGGTGGTCCGTAGGAAGGGGTTCTTTCTTTCCTTTCAGCCAGTTATTGAGTAAAACAAAGTCAGTCCTGCCTTTTATACTGTCTCTATTTTCTTGATGAAACTATAATATGCGACGAGAAAAGGGGATTATGCTCGCCAATCCCCGTATGCTTAAGAAAGGATTCGAGGTATGTTGGGTAAATATTAATGTACCACATATGCATAAATTCAGAAAAGATAAATACTATTGTAAAGCAATATGATGATTTGCGCCTTTTTCCATGTCAGATACATTTATACTTCGTAATAGGAGTGGAAAATTTAGCCCATGAACCAAAGACACGCTCAACCTGTTCAAGTTTGGGCTGGTCAATGACTCACTAATTTACTAGCTCAACCCATCTAAAGTTGGGCGATATGTAGCCCAAATTAACCCATGAGAAACATTGTCAAAATATTTTCAATTTTTTTGTTTGTTTGATATGTTATATGTAGCCATAATAAAGAAAAGAGTTAATGGTAAAAAAAAACACCTAACTATCATTTTTTCGCGAGTTTCATTCCTCAATTATTCATTGTTCCCTTCACCTACCTAAACTATCAGTCCCTTTGTATTAAAACGCACCTCGATCTTTGAGTTGACCATATATTTAAAACCAATCGACAATAGGCGCATGAAGGCCAACTCAGCATCGACGTGTGTTTTAATACAAAAGGAGTGACAATTTTAGGTAGGTAAAAGGAACAATAGATAATTGAGGTATGAAATTAGCATAAATGTGATAGTTTAAGTGTGTTTTTTACCATTAACTCTAAAGAAAAATAATTTTATAGGTACTTAAAAATTATAAAAGAACAAATGGAGTAATCAAAACTTAGTAATTATTGGGAGGGTTAGGTTATGACCCACTTTTTAGCTCATTTTAGCCCAAGTAACTTTTGGAGTGAGTCATTGACTCGGCCCATTTTGACCCATCAAATTTCGCACAACCTTTGCCCATTTGACACCCCTACTTTCTAACGCTATGTATTTGTAAGTTGTCCATATGTTCATGGACTTGGGTGAGCAGAGATAAATACATAGAGAGAGTGTGTACCATATGAAGACACAAACTCTTCCATCAACATGAAATTACTATCGCAACTTGTTTAATGGAGATCAAAAGGAGCCCTTAAGCATATTAAAATATGAAGCCATGTTCTCTCAAGAGCTTTAACCTACGGAGTTTCTCGGGCCAAAGCATTCAACTGCACTAGAATGAAATGTAAGCTGTCAATTACCAACACTATACGGTGGTAAACGCATGAAATTTACGATCATAATGATGTCGGCCGGAAGTGAAAGTGGAGACATCATAATGATGTCGTACGATTTAGTGGACTCCTTTTTCGGAAAATCTCACCTATAAATAAATGCACTCCTTCCCTTGTAGAAATGATCCAAAAACAAAAGAGAAATACTCTTAGTGAAAAGCTTAAGCAAGAAAAGCTTTTGAGAGAATTTTGAGTGTAATTGGGATTGAGGTTGTGAGGTTGAGTGTTGTAAACACTTTTGTAATATTTCTCCCTTAATAAAATCTGCAACATCAAAGTGGACGTAGCTCTCACATTGAGAGTGAACCACTATAAATCACGTGTGTGTTATTTGTTCATTGCGTATTCTTTTTTACGATTAGGTCGGATTTGGACGCAAATCCTAACAACTAGTATCAGAGCGACATGTTGTGTTGCGATTCAGAAAATGATGGGAGGCGAAGATGGTTCGACGCACGGCATCGGAAATTTCGATGGTACAGAATTTGCATTTTGGAGAATGCAGATTGAAGATTATTTGTATGACGAGAAAGCTTCATGAACCGCGAGTCCGAAACCGGAGGAGGTGAAAGATGCGAGTGGAATCTCCTTGACATACGGGTTCGAGAATCATTCGATTGACGCTCGTCGAAGAACGTTGCTCACAACGTGGCGAAGGAGAAGACCATTGCTTTGGCATGATGAAGGTCTGTCCACATGTGTGAGAAACCTTCGATAAACAATAAGGTATTTCTCATGAAGAAACTCTTTCATCTAAAGATGGAGGAAGGTGCTCTGTTGCAACGCACGTGAATGAATTCAACACGATTGCCAATCAATTGTCATTGGTGAAAATTGAGTTTGATGATGAAGTGCAAGCCCTAATTTTGTTGGCGTCTCTACCGAATAGTGGGAGCCGATGAGAGTGGCGGTTAGTAATTACGTTGGCGGTGCTAAATTGAAATTCAACGATATTAGAGATCGTATTCTTCTTTGAGGAGGTTCGCGGGATAGATTACGGTGAGACATCGACGAGTTCTGCTTTTATTATTGAAAACGAAGCATAAACTATGACAAAAACTACAACCGAAATAAGGGCAAGTCAAAGTCAAGGAATTGCAGGAGTCAATCCGGATCCGGGCGAACAACGAGTGTTGGGCGTGGGAAACCGGGTCACATCAAGAAGAATTGCGGGGCACCGAGAAGGACAACAAGGGGTTGGAATCAATGCGCCTTCGAAGACATTGCTTGATGCGTTGGTGTTGTACGGTGACAATCCGATAGACTCTTGGGTGCTACTCGGGAGCGTCTTTCCACACCACCGCACATCGTGATATAATGGAAAATTATGTTGTTGAGCATCTTTGGTACGTCTACTTGGCATATGGTAAGCCTCTAGACATTGTTGGCACTAGAGACATTAGGTTGAAGAAGGTTGAAGAATTCAAATGGAAGCGTGTGGAAGATCACAAAGGTCGGACATATGCGAAGAAGGCGATGCGTAATCGATCTCGGTAGGTCGGCTTGATGATGAGGGACATGATGTTAGCTTTAGTAATGAGTCTGGAAGGTGACGAAGGGTTCTATGGTGGTTGCTCGAGGTCAGAAAAATGGTACTCTTTACATGACTACGAGCTATCGTGATATATTTGTTGTTGTTGTAAACACCAAGAAGATAGAGTTGTGGCATTGCAGACAGGGGCATATGAGCGAGAAAGGGATGAAGCACGGTGACTAACGGCATGATTCCAGAGCTGAAGTCAGTGGATCATCATATGTGTGAGAGATGCATTATTGGAAAACAGAAGCGAGTAAGTTTTTCAAATGCAGGTAGAGAATTGAAAGTTGAGAAGCTTGAATTGGTCCACACTGACGTGTGGGGGCGCTGCCTCTTGTCCCCTCACTCGGAGGATCACATTACTACGTGACCTTCATTGATGATTCAACCGGGAAGCTATGGGTCTATTTTATGAAAAATAAATCGACGTGTTCACTTGTTTTCAAGAGGTGGAAAGCCATGGTCGAGAATGAAACAAACCTCAAGTTGAGGAACCTAAGGTTCGACAATGGTGGAGAATACATTAACGGTGACTTCAAACAACAGTATTGTGCTGATAATGGGATCAAGATGATCAAGACTACTCTCGGAACTCCCCAACAAAATGAAATAGCGGAAAGGATGAATTGAACATTGAGCGAGCATGCACGAGAACATGAGAAAACAACATTTGGACTGCCCAAGACATTATGGGCATATGCAATCAATCTTGAGGCTTCTTGATTAACGAGAGGACCGTCTGTTCCTTTGGGTTTCGAGAATTCCGAAGAGGCTTGGAGTGGTAAAAAGGTAAATCTTTCTTTTACGAAAGTGTTTGGTTGCTTATCCTATGTTCATATTGATGCTCTTGCTAGAATTAAACTTGATCCAAAATCTAAGAAGTGTTATTTTATTAGCTATGGTGACACGGAGTTTGGTTATCGATTACGGGATGACCAAAATTGGAAGATCATACGAAGCGGGGATGTCGTCTTCAATGAACATGTGTTGTACAAAGACAAGTTGCGAGAAAGCTCGAAAGCAAAGGCGTAAGAACAAGAAATTAGAAATAGTCAATTTGAGAGCCTTCGGGCACCGAGCTGCACGGCCAGTGCTGCTGCGGTAGAAAAACAAGCAACTCGAGAAGGTCTTGATGAAAATGTTGATCCTGAAACAAATGTTGATCATGAAACAAATCGGCGGACGCCGATCACGAGAATTACGCGGATCATCCGGGATCGGTAGGCCGGTTCACAAGTTCTCTCCGTCCATCAACTACATTACGCTGCCACACGACGAGGAGGGGAGCGGAATGTTATGAAGAAGTGATGCAAGTTGATGAATCGATCAAGTGGAAGCTATCAATGAAAGATGAAATGGACTCACTTTGTTGTCAAATCATACATGGGGTTAGGCCGAGTTACCGAGAGGAAAATAAGGCATTACGAGAACAAATGGGTCTACGGATAAAGGAAGAACATGATGGAAGTAAGCACTATAAAGCGAGGTGGTTGTGAAGGGATTTCAATAGAAGGAAGGCATTGACTACACGAGAGATCTTCTCTCCCGTGGTCAAGTTGGTGACAATCGAGCTGTTCTTGGGTTGGTAGCAAAGGAAGATCTGCATCTTCAACGGATGGACGTGAAAACTAATTTTCTTCATGGTGACTTAGAGGAGGAAATATACATGAAGCAACTTTGAGGGATGCGAGGTCAAAGGGAAAGAGAAGGCTGGTGTGCAAGCTTCAAAAGAGCATGTGCGGGACGAAACATGCTCCAAGACGGTGGTATTTGAAGTTTGAAAACTTTATGAAGAAAGCCGAATTTTCAAGGTGCGAGGCGGATCATTGTTGTTACTTCAAGAGATTTGAAGACTCTACATGATACTACTCCTTTATGTTGATGACATGTTGATTGTAGGAGCGAGACTTATGATAGGTGAAAAAGAAGTTGTCGAAGAATTTGCAATAAAGGATTTGGGAGAAGCAAAGCAAATCCTCGGGATGAGAATCATCAGAAGTAAGGAGGGCCTCAAGCTCTCACAAGAAGAATACGTGAAGAAGGTTCTCAAGAGGTTCAACATGGACGATGCCAAGTCAGTTAATACTCCTTTGGCTGGACACTTTCGTTTGTCCAAAGATCGGTCACACTGTGACCGGGACGAGATGAAGCATATGGATAAAGTCCCTTATGCCTCTACTATTGGCAGTCTCATGTATGCGATGGTATGTACGAGGCCAGACATTGCACATGCAGTGGGAGTTGTTAGTAGGCTTATGAGAAATCCGGAAAAGCAACACTGGGAGGCTGTGAAGTGGATTTTCATGTATCTGAAGGGCAGCTCAAGTTCAGCGTTGTGTTTCCAGAAGTCAGAGACAGGATTGCAGGGATATGTGGATGCTCACAATGGTGGTGATGTTGATAGCAGAAAGAGCACATCCGGGTATATTTACACCTTCGGAGGTTTGCGATTTTTGGGTTTCAAAGTTGCGAGAAGATAGTAGCTCTCTCTAGTTGTGAGGCTGAGTACGTTGATGTGACGGAGGCCACGAAAGAGATGATGTGGCTATAATTTTTTTTGCGGGAATTGGATCAGGACCACGAGGGGAGTGTGCTATACTGTGATAGCCAAAGTTCCATTCATTTGGCAAAGAACCCGGCCTACCATGCTCGAACGAAGCACATACAACTCCAGTACCATTCATTTGGCAAAGAACCCGGTCTACCATGCTCGAACGAAGCACATACAACTCCAGTACCATTCATTTGGCAAAGAACCCGGTCTACCATGCTCGAACGAAGCACATACAACTCCAGTACCATTTCATTAGATCAGTTTTGGAAGATGGCGTATTAGTGCTTGAGAAGATCCCAGGGAGTCAGAATCCAGCAGACATGCTGACGAAGGCGGTAACAATAGACAAACTGAAGCTATGTTCAGCTTCAGTTGGCCTGCACGAGGATGAAACTAGGAAAGAGCTGTTGCATCGATCAAAGTGTGAAGACAGATTGAAATTAGTCTTCAAGTGGAGAATTGTTGGGTTAGGGTCCACCCATGTGGGAAAGAGAAAAAATGGCCGAAAGTGAAGACATCATAATGATGTCAGCCGAAAGTGAAAGTGGAGACATCATAATGATGTCGGCCGATTTATTGGACTCATTTTTCGGAAAATCTCACCTATAAATAAATGCACTCCTTCCCCTGTAGAAATGATCCAAAAACAAAAGAGAAATACTCTTAGTGAAAAGCTTAAGCAAGAAAAGCTTTTGAGAGAATTTTGAGTGTAATTGGGATTGAGGTTGTGAGGTTGAGTGTTGTAAACACTTTTGTAATATTTCTCCCTTAATAAAATCTGCAGCAGCAAAGTGGACGTAGCTCTCACATTGAGAGTGAACCACTATAAATCTGTGTGTGTTATTTGTTCATTGCGTATTTTGTTTTTACGATTAGGTCGGATTTGGAAGAAAATCCTAACAGTCACCAACTGGACCTCCCATGATCCTCCCAAAAAAACAAAAAGAAAAACAAAGGAAATACTAGAGCACAGAGACAACAAAACAGAACAGTTTTCTAAGTTCAATTTTTTCACTAGTATAACGAGTATATTTCTAAACATCCAAAGGAAACAAACCAGCTCCTTCTGTTTGTATTATGCGATGAACCTCTAGATATCTATGTTGCAGATACATAGTCAAAAAATGTAAAAGCTCTCTGAATAATCTCAGTTTTCAATGCAAAATTTGGCATACCTAATATATCTCCAGAAAGTGAAGCAAATTGAAGTGTTATATATACTCTGATTACCTTTTTATTTTTAAGGAAATGACGAGATTCCAAATTTCTGTTGATTTCATATTACTGTTAAAGTAAGAACCTCACAATTTTAGCATCTCTAGGCTTCCTTCTCTACTAATTTACTCTTCTGTCTCTCCCTTCTTTTTACAGTAGGGTATTATTTGGGAGTTACAAGGTGGATAAACCACATAAAAGAATGACCACATTACATAATGTATCAATCAAATCAAGATGAACTTTGAAGGAATAGTGAAGGCTATTTTGGATTATGGTGGGGGTCATAAGGTAATAATATAAGAGATCAATAAATAAAATACAAGAGATCCTTGTAAGATCATTCTTCTATTCAAGTTGTAACTAGTGGATATCATTTCCAGAAGCGGAGGTAGAGTAGAAAGTAGATGTTCGGCAAAATTCAATAACTTTGGTCGAATCTGTGTTTATCTTAAAAAAATTATCTAAAATGTACAAATTATTTATTTACGACCTAGTAACTCAAAGGGACTAGAATCCAGAATCTATGAACTTCAAATTCTGAATGTGCCTCTAATCATTTCCTCCATAAAAGATGGCAATGGTACTATCATGTGATATTGAACACATCTTATAAAGATCAAAGATGCAACCTTTGCCTTACCTTTTTCGTTTTTAGGATCTTTGCCTTTTCTAAATCTTATTAACATCTTAATCTATGATCTACAAATAAGAACAGGAGCTGGGAAAGATTCACAATCTTGAAGTTGGATAAATTAACTTTTCCACAATAATAGGGCTTCCTGCAAATGCTTTTTAGATTAACAAAGTTCCATTTTTCAACTTATTTAGCTTCATTTCTACAATTGTAAGAACGAAATTTAGCTTCTAAAAAAAAAAGGAAAATACTAGCAAGTGTATAAACAACAAAATTGAATGGGTTTTCCAAATGAGAATAAACTTGTATTCGCTAAACAGGATACCTGATAACCGAGTGGAATGTGCAGTTAATGCTTGTATAAGGAAATAAGCTCCTCATTGGTGTCTCGAGCGTTGGCTCTCGGATATCATTGAGGAGATTATGCTTATCAGGCCAGATGTAGAGATTCAGGAAAACCAAATGTTTAACCCAGTATGACATGATACCATGGACACTGCCACTGCTCATATGCCATCAAAATTGGCTATGACTCCAATGATGAATGAAGATATTGTGGGCTTTGAGGACGTGAGGGCAGAACTAAGATACAAACTAACAGAAGGATGCCGAGAACTAGATGTTATCTCTATTGTCGGTATGCCTGTCTTAGGTAAGTCTACTTTGGCCAAATATCTCTATTCTGATGGGTCAGTTATTGAACATCTTGATATTCGTGCACAATGTTGTGTGTCTCGAGTATATAAACGTATGGATTTGCTACTGATTATTCTACATGATGCTACTGGAAAGAAACCTAGCTTCTCTACTAAAGCTGATGTAGCAGAAAAACTCCGGAAAACTTTACTGGTGAAAAGATATCTTATCCTTGTTAATGATGTGCAGGAAGCTAGTGCGTGGGATGATTTATGTTCTTTCTTTTATGAGGCCAAAAATGGAAGTGAATCATCCTAGCAACGAGACATCTTGAAGTTGCCAATTATGCTACATCTGTTAGTAAACCCATTCCTCTTCGTATGTTTAATGATGATGAAAGTTGGAAATTACTAGAACATAAAGTATTTAGTGAAGAAAGTGTGATTGATAGTGAGGCAGCCAAAAGGTTCCCCTGGGAAAACAAGGATCCATAAGCTTAACACTTTGAGCAGCTGCATTAATGGAAACAGAAACAAACTTGCAACTATAGATTTTTACTTGTAAAAGCATGAGAACTGATCCCTTATTTAAACCAAAAAAAAAAAAAAAACCACGTGAGAACTGATGCATCAAATCATGTAGAAAGAATGATACTAATTTAAAAAAACACACCACTTAGATTTTTCTTCCCCCTTTTTTTCTTTTATTATATGCTCTTGGTCATGGCGATGCAGTGGGGGTGGGCTACTGAATCAATGAGGAAACTGCACATTTAGCTATCTACAGTTTTAGGCTTTTACAAAAGTAAAGAGCTTGCGTACAGCAAATTTCGCTAAATTATTTACTATGATGGACAAACATATGCACCAACCCCCCACCCGCACCCTCCACTCCCACAAAATAAAGATTAAAAGGTCCCAAGAGATATCTAAAGAACAGCTATCAAAAGCTCTAAACTCTTAAATCAAATATCAGAAAAATGTATAAGATGTAACAAGCGAATCAATAATATCACACCATGAAGTACTTGAAGTTCATATAAAGATTAAAAGGAAAAGAGACTCCAACATTACCTTCATGTTGGCCACTCGCAAGGAGGGCTCCAGGAGCAAGTCAACTGCAACATTCTGCAAAACATCACGAGATATTAAAAAGGGTATTAGGGAGAATGAATACCAGGTCCGAATACTCAAAATTCTCTTGCAAAACAATGCTGCTACAAATGCATATAAGTGCTAATTAAGACCTCTAGATGAAGAGAAGATCAAATTCAGTGTTACTAAAGATGATTATATCTAATGCTGACTAATTCTGCAGCAAAATCTTGGTTATCTGTTTTTTTAACAAACAGAAATCCTTGAGGGCCAGAGTCCGAAACTTGGTGGATAATAAACCTTCTCTCTACCATTCTCCACTTAAATACCACGGTCTACTACAAAGTTAGACGTTGATTGTCTATTCGTATATAATCCGTCTGGGGGTTGTTGTATTCTTTTATGACTTACTAATGTAAATATAGGTTATTGAGCTGTCACCTTTTGAGATAAAGAATATAATTGTCAATAGAACGATCATTTATCATTAAGTTTCTCATGTCAAGCTCTCCTCTTTTCTTATCCAACATCACCTTGTCCCACTTCACTACAGATGAAAGGATATTTATTACCGCCTCACACAGTTCCTCCTAACCCTGTCCAACTTTTGTTCACACTGACCAGTATTGGGAAAAGGACACAAGACATGGAGGGATCGAGAACACTAGTGATGAGCACCACCTTACCTCCGAGAGATAAGTATTGTCTTTCACATAGCAAACCTTTTTTCACATTCAACTTAAATGTTTCGCCACACGTGTTGCCTTATACATATAGCCTCTAATGGCATCCCCAGGTAATCTATAGGAAGTTCGCCAAATTGACCTCCAAAACATTACCTAATCTATGTAGATTTTGCATCACATTTACTGCAAAGAAGTATCTAAACAGGCCAACAAGATTATGACCAAGATGTCCTCACAATAAAAGATATGATTCCAGAATTGCACAACCTCTCAACCAATCATCGCTGGCACTACGACAGCACTGAGAGAAATAGCTAATGCAAGGTAGAAATGACGATAGTGTGGCGACAAAATTGAATATAGTACAGAAGCACCGAGAACCAGCAAGTAGACTAATATATATGCACGGGTCCGATAAGAGCTTTCTCATTTCACTTGCTCTAAACAAAATAGTCGGAAGTAAATGTCAGGCAGTTTGTATCCCCTATGGACAACAATTATTATCACAATGAATGCTACAGTTGACACTGACAGTGCTCTGTCACGTCCTCGCATATTTAGGGGTAAATTTACAGACTTACAGATAAACCTATCCTCAGGCATAAAGCTTGGTCTTTCATGCTCGCGCATCAACCTATAAGCCTCAAATATCACAAGGAGAGTCCAACAGCCATATCTGGAAGAGCAGGACCAGTCGGGCCCGGGGGGGGGGGGGGGGGATTCACGTCCATAAATCAAATTGTCAAGAATTATTTTACCATCATTGAAAGAAAAATCCACGTACTTAGTTATAGTGCATTTGTACAATAAGTACCGTAGCTTTTTGTTTCTGCATCCTAAATTCTCCTTTAGACCTCAGGAACACACGATAATGAGTTTTAACATGTAGCATCCTGCTTTAAAAAAGTCATCTCTTCTTTACGAATTAATTTCAATACATATCGAAGAGGATATAACGAGTTTTAACACTGAAGAGGGCCTCCGGAAGAACAGTATCACACTTTATATTATACCAGGCACACTTATAAAGAGACAATATCAGCATTATACCTACCACTTTAAGGACCAGGTAATTAAAGGGCCTTGAATTTATGTGCCACCATTCAATTCAAGAACACAATATCAAGATAAAGCCAACTATACTGGAAGCAAATTCAAGCTTTAAATAGATTTAAAGCAAGTTTGCCCCATTAGCAAGGTGCATTATATTTCATCCACCTCATCATATGTTAAGTCATCGAGCAATGGTTGCGTTTCAACATACTTGACAATTGCATTCAGATAAAAATGAAAGAAAGACCATGTCTATATTACAAAAGCACTTTTATCATTAGAAAAGAAAATTGGAGATAACAACCCATGACATGAACGCAAACATCATGGAAGTTGGGAGGCACCTCAAACTTGGATATGTTTCTCCTTGTCCCTCCTTCAAACCCTAGCCCAGGCAAAAATCCCGAAGCTGGCCCTTTATATCCACAAGAGAGTAAAAGGGCAGCCTGGTGCACTAAGCTCCCGCTATGCGCGGGGTCCGGGGAAGGGCCGGACCACAAGGGTCTATTGTACGCAGCCTTACCTCACATTTGTGCAAGAGGCTGTTTCCACGGCTTGAACCCATGACCTCCTGGTCACATGGCGACAACTTTACCGATTACTCCAAGGCTCCCCTTCTATATCCACAAGAGAGTCATGTCAGAAAACTGAAAAGAAAGTGATCTTCAAATCCATAACGAACAAAATAACCTACATGATATTGCTAGCAGATTCAGATAACAATCACTGAGCAATCAAATTCTAATTGTACTGGGCATGAGCATCCGAAGGATCTATTACGAACCTCGGTAACTTCGAGAGAGAGAACAGGAAAATTTAAAACAACAGGACACTCTCATCAAAATATTAATTAACAAATAGAGGAGAATTTTTTACTCACGCTTTCTCACTAAATAAATTGCTTGCTTAAATTGCTATTTTGCAACACGCTATAACAGATCAAAAGAAAGGACAAACCCTTGAGCCGGCTAACAGCGAATGGTGACCCAAGCAAACCAATTATGAGATCCGATTGTTGGATGACATTCTTCCCTAAAAGTAATGGCTATTTTTTACAACCAAGAAATCCCTCAAGAGCCAGTGCTGCACGGTTTGAAACTCGGTGGATTACGGGACAACCCCCTACCCTTCTCTACCCTTCTCCACTCGAGGAGGTATCGTGACATGATAACTCTGGCAGCGGTGGTTGAATAATAATCTGATGTGAAGTCCAAGATGACAATATTGCCCATAAAACTTACACCATAGAAGTGTCCATCATGCCAGGTGACGTCTGAAAAGGCGCAATAGGGTATTGTCGAATCCACACTAGTAAAGGATTTGCTTCCTGGCCTCCAGAAAGCAAAAGTGCGAGGATACCCTTGAATTAGGGCCAAAACATAGTCATCTGTTGACGACAAAGGATCTGAAGAAAGTAATGCTTTTTGGACATAAGTAATATGATCACAACCAAGTTCCTCCTGGAAAGCGAAACCTTGCAACATGTCCATGTCTGGTAGGTTTATTAAGGTACGGGAAAAAAGATGAAACAAATTCATGTGACCTTGTTCATCAGCAGTGAAAAGCCAACCTGGAAATCCAACACCAACGCAGTACTTCCCAACTAGTTCGGGGAAATTCATGGTGTAGGTGATACCTTTAGACAAGTCCCAAAACTCACGAATTTCTGCATTCTCCTCTTTCTCTGCCAACATCAACAATGGAGCTGCAACTTCAACTGCCATACTCGCCAATTGAATTTGTTGGTGTGAATTGTGAATTGTGAATTTGCAACCTTCTTTTATAACCTCAAATTCGGAATCCTAATATTAGCGGGAAAGGGTAAAATAAGAATTTGATATCTTATTAAATTTGTTTATGTCAATTTTGAATTTCCAAGGCTTCTTTTTAACCTAAATCCCATACGGGTCGAAATCCTATGTTACTCGTAAAGGAAAAAATAGGAGTACTGTTATTACATACGTTTAGGAAAAAAGAATTTGATAAATACTGAATTTGTTTATGTCAATTTTGAATTTACAAGGCTTCTTTTAAAACCCTAAATACCACACTGGTCGGAATCCTAATGTTACCCGGAAAGGAAAAAATAGGAGTACTATTATTACATACGTTTAGGAAAAAAAAGATTTTGATAAATATCTTATTGAATTTGTTTGTGTGAATTTTGAATTTGCAAGGCTTCTTTTATAACCCTAAATCCCACACGGGTCGGAATTCTAATGTTACCGGAAAGGGGAAAATAGGAGTACTATTAATACATACGTTTAGGAAAAAAAGAATTTGATAAATATTTTATTGAATTTGTTTGTGTGAATTTTGAATTTGCAAGGCTTCTTTTATAACCCTAAATCCCACACTGGTCGGAATCCTAATGTTACACGGGAAGGGGAAAATAGGAGTACTATTATTACATACGTTTAGGGAAAAAAGAATTTGATAAATATCTTATTGAATTTGTTTGTGTGAATTTTGAATTTGCAAGACTTCTTTTATAACCCTAAATCCCACCTTTGGTCGGAATCCTAATGTTACGCGGAAAGGGGAAAATAGGAGTACTATTATTACATACGTTTAGGAAAAAAAGAATTTGATAAATATCTTATTGAATTTGTTTGTGTGAATTTTGAATTTGCAAGGCTTCTTATATAACCCTAAATCCCTCACGGGTCGGAATCCTAATGTTACCGAAAAGGAGAAAATATGAGTACTATTATTACATACTTTTAGAAAAAAAGAATTTGATAAATATCTTATTGAATTTGATTGTGTGAATTTTGAATTTCCAAGGCTTCTTTTATAACCCTAAATCCCACACTGATCCGAATCCTAATGTTATCCAGAAAGGAGAAAATAGGAGTACTATTATTACATACGTTTAGGGAAAAAAGAATTTGATAAATATCTTATTGAATTTGTTTGTGTTAATTTTGAATTTGCAAGGCTTCTTTTATAACCCTAAATTCCACACGGGTCGGAATCCTAATGTTACCGGAAAGGAGAAAATATGAGTACTATTATTACATACTTTTAGAAAAAAAAGAATTTGATAAATATCTTATTGAATTTGATTGTGTGAATTTTGAATTTGCAAGGCTTCTTTTATAACCCCAAATCCCACACTGATCGGAATCCTAATGTTACCCGGAAAGGGAAAATAGGAGTACTATTATTACATACGCGGTGTGATTCCATACCGTTATTTTTGGAATCTAATTTTGATAAATATATAAAAATACATCATTATTTTTGGTAAAATATGAAAAACTTTTTCTATTATATCCAAATAAAGAAGTATAGTTCTACTACTATTACTATTGAATTTACCTATTTTAGGAAAAAGAAGGAAATTTATTGTAAATAATAATAATTATAGAGAGAAATAATAATAAAGAGAGAGAATATGATTGAATCCTATTTTAGTGGGATTATTAATTATACCCACATTTTATGAACGTGTCATAAATATAATAAAAATTTGCTCTTTTTGTGTAATTTTAAAAGTAATGCTATTTATGTGCCTAACTCTAAGATTATGACTTTTTGTGTAATTTTCTCAGTTATTTTAAGCAAAGTTGAGGCATTGGGCCTCAATTAGTTTGAAAATCTGATTTATATTAGGACCTTAAACTCGATTTAAAAGGATGGCTTCGGAATTAGATTTCAAGTCCAAAAAAAAACATCTCCTCCATTTTTGAAACCTTTTGCAATTGTTAGAAACGACAAAAAGAAAAGACTATAATAAAGGAAAATCATTTAATTTCCGCCGAGATTCATCTGTGTTAGGAAGAAAATAAGTAAAACAGTTAGTAACAATTAATACAACTCAAGTATGCAAAATGAAAATAAGTAGAGAAAGATTTAGCTAGTTAGGCCCTTTGGCCACATATGCATATTGCGGGCCTTTGGGCTTTTTTTTTTACTCACGCTTTCTCACTAAATAAATTGCTTGCTTAAATTGCTATTTTGCAACACGCTATAACAGATCAAAAGAAAGGACAAACTCTTGAGCCAACTAACAGCGAATGGTGACCCAAGCAAACCAATTATGAGATCCGATTGTTGGATGACATTCTTCCCTAAAAGTTGGCTATTTTTTACGACCAAGAAATCCCTCAAGAGCCAGTGCCGCACGGTTTGAAACTCGGTGGATTACGGGACAACCCCTCTACCCTTCTCCACTTCTTTGTTGGGTTTAAATGCTAGATTGAATGAGAAATGGAGGGAGTTCCCTCTTGCTTTATAAAATAAGCATTTGTCCATCATCGGTAGTGAAAAGAAAAGTTCTTCTACTTATAAGTAGAAGTACTCCTTCTTGTTGCTAAAGGGTTAAGAAGAGGGTCTCCCCTCGCACTTGTTGTCGTCGTCGCTCGGCTTCGGATTCGGATTTGGATTTGGATTTGGATTTGGTCAAATGATCTAATTGATTGATAATCTTTTTGGACCAAATTTTCTTTAATTTTTAATTATTTAATTAATTATTTTTTAATTAAATTAATTAACTTATCCAATCCTACCCGTTAGTGACCCGGATCCGCGTGTCGACCCATGCAACCCGGTTTCTTTCCCATATTTAAATTTCCCACCATTTTTTAGTGGTACATTCGGAAGGGTTGCAAACCTTCGGAAACGATACTTCCATGGCTATAAATTAGTTTGATTCTGAGAATTTTACTCACTAATTTTACGAACTTCTTCTTCTTACGCACAAATAAATTCGGTGTTGTGATTTCTTTCTTTGTTGAGTGGTTTCGCCGACACCGTTGTTCTAGGTACCGATACACCGGTGAGTAAGATCGTTCTATCCTGGGAGGATATATTCCATTAACCTCGGGTACTTGAGTGGGGTAATTTCCTTAAGGACACACTTGTGCATTCGGTGGGCTCGATTTTTAATTCTTAAATATTTTTGAGAATCTGTTCTTATTTTCCGAGAATCTGTCCGGTTTTTTTGTTTTACGGTTTCGAAATTAATTTCTTGCTTCATCGGTTTTGCAATACGGATTAGCAACAATCTTAAGGAAATTATATTTTTAGATTAATACGTATTACGTTTTGGAAACTAAAACTTTTGTGTGGTTTTCTACTCCGTATGAAATTTCATATTCGACTTGAAGACATAAGAACTTCGTTGGAATATTAAAGTTCATACTTGTACAACGATTTGAAGAACATAAAAACTTCATCGTTCTTTGTATTCGGTTTGGAGATTAAAACTCGTGTAGTTTTTTACTTCATATGAATATTAGTATTCGACTCGAAGATATAAAAACTTCGTTGGAATACTAAAGTTTCATAATTATCTTTGCGATTTGAAGAAATAAAATCTTCATCGTTTAAGTACGTGATTGAATTGTTATTCTGGTTTTATTAACTAAAATAGTTTGTCGATTTGACGGTGACAAACGAATAATGGCATTGAGGCTGGAACTACTTACGTGAATACCGCACCGGCGGTTACTCCTACAACCCGTACTGCATTTGTGCCACCATTTGAGAAACTGCGAAGTTCACCGGTGCCAACTTTAAAGGATGGCAGCAAAGAATGTTCTTTTGGCTTATCACCCTTAGTATGCAAAAGTTCACCAGTGAGGACCCTCCCGTGACTGCCGCTGACATGCCTAACAACCAACAGTTCATGGTTCGAGGCTTGGAAACAGGCTGATTTTTAATTCAAAGGCTACATTTTGAGTGCCTTAGAAGATGACTTGTACAACGTCTACAGTGCAGTAGAGACTTCCAAAGAACTATGGAGTGCACTTGAAAAGAAGTACAAAACCGAAGATGCTTGCTTGAAGAAGTTTGTGGTTGCCAAATTCCTAGACCACAAAATGGTGGATGGAAAAACCGTTGGAACCCAAGTTCAAGAGCTTCAACTTATCTTCCATGACCTTATTCTTTGAAGGTATGGTAGTGAATGAAGCATTCAAGTGGCTGCAATGATTGAGAAGTTGCCGCCCTCATGGAAAGATTTCAAGAATTATCTTAAGCACAAGCACAAGGAAATGAAGTTGGAAGATCTTGTGATTCGTCTCAAGATTGAGGAAGATAACAAAACAGCCGAGAAGAAGTCGCGGGGGAATTCAACGATTATGGGAGCAAATATTGTTGAATAGGCTGCCCCAAAAAGTAAGAAAAGAAAGAAGTTCAATGGACAAAAGAAGGAGCAAGCCAAGAAAAAATTCAAGGGCAACTGCTTTAATTGTGGGAAAGCTGGCCACAAAGCCCCAGATTGTCGTCTCCCGAAAAAGAACAAGGGAAAAGGACAAGCCAATATGGTGGAAAAGAATGATGATATGGATTATCTGTGTGCAATGCTATCGGAGTGCAATTTGGTTGGAAACCCAAAGGAGTGGTGGCTTGATTCTGGTGCCACTCGACATGTTTGCGTTGTAAAAGAAGCATTTGCAACCTACGCTCCCTTTGGACCCGAAGAGTCTTGTTTATGGGAAATCTTGCAATGACCAAGGTTGAAGCATATGGGAAGATACTTCGAAAATGACTTACGGCAAGGTGCGACTCTCAACAATGTTACGCACGTTCCCACAATCGGGAAGAATTTAATTTCAGTAGGACTACTCGTCAAAAATGGGTTTAAGTGCATCTTTGGTTAGTGAGAAAATTGTAATAAGTAAGAATGATATGTTCATAGGAAAGGGCTACCTCACTTTGAGGGCCTTTTCAAACTCAATGTAATGGTTGTTGACGAGTATTAATAAGAATTCGGCTTCGTCTTACTTATTGGAGTCAAATGATTTATGGCATGTTTGTTTAGGACATGTCAACTACAAAACCTTGCAGAAATTGATTAATTTAAAAGTATTGCCTAGATTCGAGTGTAATAAATCAAAATGTGAAATCTGTGTTGAATCTAAGTTTGTTAAACATACATATAAGTCTATTGATAGGAATTCAAATCCTTTAGACTTAATCCACACGAGATATATGTGATATGAAGTCAATACCATCTCGCGGTGGGAAAAAGTATTTTATAACCTTTATTGACGATTGCACTCGATATTGCTATGTGTATTTGCTTAATAGTAAGGATGAAGCAATTGATGCATTTAAGCAATACAAGAACGAAGTGGAAAATCAATTGAATAAAAAGATAAAAATGATTAGAAGTGATAGGGGTGGAGAATACGAATCTCCTTTTGCGAGAGATATGCTTAGAATATGGAATTATTCATCAAACTACTGCCCTTACACACCACAATCAAATGGAATTGCGGAAAGAAAAAACCGAACATTAAAGGAAATGATGAATGCTTTACTAATAAGTTCCGATTTACCGAGAGCTTGTGGGGGAAGCTATCCTTACATTGACTAACCGAATACTCGACGGGGTGCCCCATGACAAAACACATCTATTCCATATGAACTATGGAAAGGAAGAAAACCCAACTTGAAATATTTCAAAGTGTGGGGGTGTTTAGCAAAGGTCCAAGTTCCTTTGTCCAAAAGGGTAAAAATCGGACCAAAAACTGTGGATTGTGTTTTTATTGGCTATGCTACAAACATCAAAGCTTGTCGGTTTTGGTTCACAAATCGGACAATCCCGAAATTCATGTTAATACGATAATTGAATCGGCTAATGCTGAATTCTTTGAAAACATTTATCCGTATAAAACTAATTGTGAGTCGTCAAGTGAAAGATCTAAACGACCGCGGGAAGAACCAAAGGAAAGTACACCAAGTAAAGAGGATCCAAGGCGTAGCAAACGTCAAAGGACATCTACTTCCTTTGGACCAGATTTTTTGACATTCTTGCTTGAAAATGAGCCTCAAACATTTAAAGCAGCGATGTCATCTTCGATTCATCATTTTGGAAAGAGGCCAGTCAATAGTGAGATTGAATCAATTTTGAACAACCATACATGGGAATTAGTTGATCTTCCTCCTGGAAATAAACATTTAGGATCAAAATGGATTTTTAAAAGGAAAATGAAAGTTGATGGCACTGTTGACAAATATAAGGCAAGACTTGTGGTCAAAGGTTATAGACAAAAGGAAGGCCTTGATTACTTTGACACATACTCGCCGGTAACAAGGATAACATCTATTCGGTTGTTAGTGGCACTAGCAGCCGTACATGGTCTTGAAATCCATCAAATGGATGTTAAGACAGCTTTCTTAAATGGAAAATTGGAGGAAGAAATTTACATGGAATAACCTGAGGGATTTGTGGTTCCTGGTAAAGAAGGGAAAGTGTGCAAACTTGTTAAGTCGCTTTATGGACTAAAACAAGCACCCAAACAATGGCATGCTACATTTGACCAAACAATGTTGGCAAATGGATTTAAAATCAACGAGTGTGACAAATGTGTTTACATTAAAAATACTCCAAATCATGAAGTCATTATTTGTTTATATGTTGATGACATGTTGATAATGAGTAAAAATATTGCCGATATAAATGCTACTAAGCGCATGTTGGCTAGCAAATTTGATATGAAGGACTTAGGAGTTCTTTGATTTGATCTTAGGCATCGAGAATTCATAAAACTCCACAAGGTCTAGCATTATCGCATGATCTCATTATATTGAAAGAGTACTTGACAAGTTTAAGTATTTAAATTTCAATATTGCCAAGACTCCAATTGACATGAGCTATACATTTCAGAAGAATAAAGGTGAAAGTGACTCACAATTGGATTATGCAAGAGTGTTGGGAAGTTTGATGTATATCATGAATTGTACGCGACCAGATATATCATGTGTTATTAGTAAATTGAGTCGGTTTACAAGTAATCCCAATCAAACTCACTAGATGGCAATGAAACGAGTTTTGGGGTATACGAAACATACCCAAGACTATGCTTTGCATTATAACAAATATCTCGCCGTGATCGAAGGATATAGTGATGCAAATTGGATCACGGATCATACGAAGTTAAATCCACGAGTGGTTATGTTTTCACAATTGGGGGTGGATCGGTGTCTTGGAAATCATCCAAACGGACGTGCATCGCTCGTTCTACGATGGAATACGAGTTTATAGCTTTAGACAAGGCCGGTGAAGAAGTGAATGGCTCAGAAATTTCTTGGAAGATATTCCATTTTGGCCCAAACCTTTGGCACCTATATGTATACATTGTGATAGCCCAAGCGGCAATAGGTAGGGCGAGAGAGCGTTATGTATAACGGAAAATCGCGTCACATTCGACGGCGACACAATACCGTTAGACAACTACTCTCTAGTGGTGTTATCACGATTGACTACGTAAAGTCAAGAGATAACATATCGGATCCGCTAACAAAAGGCCTATCTAGAGAGGCGGTTGAAAGATCATCTAAGGGAATGGGTTTAAGGCTAAGGACAAGTCATCATGGCGGTAACTCTACCTAGCAGACTGGAGATCCCAAGAGCTAGGTTCAAGGAGATCAAACAAAGTCGTGACTGACGGTTCGACATTGTCAAATAACTAAATTCATTCTCATGATGAAGACAATGTTCAGGAATAAGGATAAAATGTTAAGGTTTTTTTAACAAGTTAATAAAAAGCTTAAGTTTATTTTTTAATGGTTTCTAAGTTTGGCAGGTTTGACCAAATAGTGTGTCTACACGATAACACGTTTAGGAATCACCTATGTGAGTGTGAAGTGTAAGCCGCTTCAAAGAGAATGATTGTAAGAAGCCCATTCTTTATACACTCATGAAACCAGGAGGTGTTCATGGTGAAACGAACACAACCATAAGAATCATAGACGGTAAAGGATTGATTGTGTGACATATGGTTGTCTAGGTATACGCCAAATCTCGACGGTTCAAAGATATCAAATCTACCGATTGACCGAGTATATCCGACATATGTTCACTACGGAAAGTTCAAAGGGAAACCTACTTATCCAGATGCAATTAATCCTTGATTGTAAATTACACACTTGTCCATACATTCCTTTATCTGATAGCCATTCCCCATTCATGTGGGGGATTGTTGGGTTTAAATGATATATTGAATGAGAAATGGAGGGAGTTCCCTCTTGCTTTATAAAAAAAGCATTTGTCCCTCATCGGTAGCGGAAAGAAAAGTTCTTCTACTTATAAGTAGAAGTACTCCTTCTTGTTGCTAAAGGGTTAAGAAGAGGGTCTCCCCTCACGTCGTCGTCGTCGCTCGGCTCGGCTTCGGCTGCGGATTTGGATTTGGTCAAATGATCTAATTGATTGATAATCTTTTTGGACCAAATTTTCTTTAATTTTTAATTATTTAATTAATTATTATTTAATTAAATTAATTAACTTATCCAATCCTACCCATTAGTGACACGGATTCGCGTGTCGACCGCGACCGGTTTCTTTCCCATATTTAAATTTCCCACCAGTTTTTAGTGGTTGTTCAGAAGGGTTGCAAACCTTCAGAAACAGTACTTCCAAGGCTATAAATTAGTTTGATTCCTCAGAATTTTACTCACTAATTTTTTGAACTTCTTCTTCTTTTGCACAAATAAATTCAGTGTTGTGATTTCTTTGTTGAGTGGTTCGACGACACCGTTGTTCTAGGTACCGATACACCGGTGAGTAAGATCGTTCTATCCTGGGAGAATATATTCCATTAACCTCGGGTACTTGAGTGGAATAATTTCCTTAAGGACCTTTGTGCATTCGGTGGGCTCGATTTTTAATTCTTAAATATTTTTGAGAATCTGTTCTTATTTTCGAGAATCTGTCCGGTTTTTTTTTTTTGGTTTCGAGAAATTAATTTCTTGCTTCATCGGTTTTGCAATACAGATTAGCAACAATCTTAAGGAAATTATGTTTTTAGATTAATCTGTATTACTGTTTTGGAGACTAAAACTGTGTGGTTTTCTACTCCGTATGAAATTTCATATTCGACTTGAAGACATAAAAACTTCGTTGGAATATTAAAGTTCATATTTGTACAACGATTTGAAGAACATAAAAACGTCATCGTTCTTTGTATTCGGTTTGGAGATTAAAACTCGTGTAGTTTTCTACTCCATATGAATATTAGTATTCTGACTCGAAGATATAAAAACTTCGTTGGAATACTAAAGTTTCATAATTATCTTGCGATTTGAAGAAATAAAATCTCGGGCGCATCTCTACTAATTTCACGGAAATACTTGCTACCTCCCAATTCGTGTTTCTCTGTAAGTAGTTCTTAGTCAATAATTAGGCATGATTTGTTCAACCAAGTGCAGACAAATCTATCTACAAGGAATTTGAAAAAATTATGTTTCTTTCTTTAAAAAAAAAAGACTTTCATTCAGTAACACCAGAAAGAAAGCTTAGGAAGCGATTAACAAAATTAAAAAAAAAAATAACAAAAAAGACTTTCATTCAGTAAGAGCAGAAAGTAAGCTAAAGAATTGAATTAAAAAAAAAAGACTTTCATTCAGTAACATAACAGCATAAAGAAAGAAAGCTAGGAAGCAAAGACAAAGCAATAGTAAAGTAAACTAGCTAACTTATAGGGCCTATGGCACATAATAAGCCAAGTCTAAATCAAACCCAAAGTGGTGGAGTGAGTTTGTGGTAAGATTGACCGGTGTAGTGGGGCACAATGGTTCCGTCAAGAAGGTTGTATACGCCCATGTCTTTGCCACCCCCTCGTTCCATACAAAAGTAGGCTTCTCTACAATCGTCTACAAAAATGTTCTGTTTAAAAAACTAGTGCTTGTGAACTTTAAGCATTGGATTAATGTTACTCTTAGAGAAAATACATATTTTCACCTCTAAACTTGTACCCAAAATTCACTTTAGCAATTAAACTTTACTTGTAATTATTTGCCCCCATAAACAACTTATATGTGAATTAAATTCAATTTTACATTGCCCAGACCAATCTTACAATGAGATGTGTAGAACATTCTCCCCCACGTAAGTGACACGTCAGCGTCACGTCAACAATCGATTAAATTTTAAATTTACTCTTTTGTATTTTCATTCATCTTTTTTCTTTTTCAAAAGCCTCAATTCCATTCCTTCTTCTTCACACCCCCCCCCCCCCACCCAAACCCACCTTCTCCATTCCTTCTTCTTCACACCACCCCCTATGTGATACAAACAATTTCATTTTCAGAAATTACAAGTGAACAAAATATGCGAGTGTACGTGAAACTCTGCAGAACTCCCTCACTTTTCAATGCCTTGCTTGCATATATTGTGTCGAGATCATACCACTGCGGTCGTCTACTTGTTGTACGCATCACTAGTTTTTTTCTCCAAAGTTTCTTAAATTACATTAGGAAGAGGAAGTGAGAAAAAAGATAATGAGATTTAAATTTGCCTATTATATGAAACAATCAATTAATATAAATTAAGTTGTAAGCTTTGATTGTTACGAATTTAAAATTCAAAAATTTCTTACGCATTGCTTCAAGGTGCCTTCTTTAAAGTTCTCCCTATTAAATGTATAAAAAGAAAGATTAGTTAATTTTTTAATTTATTTTTCTCCAACATTTAGTCCAATAATGATGGTCTTGGGATGAAATTTGTGCAGTGACAAACAATGTAGGAGAATGTAAACTCCATCTTAGTCTACCCGATTTTGACTTTGACTTGAAAGAGTAAGCTTTCGCCTCGTCGTTGAAAAGTAAGGAAAAGATATATGTACTTGATGCCCCGCCCAAGAGAGAGACCCAAGTCCTAGTAGCCTGCCAAATGGTGATTACGGTAGTGAAAGAAAGCCCATACCTAACTCGCTATGTTTGGCGCGGTCCCGTGCTACGCTATTTGATCGAGATTCAAAATACCGGAGAAGACAATAAGTAGGCGTTTGGACATGCAATTTTATCTCATTCGATTGGACATACGATTTCATCTCATGAGATGAAAACACAAATCATCCAAAAAGGCGTGATTTGGAATCCCAAATCATGATTTTAACTTTTTAAATGTAAAAGTTTGCCCATAAGTTTATATTTTGTAAAAATAGATCCATAAGTTGGTAGATATATTTTCCAATCATGTTTACCAACCATTTATATCAAATATTAAAAAATCTACAAGTTTGTAGTATTTTATAACAAATTTACTCTTACCAACAATGTCAGAGTATTATATTAAAGAGTCGTTACACTACAACTCATGTTCAATTTTCCATTTTATTGAACTAAAGTTTGATCAATTGTTGTTCTATTTTTTAGAAAGACCTTCTAGTAGCGTATTAATTTTATTATGAACTATGACTTGCTCATTTGACAAGATTATATTAAGAATTGGAAAAAAATTGATGATTTTCACAACTTGTTTTTTTTTTTTATGTCTATAAGAAAAAATACAATTTAAAAAATACAAATTGCATGTCCAAACAAAACATCAACTTCAAATCATCATGATTTCATCTCATGTTCAAACGACTCATAATTAAAGAGAAGAGAAATAAAAAACTTAAAAGGAAAAGTGGGATCCATAAATTTTAAAATTGGAAAAGTGGGATCCATAAATTTTAAAATAAAAAATTCATATATATATATATATATATATATATATATATATATATATATAATATTAAGAGTATTATTATAAGTGACGTATAATAGATTGCTTTGATTAATTTTTGTATGAGTAGACATGTCTATTATAATGAAATAAAAGTTAGAAATGTGAGTAGACAGTGAAGATCTACATGTTAGTTTTTCAATATATATATATAATATTAAGAGTATTATTATATATTAGCCATTAAAATGACATGTCTATTATTATATCAGTTTTTTATTTTATTATTCCTTCTCATTTGCTTTCAGAAGGTGAATACATTCTCTACTTAGAGAGATATGTAATACACTATCGTTAAGAATAGAGGAATAAATAATTGTGTAAAGTTTAATTGCTAAAGTAAGTTTGCTAACTTTTATTTCATTATATTGTTTATACTTGTAAAATTATGTTATATATAATTACAAGTTGTAAGTGACGTATAATAGATTGCTTTGATTAATTTTTGTATGAAGTTCAAACACATCTATATATATATATATATATATATATAGAAATGTGAGTAGACAGTGAAGATCTACATGTTAGTTTTTCAAATTAAAATTCATTTTGATGGCATTTTGGTCATCTTATGAGAATTCAAGCATTGTTGGCTTATGATGTAACCTTAGCCTCAAAATGCTTAGCTAAACTTCAAGAACTTTTACAAAATCCTGTCAAATGTGTAGTATGTTATGCAACAACTAAACCCAGGTGGACCCCATGTAGTAAATGCTCTGTAGCTACCGCTACTTGTCTAAATTGACTCTAAATTAGTCTATTTTATCATGAGCACGTAGTCCCTATTATTTGTTCATTTTTATGGGGTTAATTTCTGTGTCTTTTTTAAGCATAAAAATACAATAAACATAAAGGAAATTTCTTGATTTTGCTATTATTCAAAATGAATTTTCATAGAGAAATTAGAATTAAGTTATACCTGCACATTTGATCACTATACAAAATAACTCTTGTCCGGATCTGACCGTGTCTTCTGCTTTGCTTATGTTTGTTTGCTTGTGCTTATGCTTTGTCTTGAGCCGAGTGTCTTTCGAATACAGCCGCTCTACCTACCAAGGTAGAGGTATGGTCTACGTACACTCTACCCTCCCCATATCTCACGTTGCGGAATTTCACTGAATATATTGTTGTTGTTACAAAATAACTATTGTAATGGAATAATAAAATATGTGTTGACAAATATTTAATATTTTTTCATATATGTTTTAAAGCAATTTAAAATTGGAAAACTAAAGGTTCTCATATCTAACCACACTCTTTGAAAGCACTTTCAAAATGAAAAATTCTTTATCTAAAATAATTTAAGAAGTAATTTTTTTTAAATATCATAAAATAATTTTTTCTATAATCATTTGATGTCCGGTACTCAAATTTTAATCCAAGTGATAAGATTTGTTTTAGTTGAACATGGAAATTACTATAGTCAAATTTCTCTATAACGACATCGTTTGTCGTTAAAATACACAATTTCATTTATGTTTATCAGGCAAAGAAAATTGTATATTTTCTTATTAAAAAATATTAAAAGTTTCCATCAAAGTACGAAACATTCGTATGCAGACTATATTCAAAATTGATTTAGCTGATTAATGATCCAGTTCAAGTTATTAGGCTCGTGCTAGCACGAGTTTTGGAACATCTAGTATATATATATATATATATATATATATATATATATATATTTATTATAATTATTTTATTTTATAAAATATTAAAAATTAAATATTCACGTGGCTTACGCCTCATGCCTCGGACTTATGACTCACCGAGACATATATATAATACCCTCTTACACCCCCGCCTTTTAAAGCACTGGTGACGACTAAGAGTATTCACCAATATTATTAATTAAATTTCTATCTTATGTTTAAGATAAGATGTAATTTATTGGATATTGACTAATTTGATGTAAGTTGAGTCCCTTGAGTGTGCATTTTTTATATGCTTTTTACATTTGGGTGATCACCCAATCAAATTTGTAATGTTTTAATAATAGTTATAAAACTATGATTGTCCCGTATAGTGTTTTGTAGTAAATGAGCATTCAACGTAACCTGGGTGTACTTGCATCAATAAAGCAATTAAAAATCTAAGGAAAAGGTTTAAAATTGTTCTTAACATATTAAAAATGGTTTACAAAATGTCTCCTTTCCACCTATGGATCAAAATTTGACCTTCCTTTCATTTAATGGCTAAAAATGTCTTTAACATATTAGAAATGACTCAAAAATAACACCTTTCCACGTATTGAACTAAATTTGTCCGTACAATTATTCCTTCATTAATGACATAATTATATGATAGTTAATTAAATTTTAATTAAAAATGTGATCTTTATTTATTGATCCACATAAAATTTAACCCAACCCAAAACACTTTTTAACTTAACGTAGCTAAGCAATAAAATTATCTTTTCACCTCCCGTTTTCAATTGATTTAGCATATTGTTTTGTTGGTATAAAATTTTTGATTGAATTTTGATCAACCAAATCAGATAAAAAACTTGCGAGAATTTTGATTCCCTCTAGGTTTTCTGTACAATAACAAAATTAAATAATTATGTCTAAATCCTAAATTAATTAGAATCGACTATACTTTAGAAATATTTCGAACAAATATCGAATCAAATATAAATAAGCAGTCTTGAAAGCATTCAAAATAGATAACTTTGGATAGCCAGTAGCAAATTCATACATAACTTAAAGCATGTTCATGCACATAAACAAAGAAATCAAACATAAACAATATGAGATGTAGCAACAGTAACTCAGATGATCATAGCAAGATAATTTCTCATCAAACAAGAGGTACACTACGAGATTTTTTCAATGTTTAGCTACGCCATATTTTCTCAAGGCCAACTTTTATCAATATTTATTTAACATATGTTGGTATAGAAAAAAAATATTTAGCATAATGGAGGAGCAATATTAAGCATGAAAATAACATTAGGGTCAACTTTGATTCAAAAGGGGGCAAATTTGATTCAAAAGGTGGGAGGAGAGGCCATTTTGATCCATTTTTAATACGTGAAAGGCATTTTGAGCCATTTAGATAGAATGACAAATTTGATCCAATAGATGAAAAGATCACATTTTAAACCATTTCTAATATGTTAATTATATTTTTGACCCTTTTCCATTTTAACATCAATAAGGATTTCTTTGAAGGCTAGTGATCACTCTTTGGTGACTCGGAATGAGAGAGAGAGAGAGAGCTCAATGTGTTTTTTCAACTATCAATTTTTACCGAGCTAAAATTGTTTTAAAAAAAATTATATATTCAAAAATTAATTCATAGTAAATTCTCAAATAAAAAATCATAAAAAGTCAAAAAGAAATGTCCAATTGTTTATGCTAATTCATTTTCTCTTTGTTGTTTACGGTGTAACAAATACACGTTAGATCTTTGTATGTAAAGTGCAAATTACAAAGTAAAGAGTATTATTATCCAATTTTCCCCTTCTTTATACTTTTATTTTCTTGAAGATCGTTTTAGCATTCTTCAATTTATCTTTTTGAAGATAACTTTTAGTTTTATAATTTCGTTCGGCGTCACTCTAGTTTGAATAATGTTTTGAAGACTCTATTATGATTATTTGTATTATAATGAGTACTAATTTATTACTATTTAGTTTTAGGTTTGAAAACAATAACGTTATATTATTGTCACTTTTATCTTTGAATTATTAGAATAGAGTATCACTTTTACAACTCTAATTAAATTTCATCATAGTTATATTATCAGTGTAATTCATCTTTACATCATTCATTTTTTAAGATTTTGTTTTTAATGATTTGTGCACATGTTAATAATAGATATATACAATTTTTCTATTAATTTTATTACTTTTTTTATAATTTTAAAATATTTTTTATTTATGTGTTTACTTCATTAATTTATAAAATGTTTAAATTAAATAATCATGAGGCATGCCGAAACATATGTGAGACACCTCGACTTACGTCTAAATCAAAAGTAGTAAAAGTTAGATATAATTTATGAAATATGGCTTTTTCAGGATTTTGATTTATTTTAAAATAATTAATGTTAAGAATAAAATATATTTTTTTAATTAATTATATATTGATTTTTTAAATGATCAAGTATTTTGAGATGGATAAAAAGAAGGAAGTATGATTTATTAAATGAACAGGGACGCGTGGAAGCCGCACGATAGCACAGAAATTGCATCAAACATTCGCTTACTACTAACTATAGGGTGGGGGCCACACACGGCTCTGCAAATCGTTTCTGGTAGCATTTCTGTTACGGGGGGAAATATTACAGTACGACTAACGCTTTTTTGGTTTCTCCAGAACCCCCACTGTATATATATGGTACTCGTCCGGTAATGACAACTTCTCCAATAACTCAATCAAAAAATGCCTCACTGCTACTCCTGTGAGACAAATTTTCAGTACAAAAACGGTTTGTTATCGCATAACAAAGACGTACACCGTCACTGGAATTATTGTTGCGGCAAGTGCAATAACAAGTTTGAGACTAAGGAAACATTGGAAGCGCACTGGAATCATTGTTGCGGCAAGTGCAATAACAAGTTTGAGACTAAGGAAACATTGGAAGCGCACCGGAAACTTCTCAACCATTAGCGAGTTTTATTTGTTTTATTTGTTTTTTTTGTTTTTGCTTTTTGCTTTTTTTTTTCCGTTCGTCTCTGTTTTTTCAGTTGATAGTCTCCGTTTTTTCACCAAGTTTAGATATGGTCTGTTTTTTAGTTTTTTTAACTACTATGGTTGTTGTTGCCGGGGAAAGCTCCGGCTCCGGAAAAGACGAAGGTATAGGTAAGTGTTGAATAGATGTTCGTTGCGTGTTTATTTTATTATTTTTCTTCGTTAAACTGTATATCTCTACTTTGATCTTATTATTCTTAGCTTTTTTTGTATCGATTGAGTAACGTATTTTGAAGTTGTTGTATCGATTCTTCATTGCCTGTTTATAAGTGCAGCTAGGTTTACAATCGTTTTTTTCTCCTAATTATTCGCATATCTTTTATTTTTTTCTTAGTTGAACTTTGTAGCTCTACTTAGATCTTATTACCTTAGCTTTTTCATAGGTTTTTGTGTGGGTTACAACAATTGCAAGAAACGGGAAGTAAATAAATATTACAAATTGCTAGAAAGGATAAACTAAAGATTACAACAAATGCCACCAATTAGCGCCGCGGCTCTGACGGTGTTGCGCCGCAGCCCTTCACGGCTCCGCGGCGATTTCCTACTCGTTTCATCTTACACTTCGTACACTTCTTCCTTCGTTTACCAACGTGGAATACTTGTCATTTGGCCAATAACCGTCCATCATTCTATGTCTCAAACGTATTACGAATGTACCAATATCTCTTTCACTAATGAAATTTACGATACTAGGCACTACGTGTACACGTGTGTGGAAACGACGTTTCCGACGTGCGGGGTCCCAATTGTTCGAGTCATAAATAATGGGATAAACTTAATTCCACATTAGTAAATTTCCAACATTTTGAAGTTGTTTTATGGATTGTTCATTGCTTGTTTCTTTATTATGTTATATATAAGTGCAGCTAGGTATTAGATGGCTTTTTCTCCTAATTAATTGTATATTTTTTATCGTTAAACTGCATAGCTCTACTTAGAAGTTTAGATCTTATTATTCTTAGTATTTTGATTGATTGAGTAAAGTATTTTGAAGTTCTTGAATGCATTGTTCCTTGCGTGTTTGTTTGTATGTTATATAAGATCGGCTAGGTTGTTCATCGCTTTTTCTTCCTAATTATTTTATTTTTTCATTGTTATACTGCATAGCTCTACTTAGATCTTATTTATAGCTTTTTCATTGATTGTGTAATGTATTTTAAAGTTGTTGAATGAATTCTTATTACGTGTTTGTTTATTTTGTTGATATCGCCAACCTCCGGTGCAAGTGTTCATTGCGTGTTTATTTATTATGTTAGATAAGTGCAGCTTCGAAATTTAGTTATTATCACGCCGTATTCTCATTTTTCTTAAAAATTAAACCGTAGCATTGTTTAAACAAGCTCTTGACCCAATAGATGCTGGAATTCGAGATATTGCACTTGGTGTGCAATCTTCAGACAGAGTTGTTTTACATCATAATCTGTTTTACTTGGTGTGCAACTTGGGTAATGACAAGCGGCAATACTTGAGTAATTCTGTTTTGCAAGCAAAGAGTGCCCATGACATGGATGGTATGAGTGGTTCTGCCCGGGGTTCTCTTGACAATGGGCTGCTTAATTTGCTTGAAGGAAAGCTTGCTGTTCTTCAGTTTCAAATTAAAATTGAAGATGAACTGGAGGCTATGGCTGCCAGGTTAGAGGCATCTACAAGCACTTTTGAATCTGGTTCCGGTGAAACATCACCTTACATGAGCAACAATCTTCGAGAAAAAGCAAACGAGTTATTGATGGAATTGAAGAGCATTACTCAGCTGTATAATGACTATGCTGTTTCTTTTGAGATATGGGAGGTATGAAACAATCAACACACATTTGTCACCATGTGCTCTACTTTATTTTTTTATTATTTATGCTCTACTTTATGAATGATCTCTTTTGTTTTCTTAAAGAAACTCTTAGAATAAGCTGTACTCCTTTTTTCATGAATGCTCTGGTAAACAACTCTAGATCTTGAAGAGGGCTATTCTTCATGGGTGTATGTCAAAAAGTGATTTTATTCATGAATTGCACGACAAGTGAGACCATAGAGGTGACTTCTGGCTTATAAACTAATAAGAGCTTATATGATGCAAAATTGCTATTGGGTATTCATGAGCTTATATGACAAGTGATTTTATTCATGGATCATTAACTCAAGCAATTTCATTGGTTTTCGTTGCTTATATGACGCAAAATTGCTAATCTCACGTGCAGATAACTTAGCACCATACATTTTAAAAATTGAGATCTTTTCCCATCATCCGGTTATCATCTGGTGACTAAACTTCTAGCTGTACTGATTCTTCTTACGAATTAAAGCATGTGAATTGCTAATTCCTAAAAAAAAGGAAAAGTTAGCTGATTGATTAAAATGAGGTTGCTAGCTAAATCTGCATGCCGGTAAGTGAAATTTCTTCTTTCTCCTGTTCTATTCATCTGGAGGAGTAAATATGGCTGAGAACATACAATAGACGCTCCTTTATTTCATTCAATTTTATGAATAAGATCCTGTCATGGAAAAGAAAGTGTACTTATATTTCAAATTCTTGTAAACTATATAACTAAGTGCTTCTTTATTCATTCACTAACTTGTGTACATTGATGAGCTTCAAGTTACTACTTTTGGTGCATGCCTTCACCTGGGTGAGAATCATTGAGAAAATGTGAATTGTTCTTTGAATGACGGATCACAGTAGCACCAGTGTTTTAGTAATCCCACAGTTTATGTATGGGCAGGTCAAATATGCTCCACGTTTGCGTGGTATGAACAATGGATTTGTTGTATCCTCTGTTGGCACCAGTAAAGTTGGATCTTTCGTTGAGGGTTCAGTAGACCTGAGTATAATGCTTACTGCTCCTCCTCCTACACAGCAGAAACAGATACTTGGAGAGCACCTTTATCCTCTAGTTAGTCAACACAAGGTGAACTTATTTCTTGCTTTCTCTGTCTGCCCTTTATAATCCTCCTTTTCACTTCTGATAATAGAAGCCCTATGCACTGATGCAAAATGATTGTCTGCCACTATTGTTTTGGCACTTCATATAGAACCCAAGGGGTAGTTAAACACTTGAAATAGGAATTGATCCATCTCTGACAACTTTATAGATGTTGGTACCAAAAGAACAGAACCTACAACAAAAATATGGTTCTCAACAATCTAAACATTAATTTCTCAAGGAGTAACTTAGAGATTACCCCTTTCATTTTTAAAATTAATTCACTTGAATGTTGTACATCCAGAGATGATTCAAAGTTTGTAAAGAGAACAAATAAGGGAAAGTAATTAAATCAAGCATGAGGTTCAGTATTTGCTTATAAGGTTAAAGTAGTAAACAACTTATATGCTATTAAGCTTATGGACCATTTCTCATCATAGTTACACATTAGGGATTTCGTGTTTATCAATTTAATTGGAAGTGCAAATATATTTTTGTTTCCTTGTATTTTTCTAATTTCTCTCTAGGCTACACTGTGGAGTCTATTCTTTTCCTCTTTTGACCTTTCCTCTATGTGTATTTCATGTTTCTTAGGTGTGGTTTATGGGGGAGCAGCCTCACATCTCCATGGACTTGGATCATGTAAGATAATTTCAATGTTACTCAGTTATTCAATTTTCAGATCATGAGATACTCCAATTGCCAATTGTTCTAATGTTGGCATGAAAATAATGCAGATTATCAAAAAAGAAGCAACTAGTGTACGGCGGGTTCTTGAATCTCTTGCTGCCATGGTGCAAAGAGCAGTGAGGTGCTCAAGCACTCCAAGAATGAAGGTTCTAGTCAGGATTCACTTTGCCCAAATTATCTCTCTGCTGGAATTCTAGTTTTAATGCAATCTTCTGGAGAACTATACACACTCATATTTTGCTTTTGCATTCGTTTGATATAGAAGTCCACAATGTTATCAAACAATATTGTGACCACATGTATCTTGATTTTGTGGCTGTTAATACTTCTCAGGCATTATATCCAATATGACATGATAGAAACTGCTTTATGTCCTCCATCGATCAGGGGATCTCTGCTTTTGATATAGTAGTTGTCCCTAATGTTATCAAGATCTGACGTTAATCACTAGACTTAGATGGTTTTGACAATATGTTTGAGGCATTGAATTGAACTTGAGATTTGAATGCGACTACCTTCTTTTTGTATCTGTTAATATGATTCTTCTAAAAAGCCATGAGATTTCCTCCGAGTTCATCATAAGTAAATTTATCCAAATTTCTATCTTCCCAGGGACAATAACTTTTATTTGTTAGGATTGTGGAAGACTTCTTACCAATTTCCTTACTTGCTGGGAGTTGGTATATACTACTCCTAAAGTTTTTAAGTCACCAATGATTTTGCTGAATCTAGTAAACATTGATTCAATGTTTTCTTCATCAGTCCTTACAAATTCTTCATAGTCATGTTGTAAATCAAGGGATAGTCATTGTACTAGTCTATCTCTAAATCAAGTAACAAGATTCATATGGGTGAGGGAGAAAACAAGTAAAACAGTTAGTAACAAGATTCTAAACCATTGTCTAAATCAAGGGATAGTCATTAATTGGTTGGAAGCAAGCATAAGCTATTTTAGAATCACATGAAGACTATTATAAGTTACTCATGTTAAAGGGAAAGTGGAAGGTTATGAGCAGCCATTTAAACTACTTAAGCTAAAGGGGGAAAAAAGGTCGAATTCTAACCCTCTATTAATCTCTAAATGAAATTTAATAATTCCATCTTAGGGTTCTTCGGTTTTGAGAGGAATGAAACGCTTAGGGGATTTTGGGGGTTAAAACGATAGTGGGCCGGGTCATATTGGGGATGGACCGGGTAGTGGGTAATTTGTTTGGGCTTGCTCAGTTCCCAATTTGAGCAAAAGAAAGCTGAATTATGGATTTAAAGGGTAGCAACAATTGGGTTTAAGGTTAACCCTTTTTGTTTCAATTACAACCAAATTAAAACCCAATTATAAAAAAATTGAGATGAGTCATTAATTAATTAATTTAATCAAGCTTCTTAACTTAACAAAGTAAAATATTTATTTTGTGAGTACGGACTAATTATAATAGTAATTAAGTCGTAAACAACTTTAGTTTGATAATTTTAAAATAAGTACTAAATTGAAACTTCTTTTGAACGTAATTAACATTTAAAATTATATGTAAAATAAAATATTAATATATTTTTGGATATTTTTCCAAATAAAAATGACAAAATAACTCCAAAGCGAGTTAATAAAATATATACACATCAATATGGATTCACTAGTACTTGTGGATCCATACCTATTATTGGCTTTATGAACATCTATTTTGTTTTGTTTGAGATTCAAGAAGCTTGACTAGTTAATTTAAAATGTGGAGGGCCAAAATTGGGTGTCAAACTACACCACTGCTTGAGGTTACTATGGTGCACATATCGAGTCTTTTTGAGGGTTTGACCCAGGCGAGCGTCCATTCAGCTACTCCAGATGCGTCTCAGACCAGAGTTTATCATAAGTAAATTTTTTAGTGTTTGAGCATGTGTTAACAAAATAAATAAGGGATCGAATTACTTCAACTTCCCACAACTATATTAGTTCAAAAGTAGGAAGTTGAAAAAAACTTCAATTCATTGAGTAGGCATTCAAAAGGTTGTCACTTATTGTACCTTTACGATATGCACGTATATTTCATGAAAATTATTATATACTAGTATTCATACCTGCACGATGCGCGGTCAATATTAAAAAATTAATTATAGCAAATTATAATCTTATTTTCTTGACCAGATAAATATAATTGCTTAAACATATTTCTACAATTGTCATCTTACTTCTTTACACAATATATCCAATAAAAAGTTCATGAAATAAATAAAAAACTAATCATATGATACTTGGGAACAACTTCCTTGCCTTCACAAGTTAAGAGTAATATCAGTGTACACACTATTCTTTTCAGATCTCAGTTCTTGATTACAGTGTTGTTATTGAATAGCTTTTGAATGAAATAAAAATATCATCTTAAATTTTTTTGTGAATTTTTTTCTGTAACGTAACATGATTGAAATTAAATAGAATTTAACTAATAAAATGTTATTTAATTTAAATTCTGGTTCGGCAAACAATTTAAATGCTTCGCAACTTGCGTTCTTGCGCTTCTTTTTGACATGACGTCGTTCTTGGGTTTCACTTGCATAGTTTCAAATTTTTAGTTCACGATCCTTGAATTTCACTATCATCGTTTTGAATTTCAATATCACAAGAATCAGAGTACAAAATGGAGAAAAATATGGCAAGGGACTTACACAGTGTGCATTAATAGCTAAGTAGACTTGAAAAAGACCCTTTATATTGAGTAGCAATTGATTCAGGCCAATGAAATCCAGAAACCACACAACCTTCTACTTTACCTGTGGCAATTATGAATGGAACTAGTATTATTTTTGCCCATGTACCTATATTGCCTTTTGTGGAATGTCTTTATTTCTTATCAGAATTAATATAAATTATTAACAATTCATTCTTCTACAAATTTCTGTCATGACTACACATGTCAAACTTCAAGTGTTTGTTGAAATCGCTGTCGGAAACCACCAAGCAATCCGTATAGGTAAGTATTCAACCATTCTTAGAAAAATGTATAGTAAACATTTTCATTTAGCTCAATAAACTATGCTTCAGAGTATGTTTAGCGAATAGGTAGAAGGATGACATTTTTTATTGAATAGATATAAGGACATTTTTTATCTAGTTAATAAGAGGTCAAACATTTTCTTTCTTTCTTTTTGTTTTAATAAATTTATACTTTTTTTACAATCTTCAATATTATTTTAAGTGGAAATAAAATCATAAAATTCACTATTAAAACCTTTTGTCGTTCATCGTTTGCTTAGTTTATCGTTTAAATAGTTCATCGTTTGCTTAGTTTGATTTTTCATCCTCATATTTTTCGAACTTGACAGATGAATATTCCTTTCTCAGCCTGGTGAACTTGTAGTCTCTAGAAAAATGTTAATTCTCCCATCATGTTCATCTCAAATTTACTTTGCGTAAGATTAGAAAATTTCTTGCACAAAAAGGGGTTAGAACTACCAAAAATAATATCTTCAACATAGATTTGTATAATGAGCTTTCCAGAAGAGGTTCCTTTAATAAAAAGAGTTGAGTCAATTTTGCCTCTAGAAAAATCATGTTCAACTATGAAAGCACTTAGTTTGTCATACCAAGCTTTTGGGGCATGTTTAAGGCCATATAGAGCTTTAGATAGTTTGAATACATGATAAGAAAATTTTGAGTTTTCAAAACCAGGAGGTTGTTAAAGAAAGACTTCTTCATCAATAAAACCATTTAAAAGACACTTTAACATCCATTTGAAAAAAATTGAAACCTTTAAAGGCAACATTGACAAGTAACATACGAATTGATTCTCACCGGGCAAATGGAGCGAAAGTTTCATCATAGTCGACTCCTTTTTGTTGTGAGTATCATTGAGCTACTAGTCGAGCTTTATTTCTTATTACTTCTCATGCTTCATTTATCTTGTTTCTGAATACTCATTTAGTTCCATCAACTTAAGCATTTTCATGCTTAGGAATCAAATCCCATACTTTATTTTTCTCAAATTGATTTAGTTCCTCTTTCATAGCCTTGACCAAGTGTTCATCCTTCAAAGCTTCATCAACTTTCTTTGACTCTAGTTGTGATATTAGAGCCAAGTTTGCATTGTTTCTATTTGAGGCCCTTGTTTTCATTCCTTTATTTATGTCTCTTATAATGAACTTCGTTGGATAGTCAGGTTCGCTTCTCCACTCATTTCGAACTGGTCCAACTGTTAAGTTAGTCGACTTGGTAGCTTCAGTAGTCGACATTTTTTTATTGTTTGGATCAATGGCGGGAGTAATGTTGTGGTTGGTAGTTGACTATCTTCCTCATCTGCAATTTTTCTTTCTCGACCAAGCGATTAGTATCATAAAAAAATCACATGAATAGATTCTTCAACAATTAATGCACGTTTATTGAATACTCTATACGATCTACTATTAGTTGAGTACCCAAGAAAATTACCTTCATCGCTTCGTGGATCAAACTTATCAAGGTTGTCCTTTTCATTGTTGTGAACAACACTTACATCCAAATAGATGAAAGTAACTTACATTGGGCTTCTTTCCCGTCCATATTTCATATGGAGTTTTCTTTAAAATTGACTTGATCAAGCATCTATTTAAAATATGAAAGGTTGTACTCACAGGCTCAGCCCAAAAATGATGTGGAAGTTCATTTTCCACAATCATTATTCTTGTCATACCTTGAAAAGTTATATTCTTTCATTCAATGACCCCATTTGTTGAGGAGATCGTGGAAAAAGAAGTTATGAGTATATCTATGTTCATTGCAGAATTCTTCAAAGACTTTGTTCTCAAATTCTCCTCCATGATCACTTCTTATTTAGGAGATGTAGTATCCCTTTTTCATGCTATACTTTCTCACAGAAAAATTAAAATTCTTTAAAGTATCATCTTTGTGAGTAAGAAATATAACTCATTTAAAACGGGAGAAATTATCTACTATGATAAAAATATATCCTTTTCGCCAATACTGATAGTTCTAGTAGGACCAACAAGATCCATGTGAATTAGCAATGGTTTAGATGCAGACATAATATCTTTTGAATTAAAAGAGTTTTTAGTTTGCTTACCTTTTTGGTAAGTACCACAGATGTGATCCTTGGAATAGTTTAATTTGGGCAATCATAACACCAGTCCATGCCTTGCAAATTTTTCTATTAGTCGCATACTTGCATGTCCCAACTTTTTGTGCCATAACCATGGATCTTCCCTCATTGAAGCTACACGAATGTGTCCTACTGGAATTTTAACTAAGTATAGTACATACACATTTTTGTTTTTACTTTCAGGTAACACAGCTTTGCCAGATAGGTCTTCAATGATGCTGCATGATTTTCTAAACCTTACCTCTAGATTGGATTCACATAGTTGACTTATGCTCAACAGATTATATCTAAGACCCTGCACCTAATACACGTTAGTAATATCACAAGAATTATTGAAGACAATGGTTCTTATACCAATTACAGTTCGAGTTGAGTTGTCTCTAAAGGTTACTAGTCCTCCATCAAAGTTCACAATTTACTTAAATAAGATTTTATCTCCTATCATATGTCTTGAACACACACTGTCTAAGTACCATTTCCCTTTTGATTTCTCCTTGTGGTTTTCTAGCAAAATAAAGTAGTTACTTTCTTTTAGGTATCTAATTTTTTTTTGGATCCTTGAGGGTTTGTTCTATCATTTTTGGGTTTCCATATCCATCTTGGGATAGTTGAATAGCAAAATCTGTAGTTATAAGATTTGTGCCCAATTTTACCACAACAAAAACAAGTATCAAAAAAGTGTTCTTCAGTGACATACTGATTAGTCGACTTGCTTGTATTAATATTCTTAATAGACCTCCTATCAATTGACTTGGCGGACCTAGTCGACTGATCATTCTTAAGGTAAGCAATAGACTTATCAGTTGAATTGTTAATAGCTAATTTGTCACTTATAAGCTTTTTTTCCAGTTGACTTGTAGTTACGAGTCGATTGGTTATACCCGACAGAACTATGACTGATAGATTTGCATAAGTTGTTTAACTTTAATTGCAAATCATGAACTTCTTGTTGAATTTCAATTTCACATACTTCTATATTAATTTTCCAGTCTTTCTTTTCTCTTTGTAATTTCTTATATTCATCAAAAAAATTATTTAGAACTTCAAAAATTTGATCTAATAACTCTTGGGTTTCATGACACTTAGAGCATGGATAGAGTCTTACCTCGTTGATTTCATCGATCGACATGAAACATACATTTTCAGCTTTCTCATTTTCACCTTTCGAGATTTCATCTTCACTTCGGCTGCTGAAGGCTCTTTGTTTTTGTTGACGTCTGAATGATTTTCTTTTTTACTCTAGACACTGAGATGCTATGTAGACATACTTGCCACATTCAAAGCATTTTCTATCATTCTTTGATTGATCATTCTGAGATTTTCCTTTTTTGAAGCTTGAGTTGCATGTTTTGTTGTTTCTAGATCTCCTCATGACTTCTACCACAAATCAGGATATCATAGTAACTCCATCTTCTCTAATATCATCATAAGTTTCCTCAACTTGAAATTTGAATGCTACTACCTTCTTTTTTTCTTTCTTTTGGTATATGTTAATATGATTCTTCTCAAAAGCCATGAGATTTCCTATGAGTATTTCCATCTTTCAAGACAATAGCTTTTATTTTTCAGGACTGTGGAAGACTTCTCACCAATTTCCTTACTTGCTGGGAGTTGGTGTATACTACTCCTAGAGATTTTAACTCACCAATGATTTTGTTGAATCTAGTAAACATTGATTTAATATTTTCTTCATCAGTACTTGCAAATTCTTCATAGTCATGGTGTTGTGCATCTATCTTTTCTTCTCTAACCTTAGAAGTTACTTTAACTTCTAGTTTGTCCCACATTTCTTTGGCAGTCTCACAGGTTGAAATCTTTCCATATTCTTTACCACTTACAGCACAATAAAGTAAGCTAATTGCTCTAGCATTTGTTTGAATAACTTAATATTGCTCCTTAGTGACATCAAAGGATTCCAGATCCAAATCACCCCCGACGGGACTAGGGAGGTCGGGACCGGTCCTCCGGCGGGATCCACTGATGTCCCGTCCCATTCCCGGTTCCGTCGGAAAAGGGGACTGGTCTTATCAGGTCAGGATCGGGTTTTTGATTTTTTTTGCACTTAAGTTAAAATAATAACATATCTAAACACCTCAATAATTGAACAAGATAGTGTAATAAAAACATCCCAAGGTTGTTTTTGTGTCTCTTATATTATTTAATAGAAATATGATTTTTTTTGTAATACAATTTCAAAATTGCAACTTTGTGTTGTTGAAAGTTGCAAATAACATAGTAAAATTGCAATTAAAAAATCACATATTTATAAACACTTTTTCTAGGTTCTTCAATAACATTTCGTTGTAGTTTTCGTCGTCTTCTTCATTAATCTCCGATTGACCGCACCTTCTACGCTCCGCTCGTATCCAATCTTTGAATAAAACTTCAATCTCCAAGTTGTCTCCCGCTAATGAGTGTCTGTGCTCTCCTATTTGAAATCTTTCGACAGAAAAAGTGCTTTAAGACGCTGTTGATGACGCTTGAATGTTCAACACATCTAGGGTCATCTTCGATAGTGTCGAAAATGTCTTCTCATTCTCCCTCCAGTATTTCAGCAGGTCTTCACATCCTTCTTCATTGAGAACTGCTTGGTACGGTACAACACCCTGCAAAATAAAAACATCAAACTCGCTAACTTGATTAGTAGTGGTACCACTAAACATTCTATGTCTAAGGCTTTCAATACTAGCCGCATAAACAACATGTCTTTTTTGAGGTTGTATTGAAGAAGAAGAAGAAGATGGTATGGAATCCGATTGGTTGCTAGCACTTTCTTCTTGGTAATGCATATATACTTTTTTGCATTTATTGTGTATGCTAGACAAAACTTCTTTTTTAGTTGGTTCCTTAGGTGGTTGTTCATTTGGAGTTTTTGGAGTTGGAGGTGGAAGTACTGCTATGCAATGATAAGTAGTTTCAATAAGTGCTTTACAACCGTCTATTTTAATAGTCGGATTTAATACATCACCGATAATATAAATATTGGGAATAGAAAAAAATATTTTTTTTATTTTAATAAATATTTTTAATAGGTGCCTTATAAGATGGTTTTTCGATTATGGACGTTAAAAATAAAGTTATAGGTCTTTTATAATCATAAGCAACAAGTAGTTGTTCATATAAAGAATTCCACCTAGTCGCTACTTCTTCAGGAATTTTTCTATAAGGTAGTCCACAATCGTGACAAGTTTTTTTATATTCTTTTTTTCTTTGTATTCTATTACTTCTAAAAATAAAGTTTATAGCAAATTTAAGAATGTCTTCAAAAAGTGATATACCATCCTTTACAACTAAGTTATAATATGACACACACATTTTATATGAAAATGATTAGAAAAAGATGGAGTTAAAAGATCTTTTAAAAGTCTAATAACATAATTATTAGAAGAAGCATTATCTAACGTAACAATCATTATTTTATCAGTTATACCATAATAATCGCAAACTTGATGAATATTTTCTGCAATAAAATTTCAGTGTGCCTATCATCAATATATCTATATGCTAAAATACGTTTTTGCATAGACCATTTATAATCTATCCAATAACTTGTTACAGTTAAATAATCATGACTGTTAGTACTACAACCTATATCAGACGTGATATATACTTTGCTAGGAAAATGATATAATGAATAACGTAAATATTGTTGATATTCATGTGCAAATTTAAAAACGTCTCTCCTAACAGTTGATCTAGAAAAACCGTTAAAAGCAGGATTATACATATCTCTAATGTAATGAATAAAACCAGGAGATGAAGGAAATGAAAAGGCAAACCCTCCACCGCAACTAATTTTGATATTGCTTCCTTATCTCTATGTTTATCGTATTTATGACCTACAATTCCCCCCGTCGTCGGGTTAATTTGACCCTATACTTGATCCGGGACACTATGTGAATCTTGTCCCTACTGAGAGCGCATTGGCGCACCCGACTTTGTAGCCTCGTATTCATCCCACCTAGCTTTGTGAAAGTTTTGTACATATCTCAATAAACCTCCCGTCCCACCCTGACCTTTTTTCATTTTAAATTTATAAACATTTTTACAAATTTGACATCTAACAACTTGTCAATCTTGGTCCCCATAAAAAAACCATGCATCTGATTTTAATTTTCGTTGTGTTTGGCCTCGTCTTATACTAGGGGGAATAGGATGCTTTCCAATTTCAGTTTGAGTTGCACTAGTGGGTGTGTCATCTAGATTAGTGGGCGTGTCATCTAGATTATCTTCTAAATTAAAGTCTGGTTGAGTTGCAGAATATATCTCATCGTCTAATGGTATATCATTAAAAATTCAGTTTCATCTATATGAGTGTAATCAATCAAATCATCATGTCGAGGAATAGGATGACTAAAAGAAGTACTCCTGCCCTTGTTACCCCTACTAGAAGAAGCACCCTTACCCTTACCCTTAAACATACCTCTTAATCCTTCCATTAATTATGCAAATAAATAATAAAGATAATGAAATTAAGTGCGATAATTAAGATAAAATAACAATAATAATTTAAAGAAGGAGCGAAGGTACCAAACGCCGACGTAACACCGACTTGTAATCGAGGTTGAAAATTGAAACTTTGCTCGATGGATGATCCTCAAGGTAGTTGCCAACTTCACTCCCAATTTTTGAACTTTGATACAATTATACAAATGAACAAATAAAATATAATATTTAGTAGGCAATGTAGACTTGTAGAGAGATAAATTTAGAGATTAAAGAGATTGTTGGAAGATTTGTGAGAAAGATGAAGTGAAAATGAGGTATTTATAGTTGAAAAATTGAGTTAAAGTGTAAATATATTAATTTAGGGGTTAAAAATAAATATTAAAGGGGTAGGGGGGAGGCCAAAAATGGCCGTTGCACAACGGCCAAAATATAAAATGGTCGTTGTGCAACGATCATTTTTTGCAAAGGGGATGGGGTGGGCGGGATTGGGGCGGGACCGGGCGGGTCAAGCGGGATCTGGCCTTGGGCGGGACGAACCCAGGTCCCGTCCCAAGTTCGAGTCCTATGCCAATTTTTTTTTGGCTGGGTCGGGACCGGTCCAACCCGGCCCACTGGCCAACCCTAATAGAGACTATGCCTCTTGGGGCATAGTTTCTATGTAACAAGCCGAACAAGGCATAATCCTAATTGCCTTCGGGCTTAGTTACATTGAAATTATGCCCCTTAAGACATAATCTCTATACAACTTTAGCCGAATATGCATAATTTATATGAAAATCTTGCCTTGCGATTTTTTTTCTTTTTTTATCTCTGTTGAGATTCGAACCCAGAATCTCTATTTAGTAAACTCGTAAATAAAGGGTACTTTGGCTCATAAATTTTCATTAAATGAGAAGTAGGAGCAAAAATTAAAGGTAAGTGATTTAAGGGGAAAAAATTAAAGCAATCCATGGGAAGGGAAATCCGCGCAAAAAAAAAAAGGTTTCTGTCCCTCAAATTGTTGGTCTTTAATTTTTTTTCCTTCGCTTAAAAATATCCCGAGATCCGGATTCGAACCCCGCTCAGTAAAAAATTCAAAAAAAATTCACAATATAGAATTTAAATTCGCAAGACATAATATGTCTGCAAACTCTACCTTATAAAACATAGTTTGCCTTATGCCTAAAGGCAAACTCTGCCTTATAAGGCATATTTTGCAGGCAAATTCGCCTTGCAAAATTTTAAATTTTTTGATTGAGTTGGAATTCGAACCCAGAACCCAAAATATTTTAAGCAAAACACAAAAATAAAAAAAATTCAATTTGAGAGCCAAAAAATAAAGACCACTCCGAAAGAGTGACATTCGGCCTTCCCAGTCAGCCCTCTCCTCAACCGTAGCAACAGAAGAGCTTGGGTTCTAAGCCCAAATGAATAGCAGCACAATAGAGCATTAAACTAACAGTGGGCTAGAGATCCCAAATCGTTTCTCTTTATTTGCATTCGGTAAACTTTACAATAGAAAAAATTATCATTAACTATTTTTTTCAAATTATTATTTAATAAAAAACTGCTTTATTTTTGGCAAAATAAAATTGTCATGTAGGAAATTATCATTTAATTGTTTTCTAATATTTAGGTATTTAGATCAACTAAGTTTTTTGTGTCAAATCCTTCCTTATTTGAACAATATAACGTAACAAATTTGTAAAAGAAAGTAACACGAGAAAAATCATAATAGTAAATTTTCGTGCAATAAGAACTTTTGTAGGGTTTAGAAATTAGAAGTCTTTATTTTCGTGCAATAAGAACTTTTGTAGGGTTTAGAAGTCTTTATTCTTCGTTATATGATTATGTCTAATTAATTATTCAAAATTTTATTAAATTAGTAAAATAATTCTTAAAAGATAATTATAGACCCACTCACACCGTGTCATTATGATGATTTTTTTCATAACCGTGGTGTTGGTTCAGCTTGCCTGCACCTCGACTAATTTCACTGGATATCTGCTACCTCCCACCAACAACAAGTACCAGGTAACTCTATCCACTGAGGCTTAAACAAATTGAAATAAATCACCTAATATTTGTGCATGGTTCTTCTCCTACTTTTGTATGATGCTGCCCAGCATCCTCATGGTATCCAAATTGCTGTAATCCAATGAACAATTCTATAATGCATATCTTTTACAGGTTCCTGTAATTCAACTGCTTCTGGGACAAACTGGTCTTGTGTTGGGAGATCAAATGCTTGTTGATTTGAAGATATGTGGTGGTAGGTCTTGTCGTTGCTGCTTTGCAGCGCTCACACCATCAACCATCCCCTTGCCCAAATGCTTCTAGCTGGGCCCCTTTTGGGTCTTTATTGGAGCATGGGCAGTTAAGCTTACATTCCCATAAAAAGGACATTGGAGTGGAGGAACTGGTTTTTTAATACGATCATTTACTATTGTCACTGTCCAATGTGTATAATTAGGAGCTTAGCTGACACTCCATTCCCAATGTCATTTTATTGGATCTTTTCACTAATATATAAAAGAAATAGTCATGGATTTGATGTAATGGGTTTGATTTATGGCCTCGGAAATGATGTAAAGGCTAAAAGACATATCAGAGAAAAGGGTAGCCCTGTGCACTAAGCTCCCGCTATAAAAGACATATCAGAGAATAAAAACAATTTGTGAATGTCATAATCTTATGGCTGAGTAGGTTCAGCGAGTGCTTTCCCACATGGGAGACTTGGGATCGATTCCCCTCGCCAACAATAGATGTAAGAACTTTTACTCAATGCTCATAGCTACAAAACTAAGAAGCTCGTTTCAACACCGAAAAAGTAGTTAATACTTGTTTTATCAATGTTTACGGCGTATAATGCTCCGTTCTATATTCACCCTATTAAGGAACAAAGTTTTACAGCATATCCAAAATAGTAAGAAATACTATGTGCTTGCAATATAGTACATTCTTCAGGTTGCTTCCCACATATTTACATATTAGCAGAAAGAAAATGCATTCCTTTTGAACCTGCAATTACAAAACTTAAGCAACAGTAAGAAGTAAATGCAGGAGGAGAAAAATAAGAAAAAGAACCTTTGCCTAAAGAAGCCAAAGAAGCCAAACAACACCCTTTGCCAAACAACAATCTTTTCAATTCTCTGCTATCGCATGTCTCTTGTGTATGAACCCCTAAAGAAGCCAAACAACACCCTTTGCCTACCTGTTCACAACCTTGCGGGTAGGAGACACTAAAGCAGTCAAACAACACTTTCCGCTTACTTCACAACCTGGACAGAGCAGTTAGTTTTAGAGTTCTGAATATTTTGTGGAACCATTTCATTGCCAAGTTTTCCCAAGTTATATAACATGCAAATACTTAAATACCAATCCATATTTTGGTTACAAACCAGAATATAAGAGAAAATTTGAGTCAGCAGTCTTGTATAATGTAGTGTTCTAGAAAATGAAACAGATGGGACAAAATCAGATAAATAATTAAAGGCATACCCTAGCAAATAGATCTACAAATTTAGAGCAGAGTGCAACCTGTGTGGGCGTCGGAGTTACTCAAACCCTTAAGATACCATTTTAGAAGGTGTACTCGGTCATTGATTGGTAGAAGCCACAGAATTGCAAATGACAAAAGGAAGATAAGTGTAGAAAGAATATTTCTAGTTGCAGCAAGTCCTATATTTCTCAACTTCTTCATCTTCCACCTATAATTAAAAAAATATAAATCTCCTGCTCAAACAACTAAATTTCTGCAGTCACTAAAACCGCAGCAAGCTGAACTTTACATTAACTCAAGCAGGACAGGCCGTACCATGAAACAACAAAACGGTGCAAAAGATGCATAAATTTATGTATGGAAGAACCTTCCTTGTTTGTGAAGATATTGCTCTTAACACCCATCAGTCTCATGAAATTATCTTCTTCCGCTCATTCTCCTTTTCTTATTCTGGACTTAAATAACTAAGTCGATCAAGTGATTGACAGTTTGCAATCTTTAAGAGACACATGAAACCATGTGGAATGTGGCCAGCTCGGCTTTCATTTAGATGGGAATATGGAGATTTGGTCTTTTAAGTGCACCATATGCATAATAAGATGAGATAATCTCTAGTGCACAATATGTAGAGAAGACATCAAAAGAGCTTATAGTAAAGGTCGGTAAGACATACAAAAAATAATAAGCAGTGACAGTTACTCTTGCATCTAAACTCGGAAAGGAAATTACCGAGCTTTCCAATTACAATTTTAATTCTGTGTGTGTGTAGGGGGAGGGGAGTTGTTGAGTCCGTAAAGTGTGTTATTTTTTTTTTTTTTTTTTACTTAACAAGTCCTATCAAGTGTTTCTTACCTCAACCTTTAGCTGGGTGACTGATAGCCAAGTGACGCAAAATAGCAAGACACAAGTTACTCTAACTGCTCATCTACTCCCTTTCATAATTTAATTCTTTCCATTTTCCTAGTGCGATCAAATAAAAATGAAGAGATACAAATGGCTTCAGTGGTATCTAGTAACATGGACAAATTCAAAAATGCTTAGTCAAATTTGAAGGCAGCAAAAATGATTTCGATGATGATAAAGGAGCTATAATTAAATTATACCATTATAATGGTGGTGCTGGAATCTTTGGACATGAGCATCTCCTTCCCAACAGGTCCATTAATGCATACCACAGAATAGGAATATCAGTGTAAATTTGATATTTGCTGGGAAACTAAGATAAAACAGACAAATAATAACATGATTTTGACTTCAATGATAGTATAGCTTAAAGAAGAGGTTATTGGAGAATATGGTTTGTAAAAAGTATCTGCATCTATTCCTCAAACACTGGTGTATGTTGTCCTCTATCTGTTTTCTACAATTTTGAGAAGTCCTTAAAATGATGTGATTTTCTTGAAAAAGAAGCTTACGTGTTTTCCATGTATATAGGAAAAATTTCATCCTTCTCTATTTAATATGTGCTCGTACACAGAGATCAATAGCCATCAACCTGGATAGAAGAGAGGCGTTTTTGTGACCTGAGAAATTTAAGTTAATGGTATAGGAAAAAATGAACCGATCAGCTGCTGGTAGAACAATGGAATATAGTACCAGTATAAATCCACGAACTCAATATGGGAGAAGGATAATCAGTAATGTGTTGAGCTAAATAAAATTATGATGTTTTAGTGAAAAATGGATCTCGAATACCAAAAATAAAATCTGCAGCAAACTCTAAATCCAGAAGACAATAGAGAACGGACTAAATATTTCCCCTATTTATGATTGTATGCAGACAAAAACAAAGAAATTATCCATTATCACACTTAAACAATTCTTCCTTGAGCTAAAAGGAAGGGAAAAAAAATCTAATTCTAAACTACAAATGTGGTTCTAATTATATAGAGCCTTCTATCAAACAACAATACAAACAAGATCCATACCTCTTGAGCAGAGAACCTTCCCCCTGATTGTCTTGTTATCCACTTCTCTTTGCTTGTATGAAACTGACGAAATATCATCAACATTCGACAAAAATAACGAGTTTCTACCAGATGTTTAGATGATACAAACTAACATTGAATGACTATATAGAGAAAATTTTGGAGAAAAGAGATTTTCGTAAGTAAGCACGGCTAAAATCATATTAATACCAAAATTGGCTAGCAAAAATAATGTCTCAAACTTGAAAATCCAACATCCACAAAAGCAAAAAAGAACGATGACTTAACCAACGAAATGGTTATACTTAGTTATAGTAGCAAATGTCAATCAAAGATGAAGGTCAATGAACTACAAAAGGACACAAAACAGAGTACCAAAGTTTCAGCAAAGATGAGGAACAAAGAACGGTGAACGAGCAAAAGAAAGATTGTGGTTGATCTGAGATGATGACCCAGCAAAAATGACTGAAACAGTTGATTTACCTTCTCACATATTAGTATTTAGGTATTGGCGAGTTGCATCGCGATAGTAGGAACCAAACAGAGGTCAAAATGAAAGAACAATATGATTTGCTATGCTGGTTTATTCTTGAGTACCTATTCCACCTGCAACAAACATCCTAGAAGAACTTATTCAAAAAACCATCTTGTAAACCAAAGTATCAAACAAGCTATGCATTTACAAACATAGACGTGAAAATGAGATATAACACTAACATGCATATGTTAAAGAGTCTTCAACATCAACATTTATCTTCAATTCTTGGGAGAGAGCATATGCTGCCTTATTTTAAATCCAGCATTTCACCTGTGTACTTCACATTCTTTTTCAACATTTTCTTAAAAAAGACAATGGAGCATAGAGAATTGAGAAGTGAAACCTCCACGAAGTTATAAGTTCGTTTCAATGGATGCATGCACATTATAAGTATGATACAATCTTTGATAATTTAACATCAAAGAATGTCAAGCAACTGGTTTTAAGCAAACAAAGGATAATCATACATTCATCTGCAGGTAAGTTTAACAATTACCATGCTATTAGAACTACAGTTTTACAATTAAAACAGAGATTCACTCATATAAAAATTGATCAAGTAACGAAAGTATCACGATTAGCCAATTATGCTCGCATGTATCTATAAAATACAAATCTCCTGCTGGCAAGACTAAGTCAAATTTGTGGACTTTGGCACTCCAAGAAGTTTGAACTCAAGCAAATAATATAGCTTCTTTAGCTAAAAGAAATCCTTTAGGCATATCATTGAACATATCGAGTGCATTAGTATCCACTTCAAAGTTCCATCACATTAAGCAACTGACAAAGGAGAGATCCAGTCTTCGTAACAATTTCTATAACTCGGAGTTTTCGCAACGGACAATTTTGCAGCAAATAGTTAGGGAAAATAATTTTTTTATCCAAAAAGACATAATATTCATACAAATTAGCTACAATTAAAGGAAGACTTTTGAAATGTGTGGTCCAAAACAAACCTTAGATATTTGTGTATCATCTCAAAAAGTTAAATTGTTTCTAAATATAGAAATGGGCCAATCTTTTTGGGACAAACTAATAAGGAAAGTAGTCCAATCTTTTTGGGACAGATGGAGTAGTTAAATTACTCGATGACGAGGTTTTCTATCTTGGGCGTAATATCAGTTCCATCTGATTGATCTAATTCAGCTTCCAGTTGTTTCAATGAATTCCGCAAACCATTGCACGCCTTAACAAAATCTTCAGAACACCCAGTTTTTCCAGCTCCACCTGTATTTTCATCAGTAGTACACCAAATTTTCTCTATTGCCTTCAATGCAGAAATTTCTAGTGGAGGATAAAGAGAAGCTCCAAGTTCGTCAATTTGCAGCCCGATTTCTTGAGAAAATTTTAATTGTCTCTCTAGAGGCTACAAAAGTAGCAGTATCCGCGGAGTTTTCCTGCTTAAACTGTTAAATATACCAAATATACATAAGATATACACGTTATGCACGTGTATATCCTATGTATATTTGGTCTCGGCTAGTCTCGGTTTTTGTCCTTATTGTACACGGTTTTGTATAGTTGTAGTGTACCTTAATTAGTCTTGTACTCTTATCATAATTGTATAGTTAATCTCCAAATAGAATAAGGTTTTAGGAGTAGAATAGGAATAGGATTCTCCTATTATGGAAATATGTAAATTGTATATATAGTCTTTCAATTAATGAAAATAATCAAGGGATCATTTCTTTCATAAACAAGCTTGTAATGGAGCGGATTAGTTCTTTAATGACCACAAGTGTTGCAGGACACAACATCAGTAATTAACCGAGCAATCTTCATCTCCTCCGGAGATAGATCATTGCCTAGATCACCTGCGAATGAATCATCACTATCCTGGGATTTGCTTTCTCCTTCGGCGGAATCTTGAACAGAAGATTCATATGCTGGCTTCAGTTCATTCATTTCACGAAGTACATCCTTCATGGAAACAGCAGGTTGAGTCATTGCTCGACCTATAGCAGTAATATTTGTGGCTGGAGTCTTCTTAAGAGCAGAACAAGCTTCCCAGACAATGCCAACCAACTATGGGATTGATAATTTCTGTTTTTTGTTGTCAATTGATGTCGTTGACTAACTGGTAGATTTACAAGTCAAATACTCGTATCAGAAAGTGAGTCATACTTCCTCAGCAATGAAGGAATAGGGCCCACTTGGTAGAGCAAAAATGTTCACAAAAATATTTTCATCGGAAGGTGTTTTCTAAAAGAAATCATTGCCTAAATCGTTTTACCCTAGTAAATCAAATGCTATCTACCTCTTTTAGTCGGTTTTGTGCCATTATAATACTTTTCTCACTATTGGGGAGGGGTGGTCCGTAGGAAGGGGTTCTTTCTTTCCTTTCAGCCAGTTATTGAGTAAAACTAAGTCAGTCCTGCCTTTTATACTGTATCTATTTTCTTGATGAAACTATAATATGCGACAGAAAAGGGGGATTATGCTCGCCAATCCCCGTATGCTTAAGAAAGGATTCGAGGTATGTTGGGTAAATATTAATGTACCACATATGCATAAATTCAGAAAAGATAAATACTATTGTAAAGCAATATGATGACCGCGCCTTTTTCCATGTCAGATACATTTATACTTCGTAATAGGAGTGGAAAATTTAGCCCATGAACCAAAGACACGCTCAACCTGTTCAAGTTTGGGCTGGTCAATGACTCACTAATTTACTAGCTCAGCCCATCTAAAGTTGGGCGATATGTAGCCCAAATTAACCCATGAGAAACATTGTCAAAATATTTTCAATTTTTTTTTGTTTGATATGTTATATGTAGCCATAATAAAGAAAAGAGTTAATGGTAAAAAAAAACACCTAACTATCATTTTTTCGCGAGTTTCATTCCTCAATTATTCATTGTTCCCTTCACCTACCTAAACTATCAGTCCCTTTGTATTAAAACACAACTCGATGCCGAGTTGACCAAATATTTAAAACCAATCGACAATAGGCATATGGTAAGCCTCTAGACATTGTTGGCACTGGAGACATTAGGTTGAAGAAGGTTGAAGAATTCAAATGGAAGCGTGTGGAAGATCACAAAGGTCAGACATGTGCCGAAGCTGATGCGTAATCTGATCTCAGTAGGTCAGCTTGATGATGAGGGACATGATGTTAGCTTTGGTAATGGGTCCTGGAAGGTGACGAAGGGTGCTATGGTGGTTGCTCGAGGTCAGAAAAATGGTACTCTTTACATGACTACGAGCTATCGTGATATAGTTGTTGTTGTTGTAAACACCAAGAAGATAGAGTTGTGGCATTGCAGACTGGGGCATATGAGTGAGAAAGGGATGAAGCTTCTGGTGACTAACGACATGATTCCAGAGCTGAAGTTCAGTGGATCATCATATGTGTGAGAGATGCATTATTGGAAAACAGAAGTGAGTAAGTTTTTCAAATGCAGGTAGAGAATTGAAAGTTGAGAAGCTTAAATTGGTGCACACTGACGTGTGGGGGCCTGCTACTGTCCCCTCACTCGGAGGATCACATTACTACGTGACCTTCATTGATGATTCAACCAGGAAGCTATGGGTCTATTTTATGAAAAATAAATCTGACGTGTTCACTGTTTTCAAGAGGTGGAAAGCCATGGTCGAGAATGAAACAAACTTCAAGTTGAGGAACCTAAGGTTCGACAATGGTGGAGAATACATTAACGGTGACTTCAAACAACAGTATTGTGCTGATAATGGGATCAAGATGATCAAGATTATTCTCGGAACTCCCCAACAAAATGAAATAGCGGAAAGGATGAATTGAACATTAAACGAGCGTGCACAGAACATGAGAAAACACGTTGGACTGCCCAAGACATTATGGGCAGATGCAATCAATACCGCAGGCTTCTTGATTAACAGAGGACTGTCTGTTCCTTTGGGTTTCAGAATTCCAGAAGAGGCTTGGAGTGGTAAAAAGGTAAATCTTTCTTTTCTGAAAGTGTTTGGTTGCTTATCCTATGTTCATATTGATGCTACTGCTAGAAGTAAACTTGATCCAAAATCTAAGAAGTGTTATTTTATTGGCTATGGTGACACCGAGTTTGGTTATCGATTCTGGGATGACCAAAATTGGAAGATCATCTGAAGCAGGAATGTCGTCTTCAATGAACATGTGTTGTACAAAGACAAGTTGCGAGAAAGCTCAGAAAGCAAAGACTGTAAGAACAAGAAATTAGAAATAGTCGATTTGAGAGCCTTCTGGGCACCCGAGCTACAGCCAGGTACTGCTGCGGTAGAGGAACAAGCAACTCAAGAAGGTGCTGATGAAAATGTTGATCCTGAAACAAATCAGCTGACGCCGATCACAGAATTACGCAGATCATCCAGGATCAGTAGGCCGGTTCACAAGTTCTCTCCGTCCATCAACTACATTCTGCTCACTAACAGAGGGGAGCCGGAATGTTATGAAGAAGTGATGCAAGTTGATGAATCGATCAAGTGGAAGCTGTCAATGAAAGATGAAATGGACTCATTGTTGTCAAATCATACATGGGAGTTAGCTGAGTTACCAGAGGAAAAGAAGGCATTACAAAACAAATGGGTCTACCGGATAAAGGAAGAACATGATGGAAGTAAGCACTATAAAGCGAGGCTGGTTGTGAAGGGATTTCAATAGAAGGAAGGCATTGACTACACAGAGATCTTCTCTCCCGTGGTCAAGTTGGTGACAATCAGAACTGTTCTTGGGTTGGTAGCAAAGGAAGATCTGCATCTTCAACAGATGGACGTGAAAACTAATTTTCTTCACGGTGACTTAGAGGAGGAAATATACACGAAGCAACCCGAGGGATCTGAGGTCAAAGGGAAAGAGAAGCTGGTATGCAAGCTTCAAAAGAGCATGTGCGGACTGAAACATGCTCCAAGACAGTGGTATTTGAAGTTTGAAAACTTTATGAAGAAAGCCGAATTTTCAAGGTGCGAGGCAGATCATTGTTGTTACTTCAAGATATTTGAAGACTCCTACATGATACTGCTCCTTTATGTTGATGACATGTTGATCGTAGGAGCAGACTTATGATAGGCTGAAAAAGAAGTTGTCAGAAGAATTTGCAATAAAGGATTTGGGAGAAGCAAAGCAAATCCTCGGGATGAGAATCATCAGAAGTAAGGAGGGCCTCAAGCTCTCACAAGAAGAATACGTGAAGAAGGTTCTCAAGAGATTCAACATGGACGATGCCAAGTCAGTTAGTACTCCTTTGGCTGGACACTTTCGTTTGTCCAAAGATCAGTCACTTGTGACCGAGGACGAGATGAAGCATATGGATAAAGTCCCTTATGCCTCTACTATTGGAAGTCTCATGTATGCTATGGTATGTACGAGGCCAGACATTGCACATGCAGTGGGAGTTGTTAGTAGGCTTATGAGAAATCCGGAAAAGCAACACTGGGAGGCTGTGAAGTGGATTTTCATGTATCTGAAGGGCAGCTCAAGTTCAGCGTTGTGTTTCCAGAAGTCAGAGACAGAATTGCAGGGATATGTTGATGCTGACAATGGTGGTGATGTTGATAGCAGAAAGAGGACATCCGGGTATATTTACACCTTCGGAGGTACTGCGATTTGCTGGGTTTCAAAGTTGCAGAAGATAGTAGCTCTCTCTAGTTGTGAGGCTGAGTACGTTGATGTGACGGAGGCCACGAAAGAGATGATGTGGCTACAATCTTTTTTGCAGGAATTGGATCAGGACCACGAGTGGAGTGTGCTATACTGTGATAGCCAAAGTTCCATTCATTTGGCAAAGAACCCGGTCTACCATGCTCGAACGAAGCACATACAACTCCGGTACCATTTCATTAGATCAGTTTAGGAAGATGGCGTATTAGTGCTTGAGAAGATCCCAGGGAGTCAGAATCCAGCAGACATGCTGACGAAGGCTGTAACAATAGACAAACTGAAGCTATGTTCTGCTTCAGTTGGCCTGCACGAGGATGAAACTAGGAAAGAGCTGCTGCATCGATCAAAGTGTGAAGACAGATTGAAATTAGTCTTCAAGTGGAGAATTGTTGGGTTAGGGTCCACCCATGTGGGAAAGAGAGAAAATGGTCGAAAGTGAAGACATCATAATGATGTCTGCGAAAGTGAAAGTGAAGACATCATAATGATGTCGGCCTAAAGTGAAAGTGGAGACATCATAATGATGTCGGCCGAAAGTGAAAGTGGAGACATCATAATGATGTCAGCTGATTTATTGGACTCATTTTTCGGAAAATCTCACCTATAAATAAATGCACTCCTTCCCCTGTAGAAATGATCCAAAAACAAAAGAGAAATACTCTTAGTGAAAAGCTTAAGCAAGAAAAGCTTTTGAGAGAATTTTGAGTGTAATTGGGATTGAGGTTGTGAGGTTGAGTGGTGTAAACACTTTTGTAATATTTCTCCCTTAATAAAATCTGCAGCAGCAAAGTGGACGTAGCTCTCACATTGAAAGTGAACCACTATAAATCTGTGTGTGTTATTTGTTCATTGCGTATTTACTGTTTTCTGATTAGGTCGGATTTGGACGCAAATCCTAACAGTCACCAACTGGACCTCCCATGATCCTCCCAAAAAAACAAAAAGAAAAACAAAGGAAATAATAGAGCACAGCGACAACAAAACAGAACAGTTTTCTAAGTTCAATTTTTTCACTAGTATAACGAGTATATTTCTAAACATCCAAAGGAAACAAACCAGCTCCTTCTGTTTGTATTATGCGATGAACCTCTAGATATCTATGTTGCAGATGCATAGTCAAAAAATGTAAAAGCACTCTGAACAATCTCAGTTTTCAATGCAAAATTTGGCATACCTAATATATCTCCAGAAAGTGAAGCAAATTGAAGTGTTATATATACTCTGATTGCCTTTTTATTTTTAAGGAAATGACGAGATTCCAAATTTCTGTTGATTTCATATTACTATTAAAGTAAGAATCTCACAATTTTAGCATCTCTAGGCTTCCTTCTCTACTAATTTACTCTTCTGTCTCTCCCTTCTTCTTTTTACAGTAGGGTATTATTTGGGAGTTACAAGGTGGATAAACCACATAGTTTATTAAATTATAAATCCTTTTACTTTAGCATGTGTACTGTTTTTCATCCATGGATGTTAAGTAATGAGAATAGGATCATTTGTATAATCGTCGTCAATGGCTTGTTAAAAAATCATACGCGTGGATAGAGCTAAAAGATTAACTTTATATAGCATTTCCCTTGGATCCCTCTAAAAATTAAAAGAATGTATTTATTTCTGAGCAGGATAGACTATTACCTTGATATTCTTGTTTCGGTGGAAGTTTGTCTGCTTTAATTTTTTTTCTTTTTTTAATAACCAAGAAATCACTGAAGGTCAGTGGCGCACGGATCAAAAAACAGTGGATAATGGGCCCACACCTCTACCTTTCGCTACTTAATTACCAAGCTTTGGTCTGCAATAGAATTCGAACCCGTGATGTGAGCCTAACCCACAAATCACAAGCATCTACTAGACCAAAGCCCTGTGGCAAGTTTGTCCTTTTTTAATTGACAACTAGTTTGGTATATTAAGCCATTCAATATAGTTTCTCACACAAAATACTAATTGCAGAATGGAGATCTATCGAAGGGAAGAAAGACCACAAAAGCTATCGTACTTCAATTGATTGATATAATCAAACAATATTCACCAATTCTCGGCCAACCAAAGGTCCAAGTTACTTAAGGACTTTGATGGGATGAGTAAGAATTGACGACTATTTTTTTAAACTGGACATGTTCCAATCCGAATAGACCCTTCTCTATCTTTAGCAGAATATATGCCAATCACTTAAATGTAACAGTGAAACATTTAAGTAATATCCTCCCAGGAAAAAAAAGTGAAACACCTAAGCTTTTGAAGATGACACTTTTGTTTAATCACTCCATGTCCATGTCGTACCTTTCTTCATTTAGGATAGGTTTCTGATAACCAAATCTACATTTACTTCATCTTTGATGAATAGTCAGTCTCTACTCTCTACTTGCTTACCTACAGCATATAACTTCACTATCAAATATATCATTATTCATAGTTGGTCCCCAAGTATTGCTCTCAGCCAAGTATTTGCTAAATAGGCATAAGCTTATTGAGAGGATGGACCCCACAATAATGTGAGCCAAAAAGAATGACCACATTACATAATGTATCAATCAAATCAAGATGAACTTTGAAGGAATAGTGAAGGCTATTTCGGATTATGGTGGGGGTCATAAGGTAATAATATAAGAGATCAATAAATAAAATACAAGAGATCCTTGTAAGATCATTCTTCTATTCAAGTTGTAACTAGTGGATATCATTTCCAGAAGCGGAGGTAGAGTAGAAAGTAGATGTTCGGCAAAATTCAATAACTTTGGTCGAACCTCTGTGTTTATCTTAAAAAAAATTATCTAAAATGTACAAATTATTTATTTACGACCTAGTAACTCAAAGGGACTAGAATCCAGAATCTATGAACTTCAAATTCTAAATGTGCCTCTAATCATTTCCTCCATAAAAGATGGCAATGGTACTATCATGTGATATTGAACACATCTTATAAAGATCAAAGATGCAACCTTTGCCTTACCTTTTTCGTTTTTAGGATCTTTGCCTTTTCTAAACCTTATTACATCTTAATCTATGATCTACAAATAAGAACAGGAGCTGGGAAAGATTCACAATCTTGAAGTTGGATAAATTAACTTTTCCACAATAATAGGGCTTCCTGCAAATGCTTTTAGATTAACAAAGTTCCATTTTTCAACTTATTTACCTTCATTTCTACAATTGTAAGAACGAAATTTAGCTTTTAAAAAAAAAAGGAAAATACTAGCAAGTGTATAAACAACAAAATTGAATGGGTTTTCCAAATGAGAATAAACTTGTATTCGCTAAATAGGATACCTGATAACCAAGTGGAATATGCAGTTAATGCTTGTATAAGGAAATAAGCTCCTCATTGGTGTCTCGAGCGTTGGCTCTCGGATATCATTGAGGAGATTATGCTTATCAGGCCAGATGTAGAGATTCAGGAAAACCAAATGTTTAACCCAGTATGACATGACACCATGGACACTGCCACTGCTCATATGCCATCAAAATTGGCTATGACTCCAATGATGAATGAAGATATTGTGGGCTTTGAGGACGTGAGGGCAGAACTAAGATACAAACTAACAGAAGGATGCCGAGAACTAGATGTTATCTCTATTGTCGGTATGCCTGTCTTAGGTAAGACTACTTGGGCCAAATATCTCTATTCTGATGGGTCAGTTATTTAACATCTTGATATTCGTGCACAATGTTGTGTCTCGAGTATATAAACGTATGGATTTGCTACTGATTATTCTACATGATGCTACTGGCAAGAGACCTAGCTTCTCTACTAAAGCTGATGTAGCAGAAAAACTCCGGAAAACTTTACTGGTGAAAAGATATCTTATCCTTGTTGATGATGTGCAGGAAGCTAGTGCGTTGGATGATTTATGTTCTTTCTTTTATGATGCCAAAAATGGAAGTGAATCATCCTAGCAACGAGACATCTTGAAGTTGCCAATTATGCTACATCTGTTAGTAAACCCATTCCTCTTCGTATGTTTAATGATGATGAAAGTTGGAAATTACTAGAACATAAAGTATTTAGTGAAGAAAGCTGCTCCCCTCCCCTTGAAGCAGGTGGGAAACAAATAGCAAAAAAGTGTGGAGGCTGCCAAAAGGTTCCTCTGCACTCTGAGAAGTTACCACTGGGATACAGAGCAGATAGGTGCTTACTCTAATTAGTGAAACTACTGGGGAGAGCTTCAATGACCTCATGTTGTGTGTATATCCTCTGGGAAAACAAGGATCCATAAGCTTAACACTTTGAGCAGCTGCATTAATGGAAACCTTGTTTAAACCAAAAAAAAAAAAACCACGTGAGAACTGATGCATCAAATCATGTAGAAAGAATGATAGTAATTTAAAAAAACACGTGAGAACTGATGCATCAAATCATGCAGAAAGAATGATACTAACTAAAGCAATGCTACAACCGTAGCGTTCCTAGAAAATGTCACTTGGATCACATAACAAAATCACTTCAGAATGATGAAAAAATTAAATAGAAAAAAAATATATCATTTGCTTTAGTTTTTCCAATTTCTTTCTTTCTTCCCCCTTTTTTTCTTTTATTATATGCTCTTGGTCATGGCGATGCAGTGGGGGTGGGCTACTGAATCAATGAGGAAACTGCACATTTAGCTATCTACAGTTTTAGGCTTTTACAAAAGTAAAGAGCTTGCGTACAGCAAATTTCGCTAAATTATTTACTATGATGGACAAACATATGCACCAACCCCCCACCCGCACCCTCCACTCCCACAAAATAAAGATTAAAAGGTCCCAAGAGATATCTAAAGAACAGCTATCAAAAGCTCTTAACTCTTAAATCAAATATCAGAAAAATGTATAAGATGTAACAAGCGAATCAATAATATCACACCATGAAGTACTTGAAGTTCATATAAAGATTAAAAGGAAAAGAGACTCCAACATTACCTTCATGTTGGCCACTCGCAAGGAGGGACTCCAGGAGCAAGTCAAATGCAACATTCTGCAAAACATCACGAGATATTAAAAAGGGTATTAGGGACAATGAATACCAGGTCCGAATACTGCTAATTAAGACCTCTAGATGAAGAGAAGATCAAATTCAGTGTTACTAAATATGATTATATCTAATGCTGACTAATTCTGCAGCAAAATCTTGGTTGTCTGTTTTTTTTAACAAACAGAAATCCTTGAGGGCCAGAGTTCGAAACTTGGTGGATAATAAACCTTCTCTCTACCATTCTCCAAATACCACAGTCTACTACAAAGTTAGACGTTGATTGTCTATTCGTATATAATCTGTCGGGGGGGGGGGGGGGGGGGGGTTGTTGTATTCTTTTATATGACTTACTAATGTAAATATGGGTTATTGAGCTGTCAACTTTTGAGATCAAGAATATAATTGTCAATAGAATGATCATTTATCATTAAGTTTGTCATGTCAAGCCCTCCTCTTTTCTTATCCAACATCACCTTGTCCCACTTCACTACAGATGAAAGGATCTCTTATATTTATTACCGCCTCACACAAAGTTCCTCCTAACCCTGTCCAACTTTTGTTCACACTGACCAGTATTGGGAAAAGGACATAAGACATGAGGGGTCGAGAACACTAGTGATGAGCACCACCTTACCTCCGAGAGATAAGTATTGTCTTTCACATAGCAAGCCTTTTTTCACATTTAACTTAAATGCTTCGCCACACATGTGTTGCCTTATACATATAGCCTCTAATGGCATCCCCAGGTAATCTATAGGAAGTTCGCCAATTTGACCTCCAAAACATTACCTAATCCGTGTAGATTTTGCATCACATTTACTGCAAAGAAGTATCTAAAACAGGCCAACAAGATTATGACCAAGATGTCCTCACAATAAAAGATATGATTCCAGAATTGCACAACCTCTCAACCAATCATCGCTGGCACTACGACAGCACTGAGAGAAATAGCTAATGCAAGGTAGAAATGACGATAGTGTGGCGACAAAATTGAATATGGTACAGAAGCACAGAGAACCAGCAAGTAGACTAATATATATGCACGGGTCCGATAAGAGCTTTCTCCTTTCACTTGCTCTAAACAAAATAGTCGGAAGTAAATGTCAGGCAGTTTGTATCCCCTATGGACAACAATTATTATCACAATGAATGCTACAGTTGACACTGACAGTGCTCTGTCACTTCCTCGCATATTTAGGTGTAAATTTACAGACTTACAGATATACCTACCCTCAGGCATAAAGCTTGGTCTTTCATGCTCACGCATCAACCTATTGCAACGAATCTACTTTACTCGGTCTCCGGACCGGCTATCTCTTGTGAAGCCCGCATACAGTGGGTTATACCTCACCCAGATGCACTTCAAAAATGCAATCCGACAGTGAGACCTTAGTACGACTGTCACACTAACTGAAAACCAACAACCGATGTAATAAATAAGCCACAAATAGGGTGAGAGAATATAGAAGAGATGGATGACTACTGACAATGATAAGTTACATGTATTATGCAGAAGGAGCGAATTGCCAAATTTCATCTTTGCGAATTATTTCAAGTTTTTATTTTCGTATTTTTCATCTTTTCTAAAATCATTTTAACAATCAATGTTCAAGCCTTTTTTTTTTTTTAGAATGGACTCCTCAAATATCACAAGGAGAGTCCAACAGCCATATCTGGAAGAGCAGGACCAGTCGGGCTGGGGGGGGATTCACGTCCATAAATCAAATTGTCAACAATTATTTTACCATCATTGAAAGAAAAATCCACGTACTTAGTTATAGTGCATTTGTACAATAAGTACCGTAACTTTTTGTTTCTACATCCTAAATTCTCCTTTAGACCTCAGGAACACACGATAATGAATTTTAACATGTAGCATCCTGCTTTTAAAAAGTCATCTCTTCTTTACGAATTAATTTCAATACATATCGAAGAGGATATAACGAGTTTTAACACTGAAGAGGGCCTCCGGAAGAACAGTATCACACTTTATATTATACCAGGCACACTTATAAAGAGACAATATCAGCATTATACCTACCACTTTAAGGACCAGGTAATTAAAGGGCCTTGAATTTATGTGCCACCATTCAATTCAAGAGCACAATATCAAGATAAAGCCAACTATACTGGAAGCAAATTCAAGCTTTAAATAGATTTAAAGCAAGTTTGCCCCATTAGCAAGGTGCATTATAATTCATCCACCTCATCATATGTTAAGTCATCGAGCAATGGTTGCGTTTCAACATACTGACAATTGCATTCAGATAAAAATGAAAGAAAGACCACGTCTTTATTACAAAAGCACTTTTATCATTAGAAAAGAAAATTGGAGATAACAACCCATGACATGAACGCAAACATCATGGAAGTTGGGAGGCACCTCAACTTGGATATGTTTCTCCTTGTCCCTCCTTCAAACCCTAGCTCCGGCAAAAGAGAGTAAAAGGACAGCCCGGTGCACTAAGCTCCCGCTATGCGCGGTGTCCAGGGAAGGGCCGGACCACAAGGGTCTATTGTACGCAGCCTTACCTTACATTTGTGCAAGAGGCTGTTTCCACGGCTTGAACCCATGACCTCCGGTCACATGGCAAACAACTTTACCGATTACTCCAAGGCTCCCCTTCTATATCCACAAGAGAGTCAATGTCAGAAAACTGAAAAGAAAGTGATCTTCAAATCCATAACGAACAAAATAACCTACATGATATTGCTAGCAGATTCAGCTAACAATCACTGAGCCATCAAATTCTAATTGTACTGGGCATGAGCATCCGAAGGATCTATTACGAACCTAGGTAACTTCAGAGAGAGAACAGGAAAATTTAAAACAACAGGACACTCTCATCAAAATATTAATTAACAAATAGAGGAGAATTTTTTAATCACGCTTTCTCACTAAATAAATTGCTTGCTTAAATTGCTATTTTGCAACACGCTATAACAGATCAAAAGAAAGGACAAACCCTTGAGCCGGCTAACAGCAAATGGTGACCCAAGCAAACCAATTATGAGATCCAATTGTTGGATGACATTCTTCCCTAAAAGTAATGGCTATTTTTTACAACCAAGAAATCCTTCAAGAGCCAGTGCTGCACGGTTTGAAACTCGGTAGATTACAGGACAACCCCTCTACCCTTCTCCACTTAAATACAAGGTTTTTGTATGTGCGAAGTTCAAACCCATGACGTGCGCCTAACCCACACATCAAGCCCCGCGATCTAACCACTAGACCAAAGATAATCATTTTCCTAAAGCATTTCTGCAAATATGCATCTTAAACTTTCATATATCAACTGGTGAAGTCTATTACAGAGGTTGAAGAGACTTCAGGAATACCTCAAAATATTAAACAATTTGAAAACTCAGTTGCACTTTCCTCCAAAGTCTGACTACATGATATCTGCAGAGTAACTAAGACAGATAAATATTGTGTGGTATCTACAGCTTCACGTAACTACATCGCCTCCCACCCCCCAAAAAAGAATCTCTCTCCATACACATGTTCTTCTGCGTGCATCTCTGGAACTTATGGATCAAGTAAGATAAACATAGATATTTGTTTTAAGAAAGATAAGATTAAACTGTGTAGTCTCCATAATTACAAGGTGGAATGCAGAAAGAACACTCCTAGTCCTTTTGTCATCTCACAGAATTCTAAAACATCAAAATTAGATTCATGATCTTCTAAGTACTTTCCTTTACACCAACAATAACACAGAACCAAACACTTCATTTTCATCTTTTGAATGTTGCTAGACTTCTCTTCAAAACATCTATGGTTTCTCTCCTCCCATATTTTCCACCAAATACAATCAGGGACAATCTTCCATCTCTTTATGATTAACAAGTATAAATATTTGATAAGGAGCAATCATCAAGATATTGATAGATCTAATAATACGAGAGCTATTCGTTTTAAAAAAATGCAAAGTGACTGTTTGCTTGATCCCACTAAGGCCTCATTTATTCTCATTAAGACTAAAATGTCTCTGAATGCCCATACGAATCTAGATTTGAACACTGAATGATTAAGACTTTGTTTCAACATTTGAATGTGTAATTTATTCATTTTAAACATAACAAATATATATTTAAAAAAAAGTATACATATTAGAAAAATTCATTATTTGATAAAAAAAAAAAAGAAACATTTATATTTGCTAGTGATGGAGGAAACGATTTGTAGTAGTGGTGGTGGTGATGGTTGGTGTTAGTGGTTAGTAATGGCGGTGGGGCTGGAAGTTGTGATGATGGAGGTGGTCGGTGTTGTAGTGACTGGGGTGCATGGTGAGGGTCGATTGTAATGGTGGAGTTGGTTGTTGTTAGTAGCTGGCAATGTTCGTGGTGGTGACCGAAGAACGTGTGTTGGTTGACGATGTGTTGGTGGTCGTTGGCGGCAGTGCTAGTTGCAATGATGGAGGTGGTTGGTAGTACGGATTGACCGCAATGGAAGTAGTGGATGATAGTGGTGGCGGAGGTAGCAGAGGTGGCGGCGTAGGTGGTGGCAGTAGATATAATTATAATGATGGAGGTGGTAGGTGTGGTCGCAATTGACAATAGTGGTTGGCAGCGGTGGTGGTTGACAATGGTAGTGGTGGTTGTGATGGCAGAGGTGGTTAGTGGTGGTGGCGGGTGATTGTGGATAGAGTGGTGGTGAAAATTATCAATACAAAATAGCTCCTAATGATATTAAGAATTTGTTCAAGATCTTAATGATTTAGATTTATTCAGACCAAATAAGTGCTTAAATATTAATGTAAACAACATATTAATCACATGCATTTAATACCGTAGGTTTGAACTATTCATATTCAGACCTCAATTAAGTCCAAACAAATGAGGCCTAAGAGTCCCTTCATTATGACTAGAATTATATGCTGCTTCCAGATTCAAAATATAAGATGTAATATCAGGGACAATTCATATTGGAAACAAGGCGTATCACCTAGTAAGGGGAGCAGTTCTTCCACCTCTACCAGGGTGCCCTCAAGATGCTGAAGTTGCTCCTTGAAGAAATCACCCTACTATATGCTTATCAAAATTCATGTTGGTGTAGCAAGTAAAAATGCAGCCAAATACATGCAATAGAAATAGGGATGACTCGGTAAGCATGAAGCAGTTGAATTCGTCAAAGCAAAGCCAAATTTATATGTTTGAATTTCCTTGATGATGTCTGGAAACAAGTATATGAATCAGTTAAGGTTCCTTCATTAGTCTTACTTAAGCATTGTCCCCTTAGACTAAGTGAATCATAAGAAGAATCAATGTATAGCCTACCAGTGTTATTTTCAAGTTAAAGATCGGACTATGATACTGAGACAGACAGTATAAAATTGTTTATAGATGCATGTATTTGACATAAAATTAAACTAACCTTGAAATTTATCTAGATTAGACATTCCCCGGTCAACCTCAACAGGTCCAATGGTTAAACTGTTTGACATAAAATTAAACAAAAGGAGGAGATGCTATCGTAGTCTTATGCTTTGTATAACTATGAATGACATTCTTTTAGGAAATAAAAAAAAAAAAAGACATTCATAGTCATAAGCTTTGTATAACTTTACGATTTACTGTTTTAGACCAAGTAGTAAAATCATAAGTACTATAATCAAAAATCAGAAATTCAGAAGCACTGATCTGCCCAACCCTGATGGAAAATGATAAGCCATTTATTTTCTTCAATATAAGAGATATAATTCTAATTCATTCTCGAAACTAATTCTCACCCAAGAGCAAAGCTTCTTAATTACAACGCCACAGCAGATGGCTGATATGACACACACTTCAACTGAGTGCAGTCCTCAAAGGAAGTACACTGCCTCAAGAATTTTGTAAACTTGTCCTTCATGCATGATTTCGATTCTTTCACTTATGTATCCATCTAGTATCACCATTTCCCTCATTAGGTATGACTTCTGAACAAACATTACTAGTTCAGCGATCCCCCTGCATTTTCCTATGTCAAAAGCTTAAGGCAGAAGGGAATTATCCAGAGTAAGATTGATATAGGAAAGGTCGGTAGCCAACTCATTAGTCACCTGAATATCTTCTTTTTATATAATTGTTGTTTTTGTTTATAGTTGTTATCTTTATCTTCCCTTCGGCTGTGCCTTTCTTCACACTTTATTTACGCTTTGTGCTTAAAATACCAATAGAATTCGTGCTTGTTTGCTTTACTCCTTTAGTCTGAAAGGTAAACTCTTGGAAGAAGCTGAGTAGAGCCATGAAGTTTATCACAATGAAACAGAAAGCACGGAAGGGAAACTAAGAGAACCAAGTCAAACTTGTCCGCAGAGTAGCGCACAAAGCAGGGAAAGCTTAAAAAAGACAGCAACCAACAAGAAATTTCAGCAAAACTAAGTCTCACCTTGCAGTAGGAGTATTATGCAGCACCAACAGGGGTAACAGCAGGAAGAAGAAAAATGAATCACCAAGCAGCCGTAAAGAAAAATTCGAACAAATCAAAACAAAGTGGGGATTACGATCTACAATAGAAACCATGTGTTGCCGACCACATTTTACAAGACCTACAGGTGCTGCTCGTTGAAGGTACATAACCGCTTGGCACTGTATTAAAATAATGAGCCCAACACCACGTTCCAATGAAACCCTTTGGTCGACGTCCAGGACTATGGGAAGCTCCTCAACTTCCAACCTATATCTAGCGACATTTTCTCATTTTATCCTTAATATGTGCAATTTTGTGCCTTATGTCGATTTCTGATCTTGTAGTCTTGTATGACCGCACACAAAAACGGATCCATGATTTAAGCTCTACGGGTTTAACTATCAACTATTTTGGTTTATAGTTGTTAGTTATGAGTCGAGGGCCTTTCGGAAACAGTCTCTCTACCCTAGAAAGATAGAGGTAAGGTCTGCGTACATCCTACCCCAGACCCCACTTGTGGGATTACACCGGGTATGTTATTGTTTTGGTTTATAGTTGTTAAGTCTTTTCTCTTTTTTTTTTTCTTTTTTGTAATAGTGGTGTCTCAGGCGCATCTCTACTAATTTCACGGAATAACTGCTACCTCCCAATTCGTGTTTCTCTGTAAGTAGTTCTTAGTCAATAATTAGGCATGATTTGTTCAGCCAAGAGCAGACAAATCTATCTACAAGGAATTGATTGAAAAAATTATGTTTCTTTCTTTAAAAAAAAAGACTTTCATTCAGTAACACCAGAAAGAAAGCTTAGGAACTGATTAACAAAATTAAAAAAAAAATTAACAAAAAAGACTTTCATTCAGTAAGAGCAGAAAGTAAGCTAAGGAATTGAATTAAAAAAAAAAGACTTTCATTCAGTAACAGCATAAAGAAAGAAAGCTAGGAAGCAAAGACAAAGCAATAGTAAACTAGGTAACTTATAGGGCCTATGGCACATTAAATAAGCCAAGTCTAAATCAAACCCAAAGTGGTGGAGTGAGTTTGTGGTAAGATTGACCAGTGAAGTGGGGCACAATGGTTCCGTCAAGAAGGTTGTATACGCCCATGTCCTTGCCACCCCCTCGTTCCATACAAAAGTAGGCTTCTCTACAATCGTCTGTGAAATAAATACGGTTCCCTTGGCATCCCGGAGGTGGTTCAACAGCCAAAGTAGCACTAAAGCCAAGGAACAATGCCCTGTTCCCCAAGTATTTCACCTCCTCATAACTACTATCATTAATCTTGTATACACGGAATTGTTTAACCCCATAACTATCGTCCCCTTCCTCGAAGTTATGACATCCGTCTCGATTAATCACTAATAGTTCACCCATTGAATAGACTATGTAAACCTTGTTACTGCAAGCTACCCGAGGAGGTATCGTGACATGATAACTCCGGCAGCGGTGGTTGAATAATAATCTGATGTGAAGTCCAAGATGACAATATTGCCCATAAAACTTACACCATAGAAGTGTCCATCATGCCAGGTGACGTCAGAAAAGGCGCAATAGGGTATTGTGGAATCCACACTAGTAAAGGATTTGCTTCCTGGCCTCCAGAAAGCAAAAGTGCGAGGATACCCTTGAATTAGGGCCAAAACATAGTCATCTGTTGACGACAAAGGATCTGAAGAAAGTAATGCTTTTTGGACATAAGTAATACGATCACAACCAAGTTCCTCCTGGAAAGCGAACCTTGCAACATGTCCATGTCTGGTAGGTTTATTAAGGTACGGGAAAAAAGATGAAACAAATTCATGTGACCTTGTTCATCAGCACTGAAAAGCCAACCTGGAAATCCAACACCAACGCAGTACTTCCCAACTAGTTCTGGGAAATTCATGGTGTAGGTGACACCTTTAGAAAAGTCCCAAAACTCACGAATTTCTGCATTCTCCTCTTTCTCTGCCAACATCAACAATGGAGCTGCAAATTCAAAATTGAGATAAACAAATTCAATAAGATATCAAATTCTTATTTTACCCTTTCCCGTTAATATTAGGATTCCGAATTTGAGGTTATAAAAGTAGGTTGCAAATTCACAATTCACACCAACAAATTCAATTGGCGAGTATGGCAGTTGAAGTTGCAGCTCCATTGTTGATGTTGGCAGAGAAAGAGGAGAATGCAGAAATTCGTGAGTTTTGGGACTTGTCTTAAGGTGTCACCTACACCATGAATTTCCCCGAACTAGTTGGGAAGTACTGCGTTGGTGTTGGATTTCCAGGTTGGCTTTTCACTGCTGATGAACAAGGTCACATGAATTTGTTTCATCTTTTTTCCCGTACCTTAATAAACCTACCAGACATGGACATGTTGCAAGGTTCGCTTTCCAGGAGGAACTTGGTTGTGATCGTATTACTTATGTCCAAAAAGCATTACTTTCTTCAGATCCTTTGTCGTCAACAGATGACTATGTTTTGGCCCTAATTCAAGGGTATCCTCGCACTTTTGCTTTCTGGAGGCCAGGAAGCAAATCCTTTACTAGTGTGAATTTGTTTAGGAATCCTAATGTTACCACGAAAAGGACAAAAAAGGAATACTATTATTAAACCCTAAATCTCACACGGGTGTAATCGTAATGTTACCGGAAAAAAGTGGAAAAATAGAAGTACTATTATTAAATACGTTTAGAAAAAGAGAATTTAATAAATATTTTATTAAATTTTATTGTGTGAATTTTAAATTTGCAAGATTTCTTTTATAACTTTAAATATCACACGGGTCGTAATCCAAATGTTACCCGGAAAGTGGAAAATATGAGTACTATTATTAAATACGTTTAGAAAAAAAGAATTTGATAAATATCTTATTGAATTTTATTGTGTGAATTTGAAATTTGCGACGCTTCTTTTATAACCCTAAATCTCACACTGGTCGGAATCCTAATGTTACCCGAAAAGGGGAAAATAGGAGTACTGTTATTACATATGTTTAGAAAAAAAGGTATTTGATAAATATCTTATTGAATTTGTTTGTGTGAATTTTGAATTTGCAAGACTTCTTTTATAACCCTAAATCCCACACTGGTCGGAATCCTAATGTTACCCGGAAAGTGAAAAATAGGAGTACTATTATTAAATACGTTTAGAAAAAAAATTGATAAATATCTTATTGAATTTGTTTGTGTGAATTTCTAATTTGCAAGGCTTCTTTTATAACCCTAAATCCCACACGGGTCGGAATCCTAATGTTACCCGGAAAGGGGAAAATAGGAGTACTATTATTACATACGTTTAGGAAAAAAAGAATTTGATAAATATCTTATTGAATTTGTTTGTTTGAATTTTGAATTTGCAAGACTTCTTTTATAACCCTAAATCCCACACTGGTCGGAATCCTAATGTTACCCGGAAAGGGAAAATAGGAATACTATTATTACATACGTTTAGGAAAAAAAGAATTTGATAAATATCTTATTGAATTTGTTTGTGTGCATTTTGAATTTGCAAGGCTTCTTTTATAACCCTAAATCCCACACGGGTCGGAATCCTAATGTTACCCGGAAATGGGAAAATAGGAGTACTATTATTACATACGTTTAGGGAAAAACAAATTTGATAAATATCTTATTGAATTTGTTTGTGTGAATTTTGAATTTGCAAGGCTTCTTTTATAACCCTAAATCTCACACTGGTCGGAATCCTAATGTTACCCGAAAAGAGGAAAATAGGAGTACTGTTATTACATATGTTTAGAAAAAAAGGTATTTGATAAATATCTTATTGAATTTGTTTGTGTGAATTTTGAATTTGCAAGACTTCTTTTATAACCCTAAATCCCACACTGGTCGGAATCCTAATGTTACCCGGAAAGTGAAAAATAGGAGTACTATTATTAAATACGTTTAGAAAAAAAAATTGATAAATATCTTATTGAATTTGTTTGTGTGAATTTCTAATTTGCAAGGCTTCTTTTATAACCCTAAATCCCACACGGGTCGGAATCCTAATGTTACCCGGAAAGGGGAAAATAGGAGTACTATTATTACATACGTTTAGGAAAAAAAGAATTTGATAAATATCTTATTGAATTTGTTTGTTTGAATTTTGAATTTGCAAGACTTCTTTTATAACCCTAAATCCCACACTGGTCGGAATCCTAATGTTACCCGGAAAGGGAAAATAGGAATACTATTATTACATACGTTTAGGAAAAAAAGAATTTGATAAATATCTTATTGAATTTGTTTGTGTGCATTTTGAATTTGCAAGGCTTCTTTTATGACCCTAAATCCCACACGGGTCGGAATCCTAATGTTACCCGGAAATGGGAAAATAGGAGTACTATTATTACATACGTTTAGGGACAAAAGAATTTGATAAATATCTTATTGAATTTGTTTGTGTGAATTTTGAATTTGCAAGGCTTCTTTTATAACCCTAAATCCCACACTAGTCGGAATCCTAATGTTACCCGGAAAGGGAAAAATAGGAATACTGTTATTACATACGCGGTGTGATTCCATACCGTTATTTTTGGAATCTAATTTTGATAAATATATAAAAATACATCGTTATTTTTGGTAAAATATGAAAAACTTTTACTATTATATCCAAATAAAGAAGTATAGTTCTACTACTATTACTATTGAATTTATCTATTTTAGAAAAAGAAGGAAATTTATTGGAAATAATAATAATTATAGAGAGAAATAATAATAAAGAGAGAGAATATGATTGAATCCTATTTTAGTGGGATTATTAATTATACCCACATTTTATGAACGTGTCATAAATATAATAAAAGCGGCTCTTTTTGTGCAATTTTAAAAGTAATGTTATTTTAAAAGTTGGGGCATTGGGCTTCAATTAGTTTGAAAATCTGATTTAGGAATTTAAACTTGATTTCAAAGGATGACTTTGGAATTAGATTTCAAGTCCAAAAAAAAACATCTCCTCCATTTTTGAAACCTTTTGCAATTGTTAGAAACGACAAAAAGAAAAGACTATAATAAAGGAAAATCATTTAATTTCCGCCGAGATTCATCTGTGTTAGGAAGAAAATAAGTAAAACAGTTAGTAACAATTAATACAACTCAAGTATGCAAAATGAAAATAAGTAGAGAAAGATTTAGCTAGTTAGGCCCTTTGGCCACATATGCATATTGCGGGCCTTTGGGCTTTTTTTTTTACTCACGCTTTCTCACTAAATAAATTGCTTGCTTAAATTGCTATTTTGCAACACGCTATAACAGATCAAAAGAAAGGACAAACTCTTGAGCCAACTAACAGCGAATGGTGACCCAAGCAAACCAATTATGAGATCCGATTGTTGGATGACATTCTTTCCTAAAAGTTGGCTATTTTTTACGACCAAGAAATCCCTCAAGAGCCTGTGCCGCACGGTTTGAAACTCGGTGGATTACGGGACAACCCCTCTACCCTTCTCCACTTAAATATTGTTGGGTTTAAATGCTAGATTGATTGAGAAATGGAGGGAGTTCCCTCTTGCTTTATAAGACCTACAGGTGCTGCTCGTTGAAGGTACATAACCGCTTGGCACTGTATTAAAATAATGAGCCCAACACCACGTTCCAATGAAACCCTTTGGTCGACGTCCAGGACTATGGGAAGCTCCTCAACTTCCAACCTATATCTAGCGACATTTTCTCATTTTATCCTTAATATGTGCAATTTTGTGCCTTATGTCGATTTCGATCTTGTAGTTGTATGACCGCACACAAAAACGGATCCATGATTTAAGCTCTACGGGTTTAACTATCAACTATTTTGGTTTATAGTTGTTAGTTATGAGTCGAGGGCCTTTCGGAAATGTCTCTCTACCCTAGAAAGATAGAGGTAAGGTCTGCGTACATCCTACCCCGGACCCCACTTGTGGGATTACACCGGGTATGTTATTGTTTTGGTTTATAGTTGTTAAGTCTTTTCTCTTTTTTTTTCTTTTTTGTAATAGTGGTGTCTCGGGCGCATCTCTACTAATTTCACGGAATAACCGCTACCTCCCAATTCGTGTTTCTCTCGTAAGTAGTTCTTAGTCAATAATTAGGCATGATTTGTTCAGCCAAGAGCAGACAAATCTATCTACAAGGAATTGATTGAAAAAATTATGTTTCTTTCTTTAAAAAAAAAGACTTTCATTCAAGTAACACCGTAAAGAAAGCTTAGGAACCGATTAACAAAATTAAAAAAAAAATTAACAAAAAAGACTTTCATTCAGTAAGAGCAGAAAGTAAGCTAAGGAATTGAATTAAAAAAAAAAGACTTTCATTCAGTAACAGCATAAAGAAAGAAAGCTAGGAAGCAAATGTTGACACCCAATTTTGTCTCATCTTTTATGATTTTATTCGCAATTTTTAATATTTTGACACTTTTAAAATAATTTTAAAATATAGGCATATATGTGTGTATCTTCGTATTATTATTATTATTCGCATATTTTATATCATTTGCATTTTATAATAATCATAAGTTATCCGAAAATTCTATGTTATTTTATTCTCGCAAAATTGCACCGCATTTCCCTTTTATTAAGCATTAAACATTTCGCAAATATTATATTTTTATTATTATCACATTGGTATGTTATTTTAAATAATTCACATCTTTTACAAAATATATATATATATATATAAATATGTTTTAATATTAAACCCCTTTTATATTTTTTTATCCATAACCCATTTTCATTTTCCCAACCCAAAACAATTTCTACCCAAAAACAATTCAACTCTCCCTCTTTATTTCGGCCCAACCGGACCAGCCCAAAACTCCCCAATTAAATTCCCTTATACCCAAACCCAAAACAATTAAACCCAACACCACAAGCCCAAACTCCCCCAATTAAATCCCCATTTCATCGCCCCAGCCCAACTCCCGTCGGCCCACTCACCCGACCCGTCGCCCCAGCCCAAACCCCTTACCCCTTTTAATTCCCCCAAAAACCCAAAACCCAAAAAACCAAAAATCGAAAAACAAAAAAAACCGAACCCTACCCCCCTCACAAATCGCCGCGACCGCACACCCCACGCCCCCGACCCCACTCGCCGGTCACCTCACCCCTGCCGCCACCAACCCCCCTCTGTTGCGCTGACACCACCAAACCCTTCGACCCATACCCACAAAATCCGCAACCCATGCCCCTCAAATCCGCGATTTTTGGCTCTTTATTTTTGAAATTCAAACTCATTCCTTGAACGTTTTGGAGGGGGAATCCACCTATAAATACCCCATGTTGTTCTTCATCTCTCAGGAGGGGATTCTTCAGAGATTTTCGAAGAGATTTTTGGTGGATAAAAACAGATTTTCGAAGGATTTTTCGGAAGACTATTCCATATATACATAAAATATTTGTTGTGTTCTAGATTTTAAAACATTCGCTTTCTTTGTTGTTCAAGATACAAGTCCGAAATAGGCCCAAGATTCGAAAGAAAGGAGGTGAGTTTCGTTCTTGAACTTGGGTTTTAAATGCCTCTATTCGGTTTCTGAAAAACCGAGTCCGAAAATCTGTTTTGCATTTCTTGTTGTTCTTCACTGATTTCGGGTCGGGTCGACCCGGTTCGGGTAATATTTTCAGAATTCCTGCATTTTCATGTTTCTGTATGTTGGTTATCTGAATTTGGTGGATATTTGATTTCGGGTTGAGTTTCCGATTCGGGTCGGGTCACTGACCCGGGTCGGGTCGACCCGGTTTGAGTAACATTTCCAGAATTCTTGCATTTCATATTTATGTATGTTGGTTATCTGAATTTGGTGGATATTTGATTTCGGGTTGAGTTTCCGATTCGGGTCGGGTTACTGACCCGGGTCGGGTCGACCCGGTTTGAATTTCCAAATTTCTTGCATTGTTGTTGTTATTATTGGTTATCTGAAATTGATGAAATCAGTTGATTCCGGGTTGAACACATGATTCGGGTCGGGTTACTGACCCGGGTCGGGTCGACCCGGTTTGAATTCCTAAATTTCTTGCATTTCATGTCTTGTATATTGGTTATCTGAAAAATGAAAAAAATCTGATTCGGGTTGGCATCTGATTTGGGTCGGGTCACTGACCCGGATCGGGTCGACCCAGTTTTGGCGTATTTCCAGATTATGGCATTTTTTCATATCTTGTATATTGGTTATCTAAAAAATCTGAAATTTCTGATTTCATTCCGGGTCTGTTTTTCCAGAATTAACTCACTGTTCACTTTTCCGGGTCTGTTTTTTTTTCCAGAATTAACTCATTATTTCATCTGCCTTTATTTATTTCTTTCGTTTCTCTGTTTTCTGTTCGCTGGGTTAAACATCCGGGTAACGGATATCTTACTATTCTTAATGCTTTACTGTTTTATTAATACCGCATTTAGGCCGACGAAATTGAATTCGAGGCCGCGCTTTTCTTTCATTTCATTTCTCTGTTTTTCAGCACTGTTTTAAGTATCCGGGCAACGGATATTTTACTGTTTTAAACTAAACACCGCGTCATTTTCGGAAACTATTTTTTTCTGCCTCTGTTTTCCTGTCTGCTGCTGCTGTTTACTGTTTCATTTTAATTTTACTGATTTGAACACGATACTACACTGGCCGATGAAAAATATCCGTCGATTTTGAGGCCTCCACAGTTGCAAAGACGGAAATATAACTTCTGGGCAATGATGAAGACTTAAACTTTTTATTTCATCCGAGATCAACATGTTTAGTAGGCGAGGTGAATTATATATTCGCAGCCACGACATGATTATAGTGATCCTTTCTATTTCACCCGAGAGACCAACACGTTTAGTAGGCGAGGCAATCAAAATAAACTACATTAGTCATATGTTTGCAGCCACGACGTGATTGGAATGTTCTTTTCAAAATTTAAGTCTGAGCCCTCCGTGATCAAAACATTCACTGTTTTGAATACGGATATGAAGTTATTTGTATTTAACTGTTTCTAACCGTTTGTTCTTGACAGCTTGCAGGGATTAACGTAAATAAAGGCAGATTATTCCTCGGTGTTTATTTATTTTATTTTTTCAGCTTTTATCCCGCTTTGTATTGTAATATTATTTATCGCACTTATGTAACTATTGAAATGCTTAGAATAGGCAAACTTAGGATTAATTCATAGGGTAGTTTAAGATTTGAAACCCGTCGCTAGCTTATTTATTTGTAGGCTCGGTTAAATTCAAACTTAGAAATCCTTCGCTAGTTTATTTATTTTAGGCTCGTCACGCGTATTCAAGATTTTCAAAACAACTTTTGTCATCTTTTATTTGCTTTATTAAATCATACCGAATAAGTTTATCTTTTGTCAATTTACAACTCATTGATTCCCCAAATTTTACTTTTTTGGCATTATAAATAATTTGTTTTACTATCAATTGTCAAATACATATTTTTTCAACTCTACATGTATTTCTCTTTAAATACCATACAAATGCATATTTAAAAAATCTCTACATGTATCTTTCTTTTCAAATGCATCATTTACTAATTATTTGCAAACATCTTTAAATCTGTTATACTTGTAAAAACATATATTTTTCTAGTAATAATTAACCTGAGTTTGATCGGATAACCGCAAGTTAGCGGATCTTAAAGGATGCCTAACCCCTTCCCTTTAGGATAATAAAGAACCCTTACCTAGAATCTCGCTAGTTTCGTTGAGACCTTAAAATTGGAGTTACATTGCGGCATTTAGTTTAAATATTTAGGTGTCCTAATTCACCATAAAAAATAATTAGGTGGCGACTCCTCAATTCTTTACCCAGGAATCACCGGAATAAGTCCGTGCTCCGCTTCCGACCTTCTCGCAGGGGGTCGGGTCAAAAACGGGCGCGACAGCATGGCGACTCCGCTGGGGATATTTCAGGTTCTTGACCATAGCCAAATCAGGTTAATTATTATTGTGCTTTACTTTTTGCTCATTATTTGTTTTAATGCTTTGATATGTTTCATTTGTGAAATTTTGCATAGTTGCTTTAATTGCCATATTGTTTTACTGCTTTCCTTAAAATGGCATTCCGCTCATATTTCTTCCACTCTGGAAAATTGACACTATCACACACTACACGCGAGGTGTGTTTTGCGCACCCGCAAATTTCTTTCAATCTTCCAAATTTTAGGAGAGTTGGTGTATGCGCGGAGTGGCCGGACCATCCGGTGGCCGCGTAGCCTTCTCACTCGAGTAGTCCGCTCGGGAACCTTGTGTCTAGTCAGCCAAATCTTAGAAAATTTAAGATAGAGCTATACCACCCTTTATTTTAAGTCATGCATGCATACACCTTAGGTGGGTTGATCCTTGGCATCAACTCCACAATTAAGAAATCCACCAAATCGTCGGCGGGTCTCACAACCCAACGACCAATCAGCATATTATGTGCAGCGTGATAATGATAAGACTAATTCAAGCCTAATCATGACATCTTTGAAATTGGAAATGTACATTCATTTTGTCTCATTTTCGACAAAAGCATTACAGTTTAGCAGCTTGGATCAATCTGTCGTAATCCCGCATATCTGGCGTTTAGGCCCACCTCTGGCATAAGAGAGGCCCCATGCATAGCAGGACGCGCATATAATTTCCATACAATCTGCTTGCTATTTTGTGCTGCTTTCCACTCCGTTCATATTATTTGAAGCAATAATTACTCGTCTTATACTAACTTGATTTTCTTCATTTTTCAGCAGGTTTATTTTGCCTAATTTATTTCCCCAAAAGGTTGATTCGTGTTGGCTAAAATTGGCGGAGCACCCCATCTTTTATTTCTCAATCATGTCTACCCAAATTGTATTAGTATTCAATGAAAAATGCGATTTAAATTGAGGCCTGAATCGCATTTATGAATTTTAATGTATTTTGCCTCCACCTTTTGAAAGCTTAAAAATGACACATTTGCATTGCTTTTGCTATTTTAAAATCTGTTTCGTCTAATAATTTTTTTCTTTTTCATCATGCAAACTAATTTGTCGGTAATATGTGACATATAATGAAACAAGCAAACAAGGTCCCAAACAACGAGCAAGACTTCGAAGAATATGAAGAAGACTCGCAATCGGAAGAACTGGGGCATATTTTTTTTTAAAAATAAGTCAAAGCCAGATTTGGATGAAACATCAGGATGGTTGATAAGTTACAAGCATCGGCACAGACGTTTGCCATTTGTACTCTTGGGTTACCGCACTACAATCAGAACTTCTACTGGGGCAATGATATATTTTTGGCAGCCAAGTGGATACAGAATCATGTACAGACACATTTTGTCTGGGGCAACCTGAACTACGTCATGACCTGATTCCCTCGGCGGGATACGTAGGCGGCCACATCGGCTTCGGTCCCATTTTTAGAAAAATCGTTACAATCTCTTTTGACCTGAACTACGTCATGACCTGATTCCCTCGGCGGGATACGTAGGCGGCCACATCGGCTTCGGTCCCATTTTTAGAAAAATTGTTACAATCTCTTTTGACCTGAACTACGTCATGACCTGATTCCCTTGGCGGGATACGTAGGCGGCCACATCGGCTTCGGTCCCACTTTTAGAAAATCCTTACAAATCACATTTCTTTGTAACCTGAACTACGTTATGACCTAATTCCCTCGGCGGGATACGTAGGCGGCCACATCGGCTTCGGTCCCATTTTTAGAAAAACCCTTACAATCCCATTTGCTTGTAATGAACTACGTCATGACCTGATTCCCTCATGGGGATACGTAGGCGGCCTAAATCGGCTTCGGTCCCACCATTAGGAAATATTTTCTCCTTTATATCACATATGACAAAATGCACCCACCTGATCACCCTGATAGGACAGGCAAGCAATCTATACAAGACTCGGTTGTCCGTTCGAAAGTTCATCATCCTCACATATCAGAAACTGGGGCATTTTTTAAGGGATCACTACCAGAGGACGCCGATAAACATGGAAAAGCATCGGCAAACTAAGTCTTCAGCCTAAGAGGATTTTGGATAAGACGTTTGCTCTGTTTCACCGCATGTCACTGCTCGACAGATATTTACATATATGCATACTTTCTTATAAGCAATTTATTTTTAACAAATATTTCCATTAGAGTTCGACAGAACTTTTTACCTATATGCCTACTTTCTTATAAGCAATTTATTTTCAACAAATACTTTCATTAGAGTTCGACATAATTTTTTACATATATGCCTACTTTCTTATACGCAATTTATTTTCACCAAATATTTTCATTAGAGTTTGACAAGATATTTTACATATATGCATACTTTCTTATAAGCAAATCATTTTCAACAAATATTTTTTCATTAGAGTTCGACAAGAACTTTTTAATGATAAGCATACTTTCTTATAAACAACTTATTTTCAACAAATGTTTTCATTAACGGTTAGCCAAGACTGGGAACCAGACAGGAGCTACAGGTCCGAATCAGCAGGACATGCAGCCATCAAGAGCCAAAGCTACAAAGTCAACGCGAATCAACCGCCCCTCCCCAAACTCACAAATTTTCTTTGAGTACAGGTTCTTCAGGTTAAAAAAGCAGGAAAGCCACATCACTTATGATCAATTCCCCAAAAAATTTCGGCACCACAACTCACTACAAGGATTACGTTTTTGTTTTGCATTTATACGAAGGCATCATTTGACCTACAGGGTCCCGACTATTATGTCTGCGCAAAGATGTTATTTCAAATCACAAGGAACGACAACCCGGCGAACCCGACGGCAAAGACGTCGCGTCACATTATCGCCCGTGCTAGGACGACCTTTCTATTCACAGTCCACATGAGTTTGGATCGGCAGAAGACACAGCAAACTGAAGTGGAACCATCTGTTACAGCAAACTGACGGCAAGAACGTCACCTGCATCAAACAACGACAAGGATGTCGCGTCATATTTTCGTCTGGATGACATTTTCAATTTACGGTCCACAGGAGTTTGAATCAACAGAGGATTCAGCACAACGTGGAACCCTATTACAGCAAACTGACGGCAAGGACGTCACTTAAGATTTACAACAGGACAGCATTACAATAACGTCATCGACGTTATGGCAGCCGGACAACTATCTTTTACCGCATCTCGACGATGTCAACAACATTACAATGACGTCTTCAACGCAGCAACTATCTTTTACGGCAATGCAGCAACTATCTTTTACGGCAATGCAGCAACTATCTTCTACGGCAACGCAGCAACTATCTTTTAACCGCATCTCAACGACGTCAACGACAACGACGTCTTCAGTAATTTGACTATCTTTTACCGCATCTCAACGACGTCAACGACAACGACGTCTTCAACAATTCGACTAGCTTTTACCGCATCTCAACGACGTCAACGACAACGACGTCTTCAGCAATTTGACTATCTTTTACCGCATCTCAACAACGTCAACGACAACGACGTCTTCAGCAATTCAACTATCTTTTACCGCATCTCAACGACGTCAACGACGTCTTTAGCAATTCAACTATCTTTTACCGCATTTCAACAAACGTCAACAACAACGACGTAATCAGCACAATTATCTTCTACAGCAAGACAACATTACAATAACGTCCTCGACGTCATGACAGCACAACAATCATCTTCTACAGCAAAACAACATTACAATAACGTCATCGACGTTATGGCAGCACGATAATTATCTTCTACAGCAAAACAACATTACAATAACGTCATCGACGTTATGGCAGCACGACAATTATCTTCTACAGCAAAACAACATTACAACAACGTCATTGACGTTACTGCAGCACATCAACTATCTTCAACAGCATTACAATGACGTCTTCAACGCAGCAGCTATCTTTTACAGCATTACAACAACGTCATCGACGTTACTGCAGCACAACAAATATCTTTTACAGCATTACAACGACGTCAACAACATTACAATGACGTCTTCAACGCAGCAGCTATCTTTTACAGCATTACAACAACGTCATTGACGTTACTGCAACACATTAACTATCTTCAAAAGCATTACAACAACGTCTACGACGTTACGGCAGCACGACAACTATTCTTTACAACAACAACAACATCAGCAAAGTCTATGCAACGACGACATCATCAACGTCTATACAACGACGACATCATCAACGTCTATACAACAGCGACGTCAACAACATTACAACGACGTCTTCAACACAACACGTCGATCCAATGACGTCATTTCAGGCGCCCACCTTATAATGAGGGTATTTTAATTTCAGTCAGGCACCCACCTTATAATGAGGGTATTTTAATTTCAGTCAGGCGCCCACCTCCTAATGCGGGTATTTCCAAGTTATTTTTCTCTACAATTTTCCTCAGCAGTTATACACTAATTTTATCTTAAGCTTTAGTTTGCAGGAGTTTTTTTAATTTGCAGGAACTTCATCACGGCGTGGGACTATCTTTTACGGCGAACCGATGCAAATTGGTCAAAGACCTACTTCGAACGTCGATCCGCTTTTCCCATTAGTTTCTCGCATCAACGACCAGTGTCATCCTAAGTCGACACTGGGGCATTGTTGTTTGAATGTGCACCATCTTTTTTTCAACTTCTTCCCCCCGGGGATTCTATTTCTTACCACGCAGTCCCGATGATCGGGACAAAATTGGCTACTCAGTCAACTTCTTTGGCCGAAAACTCTTTCATCGTCTCCGTCCAAAGAGGGGCATCTGTTGACACCCAATTTTGTCTCATCTTTTATGATTTTATTCGCAATTTTTAATATTTTGACACTTTTAAAATAATTTTAAAATATAGGCATATATGTGTGTATCTTCGTATTATTATTATTATTCGCATATTTTATATCATTTGCATTTTATAATAATCATAAGTTATCCGAAAATTCTATGTTATTTTATTCTCGCAAAATTGCACCGCATTTCCCTTTTATTAAGCATTAAACATTTCGCAAATATTATATTTTTATTATTATCACATTGGTATGTTATTTTAAATAATTCACATCTTTTACAAAATATATATATATATATATAAATATGTTTTAATATTAAACCCCTTTTATATTTTTTTATCCATAACCCATTTTCATTTTCCCAACCCAAAACAATTTCTACCCAAAAACAATTCAACTCTCCCTCTTTATTTCGGCCCAACCGGACCAGCCCAAAACTCCCCAATTAAATTCCCTTATACCCAAACCCAAAACAATTAAACCCAACACCACAAGCCCAAACTCCCCCAATTAAATCCCCATTTCATCGCCCCACCCCAACTCCCGTCGGCCCACTCACCCGACCCGTCGCCCAGACCCAAACCCCTTACCCCTTTTAATTCCCCCAAAAACCCAAAACCCAAAAAACCAAAAATCGAAAAACGAAAAAAAAAAAACCGAACCCTACCCCCTCACAAATCGCCGCGACCGCACACCCCACGCCCCCGACCCCACTCGCCGGTCACCTCACCCCCGCCGCCACCAACCCCCCCTCTCGTTGCGCCGACACCACCAAACCCTTCGACCCATACCCACAAAATCCGCAACCCATGCCCCTCAAATCCGCGATTTTTGGCTCTTTATTTTTGAAATTCAAACTCATTCCTTGAACGTTTTGGAGGGGGAATCCACCTATAAATACCCCATGTTGTTCTTCATCTCTCGGGAGGGGATTCTTCAGAGATTTTCGAAGAGATTTTTGGTGGATAAAAACAGATTTTCGAAGGATTTTTCGGAAGACTATTCCATATATACATAAAATATTTGTTGTGTTCTAGATTTTAAAACATTCGCTTTCTTTGTTGTTCAAGATACAAGTCCGAAATAGGCCCAAGATTCGAAAGAAAGGAGGTGAGTTTCGTTCTTGAACTTGGGTTTTAAATGCCTCTATTCGGTTTCGAAAACCGAGTCCGAAAATACGTTTTGCATTTCTTGTTGTTCTTCATCGATTTCGGGTCGGGTCGACCGGTTCGGGTAATATTTTCGAATTCCCGCATTTTCATGTTTCGTATGTTGGTTATCCGAATTTGGTGGATATTTGATTTCGGGTTGAGTTTCCGATTCGGGTCGGGTCACCGACCGGTCGGGTCATCGACCGGTCGGGTCGACCCGGTTTGAGTAACATTTCCAGAATTCTTGCATTTCATATTTATGTATGTTGGTTATCCGAATTTGGTGGATATTTGATTTCGGGTTGAGTTTCCGATTCGGGTCGGATTCTTCGGACCGGGTCGGGTCGACCGGTTTGAATTTCCAAATTTCTTGCATTGTTGTTGTTATTATTGGTTATACGAAATTGATGAAATCAGTTGATTCCGGGTTGAACACATGATTCGGGTCGGGTTCTTGACGCCGGGTCGGTCGACCGGTTTGAATTCCTAAATTTCTTGCATTTCATGTCTTGTATATTGGTTATCCGAAAAATGAAAAAAATCGATTCGGGTTGGCATCGATTTGGGTCGGGTCAACGACCCGGATCGGGTCGACCCGATTTTGGCGTATTTCAGATTATGGCATTTTTTCATATCTTGTATATTGGTTATCTAAAAAATCGAAATTTCGATTTCATTCCGGTCTGTTTTTCCGAATTAACTCACTTGTTCACTTTTCCGGGTCTGTTTTTTTTTCCGAATTAACTCATTATTTCATCTGCCTTTATTTATTTCTTTCGTTTCTCTGTTTTACGTTATTTGGGTTAAACATCCGGGTAACGGATATCTTACTATTCTTAATGCTTTCTTGTTTTATTAATACCGCATTTAGGCCGACGAAATTGAATTCGAGGCCGCGCTTTTCTTTCATTTCATTTCTCTGTTTTTCAAAGATCTTTGTTTTAAGTATCAAGGCAACGGATATTTTACTGTTTTAAACTAAACACCGCGTCATTTTCGGAAACTATTTTTTTACTCGCCTCTGTTTTCTGTCTGCTGCTCTTTTTTTCTTGTTTCATTTTAATTTTACTTGATTTGAACACGATACTACAACGGCCGATGAAAAATATCCGTCGATTTTGAGGCCTCCACGGTTGCAAAGACGGAAATATAACCACGGGCAATGATGAAGACTTAAACTTTTTATTTCATCCGAGATCAACATGTTTAGTAGGCGAGGTGAATTATATATTCGCACCACGACATGATTATAGTGATCCTTTCTATTTCACCCGAGAGACCAACACGTTTAGTAGGCGAGGCAATCAAAATAAACTACATTAGTCATATGTTTGCAACCACGACGTGATTGGAATGTTCTTTTCAAAATTTAAGTCTGAGCCCTCCGTGATCAAAACATTCACTGTTTTGAATACGGATATGAAGTTATTTGTATTTAACTGTTTCTAACCGTTTGTTCTTGACAGCTTGCAGGGATTAACGTAAATAAAGGCAGATTATTCCTCGGTGTTTATTTATTTTATTTTTTCAGCTTTTATCCCGCTTTGTATTGTAATATTATTTATCGCACTTATGTAACTATTGAAATGCTTAGAATAGGCAAACTTAGGATTAATTCATAGGGTAGTTTAAGATTTGAAACCCGTCGCTAGCTTATTTATTTGTAGGCTCGGTTAAATTCAAACTTAGAAATCCTTCGCTAGTTTATTTATTTTAGGCTCGTCACGCGTATTCAAGATTTTCAAAACAACTTTTGTCATCTTTTATTTGCTTTATTAAATCATACCGAATAAGTTTATCTTTTGTCAATTTACAACTCATTGATTCCCCAAATTTTACTTTTTTGGCATTATAAATAATTTGTTTTACTATCAATTGTCAAATACATATTTTTTCAACTCTCTACCATGTATTTCTCTTTAAATACCATACAAATGCATATTTAAAAAATCTCTACATGTATCTTTCTTTTCAAATGCATCATTTACTAATTATTTGCAAACATCTTTAAATCTGTTATACTTGTAAAAACATATATTTTTCTAGTAATAATTAACCTGAGTTTGATCGGATAACCGCAAGTTAGCGGATCTTAAAGGATGCCTAACCCCTTCCCTTTAGGATAATAAAGAACCCTTACCTAGAATCTCGCTAGTTTCGCAGACCTTAAAATTGGAGTTACATTGCAGCATTTAGTTTAAATATTTAGGTGTCCTAATTCACCATAAAAAATAATTAGGTGGCGACTCCTCAATTCTTTACCCAGGAATCACCGGAATAAGTCCGTGCTCCGCTTCCGACCTTCTCGCAGGGGGTCGGGTAAAAATCGGGCGCGACAGCAAAGACAAAGCAATAGTAAACTAGGTAACTTATAGGGCCTATGGCACATTAAATAAGCCAAGTCTAAATCAAACCCAAAGTGGTGGAGTGAGTTTGTGGTAAGATTTACCAGTGTAGTGGGGCACAATGGTTCCATCAAGAAGGTTGTATACGCCCATGTCCTTGCCACCCCCTCGTTCCATACAAAAGTAGGCTTCTCTACAATCGTCTGTGAAATAAATACGGTTCCCCTGGCATCCCGGAGGTGGTTCAACAGCCAAAGTAGCACTAATGCCAAGGAACAATGCCCTGTTCCCCAAGTCTTTCACCTCCTCATAACTACTATCATTAATCTTGTATACACGGAATTCTTTAACCCCATAACTATCGTCCCCTTCCTCGAAGTTATGACATCCGTCTCGATTAATCACTAATAGTTCACCCATTGAATAGACTATGTAAACCTTGTTACTGCAAGCTACCCGAGGAGGTATCGTGACATGATAACTCTGTCGGCGGTGGTTGAATAATAATCGATGTGAAGTCCAAGATGACAATATTGCCCATAAAACTTGCACCATAGAAGTGTCCATCATGCCAGGTGATGTCAGAAAAGGCGCAATAGGGTATTGTGGAATCCACACTAGTAAAGGATTTGCTTCCTGGCCTCCAGAAAGCAAAAGTGCGAGGATACCCTTGAATTAGGGCCAAAACATAGTCATTTGTTGACGACAAAGGATCTGAAGAAAGTAATGCTTTTTGGACATAAGTAATACGATCACAACCAAGTTCCTCCTGGAAAGCGAAACCTTGCAACATGTCCATGTCTGGTAGGTTTATTAAGGTACGGGAAAAAAGATGAAACAAATTAATGTGACCTTGTTCATCAGCACTGAAAAGCCAACCTGGAAATCCAACACCAACGCAGTACTTCCCAACTAGTTCGGGGAAATTCATGGTGTAGGTGACACCTTTAGGCAAGTCCCAAAACTCACGAATTTCTGCATTCTCCTCTTTCTCTGCCAACATCAACAATGGAGCTGCAACTTCAACTGCCATACTCACCAATTGAATTGTGAATTGTGAATTGTGAATTTGTTTTATAACCTCATACCCCACCCGGTTAGAATCCTAATGTTACTCGTAAAAGTGGAAAATAACAATTTGATATCATATTGAATTTATTTATACAATTTTGAATTTGAAAAGGCTTCTTTTATACTCTAAATCTCACGCATGTCGGAATCCTAATGTTACCCGTAAAGAAAAAAATAGGAGTACTATTATTACATACGTTTAGGGAAAAAAAGAATTTGAGAAATATGTTATTGAACTTGTTTGTGTGAATTTTGAATTTGCAAGGATTGTTTTATAACCCTAAATTCCACACTGGTCGGAATCCTAATGTTACCCGAAAAGTGGAAAATAGGAGTACGGTTATTACATACGTTTAGGAAAAAAAGAATTTGATAAATATCTTATTGAATTTGTTTGTGTAAATTTTAAATTTGCAACACATCTTTTATAACCCTAAATCTCACCCGGGTCGGAATCCTAATGTTATCCTGAAAGGGGAAAATAGAAGTACTATTATTACATACGTTTAGGAAATTTTTTTTGATAAATATCTTATTGAATTTTATTGTGTGAATTTTAAATTTGCAAGGCTTCTTTTATAACCCTAAATCACACACTGGTCGTAATCCTAATGTTACCCGAAAAAGGGAAAATAGGAGTACTATTATTACATACGTTTAAGCATATTTTTTTTGATAAATATCTTATTGAATTTGATTGTGTGAATTTTGAATTTACAAGACTTCTTTTATAACCCTAAATCCCACACGGGTCGGAAACCTAATGTTATCTGAAAAGGGGAAAATAGGAGTACTATTATTACATACGTTAAGGAAAAAAAGAATTTGATAAATATCTTATTGAATTTGCGTGTGTGGATTTTAAATTTGCAAGCCTTCTTTTATAACCCTAAATCCCACACTGGTCGGAATCCTAATATTACCCGAAAATGCGAAAATAGGAGTACTATTATTACATACGTTTAGAATTTTTTTTTTTGATAAATATCTTATTGAATTTGTTTGTGTGAATTTTGAATTTGCAAGGCTTCTTTTATAACCCTAAATCCCACACGGGTCGGAATCTTAATGTTGCCCGGAAAGGAGAAAATAGGAGTACTATTATTACATACGTTTAGGAAAAAAGAATTTGATAAATATCTTATTGAATTTGTTTGTGTGAATTTTGAATTTGCAAGGCTTCTTACATAACCCTAAATCCCTCACGGGTCGGAATCCTAATGTTACCCGAAAAGGAGAAAATATGAGTACTATTATTACATACTTTTAGAAAAAAAAAAAGAATTTGATAAATATCTTATTGAATTTGATTGTGTGAATTTTGAATTTTCAAGGCTTCTTTTATAACCCTAAATCCCACTTTGGTCGGAATCCTAATGTTGTCCGGAAAGGAGAAAATAGGAGTACTATTATTACATACGTTTAGGAAAAAAAGTATTTGATAAATATCTTATTGAATTCGTTTGTGTTAATTTTAAATTTGCAAACCTTCTTTTATAACCCTAAATCCTACACTGGTCGGAATCCTAATATTACCCGAAAAGGGGAAAATAGGTGTACTATTAATACATACGTTTAGGAAAAAAATAATTTGATAAATATGTTATTGAATTTGTTTGTGTGAATTTTGAATTTGCAATGCTTCTTTTATAACCCTAAATCTCACACGGTCGGAATTCTAACGTTACCGGAAACGGGAAAATAGGAGTACTATTATTACATAGGCGATGTGATTTCATACCGTTATTTTTGGTAAAATATGAAAAACTTTTACTATTATATCCAAATAAAGAAGTATAGTTCTCTTGCTATTACTGTTTGAATTTACCTATTTTAGAAAAAGAAGGAAATTTATTGGAAATAATAATAATTATAGAGAAAAATAATAATAAAGAGAGAGAATAGGATTGAATCCTATTTTAGTGGGATTATTAATTATACTCACATTTTATGAACGTGTCATAAATATAATAAAAGCTGCACTTTTTGTGCAATTTTAAAAGTAATGCTATTTATGTGTCTAACTCTAAGATTATGACTTTTTGTGTAGTTTTCTCGGTTATTCTAAGCAAAGTTGAGGCATTGGGCCTCAATTAGTTTTGAAAATCTGATTTATATTAGGACCTTAAACTCGATTTCAAAGGATGACTTTGGAATTAGATTTCAAGTCCAAAAAAAACATCTCCTCCATTTTTGAAACCTTTTGCAATTGTTAGAAACGACAAAAAGAAAAGACTATAATAAGAGAAAATCATTTAATCAAATTTGCTCTTTGTGTGAATTTTGAATTTGCAAGACTTCTTTTATAACTCTAAATCTCACTTTGGTCGGAATCCTAATGTTACCCGAAAAGGGAAAAATAGGAGTACTATTATTACATACGTTTAGGAAAAAAAGAATTTGATAAATATCTTATTGAATTTGTTTTCGTGAATTTTGAATTTGCAAGGCTTCTTTTATAACCTTAAATTCCACACGGGTCGGAATCTTATGAATGTTACCCGGGAAGGGGAAAATAGGAGTACTATTATTACATACGTTTAGGGAAAAAAGAATTTGATAAATATCTTATTAAATTTGTTTGTGTGAATTTTGAATTTGCAAGGCTTCTTATATAACCCTAAATCCCTCACGGGTCGGAATCCTAATGTTACCCGAAAAGGAGAAAATATGAGTACTATTATTACATACTTTTAGAAAAAAAGAATTTGATAAATATCTTATTGAATTTGATTGTGTGAATTTTGAATTTTCAAGGCTTCTTTTATAACCCTAAATCCCACATGGTCGGAATCCTAATGTTATCCGGAAAGGAGAAAATAGGAGTACTATTATTACATACGTTTAGGAAAAAAAGAATTTGATAAATATCTTATTGAATTCGTTTGTGTTAATTTTAAATTTGCAAGCCTTCTTTTATAACCCTAAATCCTACACCGGTCGGAATCCTAATGTTACCTGAAAAGGGGAAAATAGGAGTACTATTAATACATACGTTTAGGAAAAAAAGAATTTGATAAATATCTTATTGAATTTGTTTGTGTGAATTTTGAATTTGCAAGGCTTCTTTTATAACCCTAAATCTCACACAGGTCGTCGGAATTCTAACGTTATCCGGAAACGGGAAAAATTGGAGTACTATTATTACATACGTTTAGGGGAAAAAGAATTTGATATATATCTTTTGAGAAGGTAAAAGATCCATCGTTATTTTTGGTAAAATAATAATTTGTATATTGAATTCGTTTGTGTTAATTTTAAATTTGCAAACCTTCTTTTATAACCCTAAATCCTACACGGTCGGAATCCTAATATTACCCGAAAAGGGGAAAATAGGAGTACTATTAATACATACGTTTAGAAAAAAATAATTTGATAAATATGTTATTGAATTTGTTTGTGTGAATTTTGAATTTGCAATGCTTCTTTTATAACCCTAAATCTCACACACGGTCGGAATTCTAATGTTACCCGGAAACGGGAAAATAGGAGTACTATTATTACATAGGCGATGTGATTTCATACCGTTATTTTTGGTAAAATATGAAAAACTTTTACTATTATATCCAAATAAAGAAGTATAGTTCTACTGCTATTACTACTGAATTTACCTATTTTAGAAAAAGAAGGAAATTTATTGGAAATAATAATAATTATAGAGAAAAATAATAATAAAGAGAGAGAATAGGATTGAATCCTATTTTAGTGGGATTATTAATTATACTCACATTTTATGAACGTGTCATAAATATAATAAAAGCTGCACTTTTTGTGCAATTTTAAAAGTAATGCTATTTATGTGTCTAACTCTAAGATTATGACTTTTTGTGTAGTTTTCTCAGTTATTCTAAGCAAGGTTGAGGCATTGGGCCTCAATTAGTTTTGAAAATCTGATTTATATTAGGACCTTTAACTCGATTTCAAAGGATGACTTTGGAATTAGATTTCAAGTCCAAAAAAAACATCTCCTCCATTTTTGAAACCTTTTGCAATTGTTAGAAACGACAAAAAGAAAAGACTATAATAAGAGAAAATCATTTAATCAAAGCTGCTCTTTGTGTGAATTTTGAATTTGCAAGACTTCTTTTATAACTCTAAATCTCACACTGGTCGGAATCCTAATGTTACCCGGAAAGGGAAAAATAGGAGTACTATTATTACATACGTTTAGAAAAAAAAGAATTTGATAAATATCTTATTGAATTTGTTTGTGTGAATTTTGAATTTGCAAGGCTTCTTTTATAACCCTAAATCCCACACGGGTCGGAATCTTAATGTTGCCCGGAAAGGAGAAAATAGGAGTACTATTATTACATACGTTTAGGAAAAAAGAATTTGATAAATATCTTATTGAATTTGTTTGTGTGAATTTTGAATTTGCAAGGCTTCTTACATAACCCTAAATCCCTCACGGGTCGGAATCCTAATGTTACCCGAAAAGGAGAAAATATGAGTACTATTATTACATACTTTTAGAAAAAAAAAAAGAATTTGATAAATATCTTATTGAATTTGATTGTGTGAATTTTGAATTTTCAAGGCTTCTTTTATAACCCTAAATCCCACACTGGTCGGAATCCTAATGTTGTCTGGAAAGGAGAAAATAGGAGTACTATTATTACATACGTTTAGGAAAAAAAAGTATTTGATAAATATCTTATTGAATTCGTTTGTGTTAATTTTAAATTTGCAAACCTTCTTTTATAACCCTAAATCCTACACTGGTCGGAATCCTAATATTACCCGAAAAGGGGAAAATAGGTGTACTATTAATACATACGTTTAGGAAAAAAATAATTTGATAAATATGTTATTGAATTTGTTTGTGTGAATTTTGAATTTGCAATGCTTCTTTTATAACCCTAAATCTCACACAGGTCGGAATTCTAACGTTACCCGGAAACGGGAAAATAGGAGTACTATTATTACATAGGCGATGTGATTTCATACCGTTATTTTTGGTAAAATATGAAAAACTTTTACTATTATATCCAAATAAAGAAGTATAGTTCTACTGCTATTACTACTGAATTTACCTATTTTAGAAAAAGAAGGAAATTTATTGGAAATAATAATAATTATAGAGAAAAATAATAATAAAGAGAGAGAATAGGATTGAATCCTATTTTAGTGGGATTATTAATTATACTCACATTTTATGAACGTGTCATAAATATAATAAAAGCTGCACTTTTTGTGCAATTTTAAAAGTAATGCTATTTATGTGTCTAACTCTAAGATTATGACTTTTTGTGTAGTTTTCTCAGTTATTCTAAGCAAAGTTGAGGCATTGGGCCTCAATTAGTTTTGAAAATCTGATTTATATTAGGACCTTAAACTCGATTTCAAAGGATGACTTTGGAATTAGATTTCAAGTCCAAAAAAAACATCTCCTCCATTTTTGAAACCTTTTGCAATTGTTAGAAACGACAAAAAGAAAAGACTATAATAAGAGAAAATCATTTAATCAAATTTGCTCTTTGTGTGAATTTTGAATTTGCAAGACTTCTTTTATAACTCTAAATCTCACACTTTGGTCGGAATCCTAATATTACCCGAAAAGGGAAAAATAGGAGTACTATTATTACATACGTTTAGGAAAAAAAGAATTTGATAAATATCTTATTGAATTTGTTTTCGTGAATTTTGAATTTGCAAGGCTTCTTTTATAACCTTAAATTCCACACGGGTCGGAATCTTAATGTTACCCGGGAAGGGGAAAATAGGAGTACTATTATTACATACGTTTAGGGAAAAAAGAATTTGATAAATATCTTATTAAATTTGTTTGTGTGAATTTTGAATTTGCAAGGCTTCTTATATAACCCTAAATCCCTCACGGGTCGGAATCCTAATGTTACCCGAAAAGGAGAAAATATGAGTACTATTATTACATACTTTTAGAAAAAAAAGAATTTGATAAATATCTTATTGAATTTGATTGTGTGAATTTTGAATTTTCAAGGCTTCTTTTATAACCCTAAATCCCACACTGGTCGGAATCCTAATGTTATCCGGAAAGGAGAAAATAGGAGTACTATTATTACATACGTTTAGGAAAAAAAGAATTTGATAAATATCTTATTGAATTCGTTTGTGTTAATTTTAAATTTGCAAGCCTTCTTTTATAACCCTAAATCCTACACTTTGGTCGGAATCCTAATGTTACCCGAAAAGTGGAAAATAGGAGTACTATTAATACATACGTTTAGGAAAAAAAGAATTTGATAAATATCTTATTGAATTTGTTTGTGTGAATTTTGAATTTGCAAGGCTTCTTTTATAACCCTAAATCTCACACAGGTCGGAATTCTAACGTTATCCGGAAACGGGAAAAATTGGAGTACTATTATTACATACGTTTAGGGGAAAAAGAATTTGATATATATCTTTTGAGAAGGTAAAAGATCCATCGTTATTTTTGGTAAAATAATAATTTGTATATTGAATTCGTTTGTGTTAATTTTAAATTTGCAAACCTTCTTTTATAACCCTAAATCCTACACTTTGGTCGGAATCCTAATATTACCCGAAAAGGGGAAAATAGGAGTACTATTAATACATACGTTTAGAAAAAAATAATTTGATAAATATGTTATTGAATTTGTTTGTGTGAATTTTGAATTTGCAATGCTTCTTTTATAACCCTAAATCTCACACGGGTCGGAATTCTAATGTTACCCGGAAACGGGAAAATAGGAGTACTATTATTACATAGGCGATGTGATTTCATACCGTTATTTTTGGTAAAATATGAAAAACTTTTACTATTATATCCAAATAAAGAAGTATAGTTCTCTTGCTATTACTACCGAATTTACCTATTTTAGAAAAAGAAGGAAATTTATTGGAAATAATAATAATTATAGAGAAAAATAATAATAAAGAGAGAGAATAGGATTGAATCCTATTTTAGTGGGATTATTAATTATACTCACATTTTATGAACGTGTCATAAATATAATAAAAGCTGCACTTTTTGTGCAATTTTAAAAGTAATGCTATTTATGTGTCTAACTCTAAGATTATGACTTTTTGTGTAGTTTTCTCAGTTATTCTAAGCAAGGTTGAGGCATTGGGCCTCAATTAGTTTTGAAAATCTGATTTATATTAGGACCTTTAACTCGATTTCAAAGGATGACTTTGGAATTAGATTTCAAGTCCAAAAAAAACATCTCCTCCATTTTTGAAACCTTTTGCAATTGTTAGAAACGACAAAAAGAAAAGACTATAATAAGAGAAAATCATTTAATCAAATTTGCTCTTTGTGTGAATTTTGAATTTGCAAGACTTCTTTTATAACTCTAAATCTCACACTGGTCGGAATCCTAATGTTACCCGGAAAGGGAAAAATAGGAGTACTATTATTACATACGTTTAGAAAAAAAAGAATTTGATAAATATCTTATTGAATTTGTTTTCGTGAATTTTGAATTTGCAAGGCTTCTTTTATAACCTTAAATTCCACACGGGTCGGAATCTTAATGTTACCCGGGAAGGGGAAAATAGGAGTACTATTATTACATACGTTTAGGGAAAAAAGAATTTGATAAATATCTTATTAAATTTGTTTGTGTGAATTTTGAATTTGCAAGGCTTCTTATATAACCCTAAATCCCTCACGGGTCGGAATCCTAATGTTACCCGAAAAGGAGAAAATATGAGTACTATTATTACATACTTTTAGAAAAAAAGAATTTGATAAATATCTTATTGAATTTGATTGTGTGAATTTTGAATTTTCAAGGCTTCTTTTATAACCCTAAATCCCACACCTTTGGTCGGAATCCTAATGTTGTCCGGAAAGGAGAAAATAGGAGTACTATTATTACATACGTTTAGGAAAAAAAAGTATTTGATAAATATCTTAATGAATTCGTTTGTGTTAATTTTAAATTTGCAAACCTTCTTTTATAACCCTAAATCCTACACTGGTCGGAATCCTAATATTACCCGAAAAGGGGAAAATAGGTGTACTATTAATACATACGTTTAGGAAAAAAATAATTTGATAAATATGTTATTGAATTTGTTTGTGTGAATTTTGAATTTGCAATGCTTCTTTTATAACCCTAAATCTCACACAGGTCGGAATTCTAACGTTACCCGGAAACGGGAAAATAGGAGTACTATTATTACATAGGCGATGTGATTTCATACCGTTATTTTTGGTAAAATATGAAAAACTTTTACTATTATATCCAAATAAAGAAGTATAGTTCTACTGCTATTACTACTGAATTTACCTATTTTAGAAAAAGAAGGAAATTTATTGGAAATAATAATAATTATAGAGAAAAATAATAATAAAGAGAGAGAATAGGATTGAATCCTATTTTAGTGGGATTATTAATTATACTCACATTTTATGAACGTGTCATAAATATAATAAAAAATTTGCACTTTTTGTGCAATTTTAAAAGTAATGCTATTTATGTGTCTAACTCTAAGATTATGACTTTTTGTGTAGTTTTCTCGTTATTCTAAGCAAAGTTGAGGCATTGGGCCTCAATTAGTTTTGAAAATCTGATTTATATTAGGACCTTAAACTCGATTTCAAAGGATGACTTTGGAATTAGATTTCAAGTCCAAAAAAAACATCTCCTCCATTTTTGAAACCTTTTGCAATTGTTAGAAACGACAAAAAGAAAAGACTATAATAAGAGAAAATCATTTAATCAAATTTGCTCTTTGTGTGAATTTTGAATTTGCAAGACTTCTTTTATAACTCTAAATCTCACATGGTCGGAATCCTAATGTTACCCGAAAAGGGAAAAATAGGAGTACTATTATTACATACGTTTAGGAAAAAAAGAATTTGATAAATATCTTATTGAATTTGTTTTCGTGAATTTTGAATTTGCAAGGCTTCTTTTATAACCTTAAATTCCACACGGGTCGGAATCTTAATGTTACCCGGGAAGGGGAAAATAGGAGTACTATTATTACATACGTTTAGGGAAAAAAGAATTTGATAAATATCTTATTAAATTTGTTTGTGTGAATTTTGAATTTGCAAGGCTTCTTATATAACCCTAAATCCCTCACGGGTCGGAATCCTAATGTTACCCGAAAAGGAGAAAATATGAGTACTATTATTACATACTTTTAGAAAAAAAAGAATTTGATAAATATCTTATTGAATTTGATTGTGTGAATTTTGAATTTTCAAGGCTTCTTTTATAACCCTAAATCCCACACTGGTCGGAATCCTAATGTTATCCGGAAAGGAGAAAATAGGAGTACTATTATTACATACGTTTAGGAAAAAAAAGAATTTGATAAATATCTTATTGAATTCGTTTGTGTTAATTTTAAATTTGCAAGCCTTCTTTTATAACCCTAAATCCTACACTGGTCGGAATCCTAATGTTACCCGAAAAGTGGAAAATAGGAGTACTATTAATACATACGTTTAGGAAAAAAAGAATTTGATAAATATCTTATTGAATTTGTTTGTGTGAATTTTGAATTTGCAAGGCTTCTTTTATAACCCTAAATCTCACACAGGTCGGAATTCTAACGTTATCCGGAAACGGGAAAAATTGGAGTACTATTATTACATACGTTTAGGGGAAAAAGAATTTGATATATATCTTTTGAGAAGGTAAAAGATCCATCGTTATTTTTGGTAAAATAATAATTTGTATATTGAATTCGTTTGTGTTAATTTTAAATTTGCAAACCTTCTTTTATAACCCTAAATCCTACACTGGTCGGAATCCTAATATTACCCGAAAAGGGGAAAATAGGAGTACTATTAATACATACGTTTAGAAAAAAATAATTTGATAAATATGTTATTGAATTTGTTTGTGTGAATTTTGAATTTGCAATGCTTCTTTTATAACCCTAAATCTCACACAGGTCGGAATTCTAATGTTACCCGGAAACGGGAAAATAGGAGTACTATTATTACATAGGCGATGTGATTTCATACCGTTATTTTTGGTAAAATATGAAAAACTTTTACTATTATATCCAAATAAAGAAGTATAGTTCTACTTGCTATTACTATTTGAATTTACCTATTTTAGAAAAAGAAGGAAATTTATTGGAAATAATAATAATTATAGAGAAAAATAATAATAAAGAGAGAGAATAGGATTGAATCCTATTTTAGTGGGATTATTAATTATACTCACATTTTATGAACGTGTCATAAATATAATAAAAGCTGCACTTTTTGTGCAATTTTAAAAGTAATGCTATTTATGTGTCTAACTCTAAGATTATGACTTTTTGTGTAGTTTTCTCGTTATTCTAAGCAAGGTTGAGGCATTGGGCCTCAATTAGTTTTGAAAATCTGATTTATATTAGGACCTTTAACTCGATTTCAAAGGATGACTTTGGAATTAGATTTCAAGTCCAAAAAAAACATCTCCTCCATTTTTGAAACCTTTTGCAATTGTTAGAAACGACAAAAAGAAAAGACTATAATAAGAGAAAATCATTTAATCAAAGTTTGCTCTTTGTGTGAATTTTGAATTTGCAAGACTTCTTTTATAACTCTAAATCTCACACTGGTCGGAATCCTAATGTTACCCGGAAAGGGAAAAATAGGAGTACTATTATTACATACGTTTAGAAAAAAAAGAATTTGATAAATATCTTATTGAATTTGTTTTCGTGAATTTTGAATTTGCAAGGCTTCTTTTATAACCTTAAATTCCACACGGGTCGGAATCTTAATGTTACCCGGGAAGGGGAAAATAGGAGTACTATTATTACATACGTTTAGGGAAAAAAGAATTTGATAAATATCTTATTAAATTTGTTTGTGTGAATTTTGAATTTGCAAGGCTTCTTATATAACCCTAAATCCCTCACGGGTCGGAATCCTAATGTTACCCGAAAAGGAGAAAATATGAGTACTATTATTACATACTTTTAGAAAAAAAAGAATTTGATAAATATCTTATTGAATTTGATTGTGTGAATTTTGAATTTTCAAGGCTTCTTTTATAACCCTAAATCCCACACTGGTCGGAATCCTAATGTTGTCTGGAAAGGAGAAAATAGGAGTACTATTATTACATACGTTTAGGAAAAAAAAGTATTTGATAAATATCTTAATGAATTCGTTTGTGTTAATTTTAAATTTGCAAACCTTCTTTTATAACCCTAAATCCTACACTGGTCGGAATCCTAATATTACCCGAAAAGGGGAAAATAGGTGTACTATTAATACATACGTTTAGGAAAAAAATAATTTGATAAATATGTTATTGAATTTGTTTGTGTGAATTTTGAATTTGCAATGCTTCTTTTATAACCCTAAATCTCACACAGGTCGGAATTCTAACGTTACCGGAAACGGGAAAATAGGAGTACTATTATTACATAGGCGATGTGATTTCATACCGTTATTTTTGGTAAAATATGAAAAACTTTTACTATTATATCCAAATAAAGAAGTATAGTTCTCTTGCTATTACTACCGAATTTACCTATTTTAGAAAAAGAAGGAAATTTATTGGAAATAATAATAATTATAGAGAAAAATAATAATAAAGAGAGAGAATAGGATTGAATCCTATTTTAGTGGGATTATTAATTATACTCACATTTTATGAACGTGTCATAAATATAATAAAAGCTGCACTTTTTGTGCAATTTTAAAAGTAATGCTATTTATGTGTCTAACTCTAAGATTATGACTTTTTGTGTAGTTTTCTCGGTTATTCTAAGCAAAGTTGAGGCATTGGGCCTCAATTAGTTTTGAAAATCTGATTTATATTAGGACCTTAAACTCGATTTCAAAGGATGACTTTGGAATTAGATTTCAAGTCCAAAAAAAACATCTCCTCCATTTTTGAAACCTTTTGCAATTGTTAGAAACGACAAAAAGAAAAGACTATAATAAGAGAAAATCATTTAATCAAATTTGCTCTTTGTGTGAATTTTGAATTTGCAAGACTTCTTTTATAACTCTAAATCTCACTTTGGTCGGAATCCTAATGTTACCCGAAAAGGGAAAAATAGGAGTACTATTATTACATACGTTTAGGAAAAAAAGAATTTGATAAATATCTTATTGAATTTGTTTTCGTGAATTTTGAATTTGCAAGGCTTCTTTTATAACCTTAAATTCCACACGGGTCGGAATCTTAATGTTACCCGGGAAGGGGAAAATAGGAGTACTATTATTACATACGTTTAGGGAAAAAAGAATTTGATAAATATCTTATTAAATTTGTTTGTGTGAATTTTGAATTTGCAAGGCTTCTTATATAACCCTAAATCCCTCACGGGTCGGAATCCTAATGTTACCCGAAAAGGAGAAAATATGAGTACTATTATTACATACTTTTAGAAAAAAAAGAATTTGATAAATATCTTATTGAATTTGATTGTGTGAATTTTGAATTTTCAAGGCTTCTTTTATAACCCTAAATCCCACACTGGTCGGAATCCTAATGTTATCTGGAAAGGAGAAAATAGGAGTACTATTATTACATACGTTTAGGAAAAAAAAGAATTTGATAAATATCTTATTGAATTCGTTTGTGTTAATTTTAAATTTGCAAGCCTTCTTTTATAACCCTAAATCCTACACTGGTCGGAATCCTAATGTTACCCGAAAAGTGGAAAATAGGAGTACTATTAATACATACGTTTAGGAAAAAAAGAATTTGATAAATATCTTATTGAATTTGTTTGTGTGAATTTTGAATTTGCAAGGCTTCTTTTATAACCCTAAATCTCACACAGGTCGGAATTCTAACGTTATCCGGAAACGGGAAAAATTGGAGTACTATTATTACATACGTTTAGGGGAAAAAGAATTTGATATATATCTTTTGAGAAGGTAAAAGATCCATCGTTATTTTTGGTAAAATAATAATTTGTATATTGAATTCGTTTGTGTTAATTTTAAATTTGCAAACCTTCTTTTATAACCCTAAATCCTACACTGGTCGGAATCCTAATATTACCCGAAAAGGGGAAAATAGGAGTACTATTAATACATACGTTTAGAAAAAAATAATTTGATAAATATGTTATTGAATTTGTTTGTGTGAATTTTGAATTTGCAATGCTTCTTTTATAACCCTAAATCTCACACAGGTCGGAATTCTAACGTTACCCGGAAACGGGAAAATAGGAGTACTATTATTACATAGGCGATGTGATTTCATACCGTTATTTTTGGTAAAATATGAAAAACTTTTACTATTATATCCAAATAAAGAAGTATAGTTCTACTGCTATTACTACTGAATTTACCTATTTTAGAAAAAGAAGGAAATTTATTGGAAATAATAATAATTATAGAGAAAAATAATAATAAAGAGAGAGAATAGGATTGAATCCTATTTTAGTGGGATTATTAATTATACTCACATTTTATGAACGTGTCATAAATATAATAAAAGCTGCACTTTTTGTGCAATTTTAAAAGTAATGCTATTTATGTGTCTAACTCTAAGATTATGACTTTTTATGTAGTTTTCTCAGTTATTCTAAGCAAGGTTGAGGCATTGGGCCTCAATTAGTTTTGAAAATCTGATTTATATTAGGACCTTTAACTCGATTTCAAAGGATGACTTTGGAATTAGATTTCAAGTCCAAAAAAAACATCTCCTCCATTTTTGAAACCTTTTGCAATTGTTAGAAACGACAAAAAGAAAAGACTATAATAAGAGAAAATCATTTAATCAAAATTTGCTCTTTGTGTGAATTTTGAATTTGCAAGACTTCTTTTATAACTCTAAATCTCACACTTTGGTCGGAATCCTAATGTTACCCGGAAAGGGAAAAATAGGAGTACTATTATTACATACGTTTAGAAAAAAAGAATTTGATAAATATCTTATTGAATTTGTTTTCGTGAATTTTGAATTTGCAAGGCTTCTTTTATAACCTTAAATTCCACACGGGTCGGAATCTTAATGTTACCCGGGAAGGGGAAAATAGGAGTACTATTATTACATACGTTTAGGGAAAAAAGAATTTGATAAATATCTTATTAAATTTGTTTGTGTGAATTTTGAATTTGCAAGGCTTCTTATATAACCCTAAATCCCTCACGGGTCGGAATCCTAATGTTACCCGAAAAGGAGAAAATATGAGTACTATTATTACATACTTTTAGAAAAAAAAGAATTTGATAAATATCTTATTGAATTTGATTGTGTGAATTTTGAATTTTCAAGGCTTCTTTTATAACCCTAAATTCCACACTGGTCGGAATCCTAATGTTGTCTGGAAAGGAGAAAATAGGAGTACTATTATTACATACGTTTAGGAAAAAAAAGTATTTGATAAATATCTTAATGAATTCGTTTGTGTTAATTTTAAATTTGCAAACCTTCTTTTATAACCCTAAATCCTACACTGGTCGGAATCCTAATATTACCCGAAAAGGGGAAAATAGGTGTACTATTAATACATACGTTTAGGAAAAAAATAATTTGATAAATATGTTATTGAATTTGTTTGTGTGAATTTTGAATTTGCAATGCTTCTTTTATAACCCTAAATCTCACACATGTCGGAATTCTAACGTTACCCGGAAACGGGAAAATAGGAGTACTATTATTACATAGGCGATGTGATTTCATACCGTTATTTTTGGTAAAATATGAAAAACTTTTACTAGTATATCCAAATAAAGAAGTATAGTTCTACTGCTATTACTACTGAATTTACCTATTTTAGAAAAAGAAGGAAATTTATTGGAAATAATAATAATTATAGAGAAAAATAATAATAAAGAGAGAGAATAGGATTGAATCCTATTTTAGTGGGATTATTAATTATACTCACATTTTATGAACGTGTCATAAATATAATAAAAGCTGCACTTTTTGTGCAATTTTAAAAGTAATGCTATTTATGTGTCTAACTCTAAGATTATGACTTTTTGTGTAGTTTTCTCAGTTATTCTAAGCAAAGTTGAGGCATTGGGCCTCAATTAGTTTTGAAAATCTGATTTATATTAGGACCTTAAACTCGATTTCAAAGGATGACTTTGGAATTAGATTTCAAGTCCAAAAAAAACATCTCCTCCATTTTTGAAACCTTTTGCAATTGTTAGAAACGACAAAAAGAAAAGACTATAATAAGAGAAAATCATTTAATCAAAGCTGCTCTTTGTGTGAATTTTGAATTTGCAAGACTTCTTTTATAACTCTAAATCTCACACTGGTCGGAATCCTAATGTTACCCGAAAAGGGAAAAATAGGAGTACTATTATTACATACGTTTAGGAAAAAAAGAATTTGATAAATATCTTATTGAATTTGTTTTCGTGAATTTTGAATTTGCAAGGCTTCTTTTATAACCTTAAATTCCACACGGGTCGGAATCTTAATGTTACCCGGGAAGGGGAAAATAGGAGTACTATTATTACATACGTTTAGGGAAAAAAGAATTTGATAAATATCTTATTAAATTTGTTTGTGTGAATTTTGAATTTGCAAGGCTTCTTATATAACCCTAAATCCCTCACGGGTCGGAATCCTAATGTTACCCGAAAAGGAGAAAATATGAGTACTATTATTACATACTTTTAGAAAAAAAGAATTTGATAAATATCTTATTGAATTTGATTGTGTGAATTTTGAATTTTCAAGGCTTCTTTTATAACCCTAAATCCCACACTGGTCGGAAACCTAATGTTATCTGGAAAGGAGAAAATAGGAGTACTATTATTACACACGTTTAGGAAAAAAAAGAATTTGATAAATATCTTATTGAATTCGTTTGTGTTAATTTTAAATTTGCAAGCCTTCTTTTATAACCCTAAATCCTACACTGGTCGGAATCCTAATGTTACCCGAAAAGTGGAAAATAGGAGTACTATTAATACATACGTTTAGGAAAAAAAGAATTTGATAAATATCTTATTGAATTTGTTTGTGTGAATTTTGAATTTGCAAGGCTTCTTTTATAACCCTAAATCTCACACAGGTCGGAATTCTAACGTTATCCGGAAACGGGAAAAATTGGAGTACTATTATTACATACGTTTAGGGGAAAAAGAATTTGATAAATATCTTTTGAGAAGGTAAAAGATCCATCGTTATTTTTGGTAAAATAATAATTTGTATGTGGAATCTTTTCGGCATTAATTTCTATTAGAATCGACAATATATAGAGATCAAATAATAACTTTATTACTAACGAAAACTTTTACTATTATATCCAAATAAAGAAGTATAGTTCTACTATTATTACTACTGAATTTACCTATTTCAGAAAAAGAAGGAAATTTATTTGAAATAATAATAATTATAGAGAGAAATAATAATAAAGAGAGAATAGGATTGAATCCTATTTTAGTGGGATTATTAATTATACCCACATTTTAAGAACGTGTCATAAATATAACAAAAGCTGCACTTTTTGTGCAATTTTAAAAGTAATGCTATTTATGTGTCTAACTCTAAGATTATGACTTTTTGTGTAGTTTTCTCAGTTATTCTAAGCAAAGTTGAGGCATTGGGCCTCAATTAGTTTTGAAAATCTGATTTATATTAGGACCTTAAACTCGATTTCAAAGGATGACTTTGGAATTAGATTTCAAGTCCAAAAAAAAACATCTCCTCCATTTTTGAAACCTTTTGCAATTGTTAGAAACGACAAAAAGAAAAGACTATAATAAGGGAAAATCATTTAATCAAAGCTTCTCTTTGTGTGAATTTTAAATTTGCAACACTTCTTTTATAACCCTAAATCCCACACTGGTCGGAATCTAATGTTACCCGGAAAGGGGAAAATAGAAGTACTATTATTACATACGTTTAGGAATTTTTTTTTGATAAATATCTTATTGAATTTGTTTGTGTGAATTTTGAATTTGCAAGGCTTCTTTTATAACCCTAAATCCCACACCAGTCGGAATCGTAATGTTACCCGAAAAGGGGAAAATAGGAGTACTGTCATTACATACGTTTAGGAAAAAAAGAATTTGATAAATATCTTATTGAATTTGTTTGTGTGAATTTTGAATTTGCAAGGCTTCTTTTATAACCCTAAATCTCACACAGGTCGGAATTCTAACGTTACCCGGAAATGGGAAAATAGGAGTACTATTATTACATAGGCGATGTGATTTCATACCGTTATTTTTGGTAAAATATGAAAAACTTTTACTATTATATCCAAATAAAGAAGTATAGTTCTACTGCTATTACTACTGAATTTACCTATTTTAGAAAAAGAAGGAAATTTATTGGAAATAATAATAATTATAGAGAAAAATAATAATAAAGAGAGAGAATAGGATTGAATCCTATTTTAGTGGGATTATTAATTATACTCACATTTTATGAACGTGTCATAAATATAATAAAAGCTGCACTTTTTGTGCAATTTTAAAAGTAATGATATTTATGTGCCTAACTCTAAGATTATGACTTTTTGTGTAGTTTTCGCAGTTATTTTAAGCAAAGTTGAGGCATTGGGAATCAATTAGTTTGAAAATCTGATTTATATTTGGACCTTAAACTCGATTTCAAAGGATGACTTTGGAATTAGATTTCATGTCCAAAAAAAAAAAAACATCTCCTCCATTTTTGAAACCTTTTGCAATTGTTAGAAACAACAAAAAGAAAAGACTATAATAAGAGAAAATCATTTAATCATGGTCAACTATATTTCTCACGTTCCACCGAGATTCATCTGAGTTAGGGAGAAAAACAAGTAAAATAGTTAGTAACAATTAATACAACTCAAGTACGCAAAATGAAAATAAGTAGAGAAAGATTTAGCTAGTTAGGTCCTTTGGCCACGGATGCATATTGCGGGCCTTTGGGCTTCAAACTCGGCTTCTTGCTTTATTGCTCTACTCACGGAGGGGTTGACTCGTTGGGTTGAGAATATGATGTTGGGCTAATGGCCCAACACATACTGCGGAAAATAAGGAAAACAAGTAGTGTTATCATGCTTTGGGTGGATTAAACAAAACGCGAGCATTTGTATAATTTCATATTTTCGGTCTCGAGTTTGAGAGACGATAATTTAAGAAAATTGATTACTTGATACATACTATTAGTCAAAGCATATTTTACTTGCAGGCAATGTGTAATTAATATTAAACTCTCCAATTTTCTACATAATGACTGAGATCAAGTGGTCTCTTTAAAAAAGTATACATAAACCAAAGTGGCAGTGGGGGTCCTCGCGTTGGTCAGCATCAGCAGCAGCAGTTCTGGGCCCCACAGTGGTAGTGGGCCCCATAGCAGCAGTTTGGGCCCAACCAGGTTTCGCCCAACTGGCAGTGGGCTGCCCAGCAGTAGTTCAGGCCCAATTTGATGTCCAAGCGCGGTGGGCTGCCGGCAGCGATCCGGGACCAATTCGACCGGTCCAAGTACGATCGACGATGCGGGCCGAGGCAACAAGCAAGGGTGCTTGGTCCTCGGCCCCCGCAGGCCCATCACGCAGCGGCACCCACGTCTACAAACATCGAAGCCGCAATACACACGCTTGGTTTAAATCCTCCGGACCCAAATTGTTGTATGGACACCGGTGCCACTACCCACATGACATCCGATTCAGGTACGCTCTCGTCTTATTTCAATTTGAGCAACCCTCACGGCATAATTATTGGTAATGGTAATTATATTTTAATTCGTGGTTATGGTCATAAAACTTTATCTCCCCCTCATCCACCTCTTATATTGAAAAACACCCTACACGCCCCCAAATTGATTAAAAACTTAGTCTCTGTCCGTAAATTCACCACTGACAATTCCATTTCTATTGAATTTGATCCATTTGGTTTCTCTGTGAAGGATTTCAAGACGGGGAGTCCTCTCATGAGGTGTGATAGTCGGGAGGGGGGGGATCTTTATCCTATCACACCCAGTTCCGGTAGATCGAGTCAAGCTCTGCCATCCGCCTTTGCAGCCATTTCTCCTTTCTTATGGCATGCTCGTCTTGGTCATCCGAGATCATCTATTTCATCATCATTAGCTAAAAATAGTTTTATTTCATGCAAGGGTACGAGTAGTACTCCAAATTGTCAGTCTTGTTCTTTAGGAAAAATTGTTAAGTTGCCATTTGTAGACTCCAATTCTCATACTTTAATGTCATTTGATATTATTCATATCGACTTATGGACGTCTCCTGTTCTTAGTTCTGTGGGTCATCGGTATTATGTTCTCTTTTTGGATGATTATTCTAAGTTTTTATGGACGTTTCCGATAGCAAAAAATCTCAAGTTTTTTCCGTCTTCTTAAAATTTAGAGCATTCATTAGAACTCAATTCAAACGAGAAATAAAAAATATTCAGTGTGATAATGGCAAAGAATATGACAATGGGGTGTTTCGGGAATTCTGTGCTAATAATGGGATCCATTTTCATTTTTCTTGTCCTCATGTGTATTCACTAAATGGGAAAGCCAAACGCAAAATTCGTTCCATAAATAACATTGTCCGAACTTTATTAATTCATGCTTTCGTACCTCCATATTTTTGGCATCATGCTCTTCAAATTGCTACATATCTCCTTAACATAATTCCTTCCAAAGGTTTGACATATTCTTCCCCCTTCAAATTTTATATAATAAAATTCCTTCTTATTCTCATCTTCGAGTGTTTGGGTGCTTGTGTTATCCGTTATTCCCTTCCACCACAATTAACAAACTTCAGGCATGGTCTACTCCATGTGTGTTTTTGGGTTTTCCGTCTAATCATCGTGGTTACAAATGCTTTGATTTATCCTCTAATAAAATCATCATTAATCGCCATGTAATTTTTGATGAAACTCAATTTTCATTTGCTAAAGTTAATACTCTCGTGCCTAGTTCGTATAATTTTTTGGATGATAGTATATCCCCATATATTATTCACCATTTTTCGAACGTATCCGGCACCCAAAATTCTCCAGCGGGCCCACTGCCCGCTGGTACTCCCCACATTGTGTCGTCTTCAAATCTGGGTCCAACAATTGGGCCATCCGTTCTACCCAGTTCCACGTACTATTTCTGGGTCCAGTATTGGCCCAGTTCCCGATCTGGGCCAGCAGGCCCACTGCCTGCTGGCCAGTCCGTCCCGAATCCCGAAAATTCCCAAAATCCACCCGTCTCTGCCCCGAGTCATGGACCAATCACCTATAGTCAACGAGGATTTTTACACCAAAAAGACATTTTAATTTACATTCGAATGTTCTTAAATCACCCTTACCCCAAAATCATGTGTCTGCATTAAATGACCCGAATTGGAAAATTGCTATGACCGATGAATATAATGCTCTTATTGATAATAAGACGTGGGAGTTGGTACCCCGTGTCGCACCCGTTTTTAACCCGAGCTTCGCGACGTGATGGGTCAATTCCCTCTGGATTGGTTAAAAAATGTTTTGTTTTGAGGAGTCGCCACCTAATTATTCTAAGGTGAATTAGGGCACCTAAATGTTAACTAAAAGCTGCAAAATAACTCTAATTTTTTGATCTGCAAAACTAATGAGATTCTAGGTAAGGGCTCTTTATTATCCTAAAGGGAAGAAGTTAGGCATCCTTTAAGATCCGCTAACTTGCGGTTATCCAGTCAAACTCAGGTTAATTATTATGCTAAAAAATGCATGTTTTTACAAGTATAAAAATAATGTTGCAAGTAGTTAATAAAATGATGCATCATGTACAAGTATGCATTTGTATGGCATTAAAATACATGTAAAATTGAAAAAAAAAAGCATGCATTTGTATGAAAATTGATAAAAATGTATGCAAGGTGATTTTTTATGGGCAACGGGCCTAAAAATAGATAAACTAGCGATTTCCGATTTTAAAACTAACCGAGCCTAAAAATAAATGAACTAGCGATGGGTTTTCAGTTTTAGACTACCTTATTAATTAATTATAAGTCTACCTATTCTAAACATTTCAATAATTTCACGAGTACAATGATATTACAATACAGAATGAAATAAAGCTGAATTAAAGAAAGTAAAAACAACAATAAAATAAATCATCTCCGAGAGGTATCTTGTCTTCTTTAACTTTCATAAATATGTCTTGCAAGCTGCCAAGAACAAACGGTTAGAAATAGTTGAATATAAGTAACTTCAAATCCGTATCCAAAACAGTAAATGTTTTGATTACGGAGGGCTCAGACTTAAATTTTGAAAAGATCATTCCAATCACGTCGTGGTTGCGAACATATGACTCTGTTGGTCATTTTAGTTGCCTTGCCTACCGAACGTGTTGGTCTCTCGGGTGAAAAAAGATTTAAGTTTCATCCTTCCCAGAAGTTTTATTTTCCGTCTTTCCAACTGTGGAGGCCTAAAAAATCGACGGATATTTTTTCACCGGCCAGTGTAGTATCATGTTCAAATCAGCAGAATAACATCAAAGCAGTAAAAGCAAAAACCGAGAAATGATGTCCGAAGGGACGTGACCTCGAATTCAATTTCATTGGCCTAAATGAAGTATTTATTCAAAGCAGTAAAACCAAAAACCAAGAAATGATGTCCGAAGGGACGCGACCTCGAATTCAATTTCATTGGCCTAAATGCAGTATTTATTCAAAGCAGTAAAGCAGTAAAACCAAAAACTGAGAAATGATGTCCGAAGGGTCGCGACCTCGAATTCAATTTCATTGGCCTAAATGCAGTATTTATTCAAATCAGTAAAATACCAAAACAGAAAACTGAAATGGAGAAGCAATTTTCGAAGGAGCGCGGCCTCAAATTCAATTTCATTGGCCTAAATGCAGTATTTATTCAAATCAGTAAAATACCAAAACAGCAAACCGAAACGGAGAAGCAATTTCTGAAGGGGCGCGACCTCAAATTCAATTTCATTGGCCTAAATGCAGTATTTGTTCAAATCAACAAATTTCAGAAATATTGCAACTGTCCGAAACAATCTTAAAACAACAGTTTCTAAGCCAAGAAACCAGCAACAACTATGCTAAAATACAACAGTGATAAACATCAAAAGTGTCCAAAAATGCAGCAGCAATTTGGCCAAAAACCAGCAGCAACTGTGCTCAAAATACAGCATCAAATAGTCCTAAATGCAGCAACAATCAGCCAGGCATAGCAGCCAAAAAATACACTACTCTGAGCGCCAAAATGCCCAAAATGCAACAGATTTTAGCAAAGAAATCAGCAACAATTAAGCTCAGAAATATAACAATTATGAACATCGACCGTGCTCAATGGTTTGGCCAGAATACGGTGTCAGACAATAGCAACCAGTAGCATCAAACAATAATCATAAATGGCATCACAAAAACAATAACAGATGTAGCATTTGTTACTGCTATCATGTAGTGCCAAAGTGTTACGGAATTCAACCCACAAATAACATCTGTTTTCAATCAAAGGCATCATCTAAAATACAACAACTCAACTCAATATACAACAACATAATGGCTAAATATGCAGCAAAAGATCAACACAAAAATGAAGCAAAACTCGACTTAAAATAACTCAACATTCAGTAAAATATGGGCCAAATATTGCAGCGACAAATTGTCTTTACCCGGCCCGGATTTTGACAAAATAGTAAAGAAAATTAGGTAATCGACCCAGATCTGGAAAACATTCCAGATAGATTACCCGGACTTCGGGTCGACTCGACCCGAGAAATGCAACCCGAAAAAATGGTGACCTGGAATCAATTTTATTTTTATTTTCAGATAACCAACAACAAGATATAAACACAAAATCTGGAAATTTACTCAAACAGGGTCGACCCGACCCGAAACAGTGACCCGACCCGAATCGGATGTTTCAACCCGAATCGATTTCTTTCCAAATTTCAGATAACCAACAACAAAATATAAACACAAAATCTGGAAATTTACTCAAACAGGGTCGACCCGACCCAGATCAGTGACCCAACCCAAATCGGATGTTTCAACCCGAATCGATTTCTTTCCAAATTTCAGATAACCAACAATAAAATATCAAGCATATAAATCAGGAAATCTTACCCAAACCGGGTTGACCCGACTCGAACAGTGAGCCAAATCGGAAACCCAAAAATAGTGAAGAACAACAACAAAAGCAGATTTTCGGATTATATTTTGGACTCTTCGAGATGAAGAACAAATGCAAAGAAGAACAAATACCCTTAAGAAGATTTCGGGTTTCAAAACTTAATGCTCGATTTTCGGACCCCAAAATTCCCCCGAAATAAAGAACAAAAGGGGTATTTATAGATGGTTCGTACCCCCAAACGTCCACCCCCATACCCCTTTTTAAAATCGAGTTTGAATTTCAAAAACAAAGAGGCAAAAAATCGCGGATTTGAAGGGGATAGGGGTATGGGTCGAAGGGTTGGTGGTGTCGGCATAACAGAGGGGAGTTGGTGGTGGCAGGGGTGAGGTGACCGGTGATGTGTGGTATGGGGTGTGGGGTCGCAGCCGATGGGTGTGTTTGGTTGGGGAGAGAAAAGTTTTTGGTTTTTTTTTGGGGTTTTTGGTTTTAAGGGATAAAGGGGTTGGTCGAATGGGCTGGCAGGTTGGGCTTGGGTTGTGGGCTATTTCGGTTGGGCTTTGGCCGAAAATGGGGTGGCCAAATGGGCTGCCCCTTTTAAAATTGGTGTTTGTGTTGGGTTGGGAAATAAATGGGTTATGGGTTTAAAATATAAAAAGGGGTTTTATTATATATAAAAAGAAAGCTTTGCAAAATTTATAAATTGTAAAGATGACAATATGATAAAAAAAATATAATATTTGCGAAATGCTTGGTGCTAAAAATAAAAAATGCGATGTCATTTTGCGAAAATAAAAATAACATATAATATTAGGATAAAAAGTATGATTATGATATATAAAATGCAAATGACAATAAAAATGCAAGTAATAGTAATAATAATGATATATATACATATCTATGCCTATATTTTAAAATTGTTTTGAGGTGTCAAAAATATTTAAAATTGCAAATAAAATCAGAAAAGATGGGACAAAATTGGGTGTCAACACCCCGTCCATCTGGTATTAATATTATTAGGTCTATGTAGATTTTTGCTCATAAAGAAAATTCAGATGGGTCATTTGCCCGACATAAGGCGCGGCTTGTGGGCGATGGTAAGACTCAACAGGTTGGTGTGGATTGTGGTGAGACGTTTAGTCTGGTGGTCAAGCCGGCTACTATTCGCACTGTGCTCAGCTTAGCTCTTTCGAAGGCATGACCTATTCATTAGTTAGATGTAAAGAATGCTTTCCTCCATGAGGATCTCAAGGAAACAATCTATATGCATCAGCCTTTAGGATTCAGGGATCCTAAACATCCACATCATGTCTGTTTGTTGAAGAAGTTCTTATATGGGCTTAAGCAGTCTCCACGGGCCTGGTATACGAGGTTTGCAGGCTATGTTTCGACTATTTGGTTCTCTCACAGCAGGTCGGATAATTCCTTGTTCATCTACCGTCGTGGTTCGTCCTTGGCCTACATTATGTTATATGTGGATGATATTATCTTGACTGCCTCTTCCGATGCCTTACGCCAGTCTATCATGACCATGCTCAACTCTGAGTTTGCTATGAAAGACTTGGGGACCTTGAGTTACTTTTTGGAGATTGTTGTCACTCGTCATTCCGATGGGTTGTTCTTATCTCAACGGAAGTATGTAGCTGAGATCATCGAGAGGGCTGGGATGTCATACTGTAAGTCCACTTCCACTCCAGTTGATACTAAGCCCAAGCTTAGTGCCGCGACCGGCGTACCCTACGAGGATCCGACCCGCTATCGCAGTCTTGTAGGGGCCCTTCAGTATCTTACCTTTACGAGATCGGATATTACATATGCTGTCCAGCAGGTGTGTTTGTTCATGCATGATCCCAGAATTGAGCAAATAAATGCACTCAAATGCATTATTCGGTATATTCAGGGTACACTTGACTATGGTTTGCATTTATATCCTTCATCGACGTCCACACTTGTCTCGTATACGGATGCTGATTGGGGTGGTTGTCCAGACACCAGACGATCTACGTTTGGCTATTGTATATTTCTTGGCAATAACTTGGTCTCCTGGTCTGCGAAGCGTCAGTCGAATCTATCCCGCTAAGTGCCGAGGCTGAATATCGAGGGGTACCTAATGTGGTCTCGAAATCATATTGGTTACGTAATTTTCTTTTGGAGTTTCATTGTCCCATTCAGAAGGCAACCTTGGTTAAATGAGATAATATTAGTTCCATCTACCTTTCTGATAATTCGGTTCAGCACCAACGCACTAAGCATATCGAGATGGACATTCACTTTGTCCGCGAAAATGTTTCTCGTGGTCAGGTACGCGTCTGTCATGTCCCGTCAAGATATCAAATTGCAGACATCTTTACAAAGGGTCTTCCCTCGGTCATTTTTGAAGATTTTAAGGACAGTCTCAGCGTTCGAAGACCGCCAGCTATGATTGCGGGGATGTGTTAAATATACACAATACACACACAATATACATGTGTATATTGTTTATATTAGTCTCTCGGCTGGCTCTCGATTTTCCTCCCCTTTGTACCGTGTAATTGGGTATATATTTAGTATCCTAGTTTAGGTAATGTTGTAATGTAATTAGTATTGTACACTTACTATAATAATTGTATTACCATAAATGTATAGTTAGTATCCAAGTAGAATAAGGTTTTAGGAATAGAATAGGAATATGATTCTCCTATTATGAAAATATGTAACTTGTATAAATAGTCTTTCAATCAATGAAAATAATCAAGGGATTATTGCTTTCAGAAACAAGAACATGTAAGCCAAAAGGAAAGTCATATGCTAGTTCTTTATATCTGGCAACTAAGGTCGGCAAACGGACAGGTCAAGTCGAAATGGATTAAACAAAAATGGATCAATTACCCAATCCGTCCATATTTAACACGGATAAAAAATAGATTAACCCGATGGATAATATGGATATTCATATTATCCGAAGTTACTTTAAAGATGTTGGCATCATGTAGCTAATATGGAGAAGATTAATTTAATGGCTAAAATTGAGTTCAAAACATAGCACTTTTTTGTTACAATTATAACCAAAGCTTAATGGAATAGCCGAATTAAAGCCTCAACTTGAAATCAAGTAAAAAATTAAGATGAATCATTAATTAATTTAATCAAGCTTCTTAACTTAACAAAGTAGACTATTTATTTGTGAAAATAAGCTAATTGTAATAATTAAGCCGTAAATGACTCAAAATCTTCACTTTTGAAGTAAGTACCAAATTAAACACTTATTTTTAACATAATTAATACTTAAAAATTATATGTAAAATAGTCAAAATGAAAGAACAATATGATTTGGTATGATGGTTTATTCTTGAGTACCTATTCCACCTGCAACAAACATCCTGGAAGAACTTATTCAAAAAACCATCTTGTAAACCAAAGTATCAAACAAGCTATGCATTTACAAACATAGACGTGAAAATGAGATGTAACACTAACATGCATATGTTAGAGTCTTCAACATGAACATTTATTTTCAATTCTTGGGAGGGAGCATATGCTGCCTTATTTTAAATCCAGCATTTCACCTGTGTACTTCACATTCTTTTTCAACATTTTAAAAAAAAAAGACAACGGAGCATAGAGAATTGAGAAGTGAAACCTCCACGAAGTAATAATTTCGTTTCAATAACTAAGTGAAAATTGCAGGAATACCTTAGTCGTACCTACGACTCACACTTATTAAATACTCCCGTTTCAAAAAGATTCTTCTATTTTGACTTGACATGAAGTTTAATAAATAAAGGAAGACTTTTGAAATGTGTGATCCAAAACAAACCTTAGATATTTGTATATCATCTCAAAAAGTTAAATTATTTTTAAATATAAAAATATGTCAATCTTTTTGGGACAAATTAATAAGGAAAGTAGTCCAATCTTTTTAGTACAAATGGAATAGTTAAATTACTCGATAACGAGGTTTTCTATCTTGGGCGTAATATTGTTGGAAATGAAACACTCTCACAAGTAATTTTTAATCAAACTCAAACAAATATTACAAGAGCACTCTCACTCAACAATAAGATACTACAACCCACTCTTATAAGACTTTGCTTCTTCACTCACTTAGAAGCTCTAAATTTTCTTGATACCTAAACTAAAATGGAGAGGGGTATTTATACTACTTAAGAACAATCATACACTACACAAATAAACTAATAAAAAATTACAATAACCATACCCTCATTCTTCTCCATCCTTCTAACAATATTTTAAATTACCAAATGATTCACATGCATAATTACCACACCCTAGACGATTCTAGGTAGAAGACTTGTAGTTTTGGACATTGATTATGGACTTGGACTCCAATTTGATTGGGCTTGGGTTTGAGCTCACATAATGGATCAAGTTTATGATCCAACTTACCCCCCCCTAAACTTGATCTTGTGACTCCTAGTAAGTTCCTTAATCTTATGAAGTCTTCGCTTGTCAGTGGCTTGGTAAAAATATCGGCAACTTTATCTTGTGACTTCACATATTCAACTTGCACATCCTTTCTTGCAACACACTCCCTTATATAGTGGTAGCGAATATCGATGTGCTTGCTTCGATCGTGGAATACTGGATTATTTGCTAAGGCAATGGCTGACTTATTGTCGACACAAACCTTGGTAGGCTCTTCTTGTATCAAGCCTATCTCCTTTAATAGATTTCTAAGCCAAATTGCATGACAAACGCATGAGGTAGCAACAACATATTCTTCTTCACAAGTGGACAATATGACAATCAGTTATTTCTTTGACATCCATGTGAAAGCAGTATCTCCCATGAAAAATATGAATCCAATAGTTCTCCTTCGATTATCTATATCTCCACCCCAATCACTATCGCTATATCCAACAAGCTTGTAATCATTAGAAACTGAATAGAACAAGCCAAAGTCAATTGTACCTTTCAGATAGCGAAGAATTCTCTTTGCGGCTTTAAAATGGATGATTGCTGGAGATTACATATAGCGACTAACCAATCCAACTGCGTGAAGAATATCGGGCCTCGTGCAAGTTAAATATCGAAGACTTTCCACCAAACTTTTGAATAATGTTGGATCTACACTTTCGCCTTCTTCATGTTTGGACATCTTGATTCCTTATTCTGTCGGTGTGCTTATCGTCTTACATTTCTCCATCCTGAACTTCTTCAGGATCTCCTTTGCATAGCTTTTTTATGAAATGAAAATTCTAAATTGACGGAGACAGAGTAGCTAGGACAGAGTGTGAATGAGAACTAGCAGCCGATGAGGGTGTGAATGGATATAGGTGCCCTGTACTATTGCATCACGTAAGGGGAGTCCCCGTACGTAGATCCTTCACAATGAAACCAAATGGGTCAAAATCAACAGACACAGAGTAATGACGAGTAAATTTCCTAATGGAAATTAAATTTTTGATGATGTTTGGTGCATAGAGGACGTTACTTAGGGAGAAGGGTGGGTGAGGTGTCGGAGTGTGGGTGTGACCATAACCCTAAATTGGAATGCGGTGACCGTTTCCAACTGTAATAAATTGAGGAGACTTTAGACGAAACAAATTAAAAAGATTACCTGCAGACCGGGTGAGGTGAGATGAGGCTCCAGAGTCAATATACCAATTTTCATCGGGCCGCTGCAAATTCATGCTGCTGAATGTCTGGCCTAAATCAGTGGACATCTGATTTATGGGCTGTTGCGGGAACTGGGCTTGTGCGACGTGGGCCTGGTGCTACGGATATTGGGCTGGTCGAGAGCTTGGAGTTGAGCCCAGTACCCCTTGTTGCTGAAGTGGATAGTGGGCTGAGGGGTACATGGGAATGAGCCCCACTGCGGGTTCAGGGTGCTGGGCGTTGGGCCGGTCCATGAAGGAAACTGATTGGGCTATTGCGGCTGCAGGTCCTTTCCTTTACCGCGACCCTTGCCGCCTCGCCCACTGTCGCACCCCCTGCTACCCCTGCCACCGCAGTTCTGTCGTGGCTGGCTGTTCTCCGGCAAGGGCTACTGGCCGGCGGTAGCATGATTCGGTGCAGACGTTTCAACCGCTAACGCCTTTTGGTTGTGCTCGTCTTGCTTTGTACGATGAGTTTCCTCCAATAATAATTGCTAACGGGCTTTATTGAAACTAGAAAGAGGGTCAGCCTGCTGAATCATCGTATCTAGGGTGTCATATTCACCTTTTTAGAGGCCTGCAATCAGTTGCAACACCATTTTTATTTCGGACATGGGCGTACCAACGTTAGACAATTGGTCTGCCACTAGTTTCAACTGCTTGCAATATTGAGACATATTAGAAAAAATTTCAAGACGGGTAGTGTTAAATTGTTCTTCTAAGTATACTGCACGAGTGTTCTTGTTGTCTTGAAATATTTCTTCCAGCTGTGTCCATAGGTCACAGGCGGATGCACCTGTTTTCATGATGGTGAGGAGTAAATCCTTGGATATAGTGCCATATATCCATTGTTTGACCACGACATCAAGACGACACTATGTTGCGTCATCCATATCAGGAGGACGAGGTACATAGTCGTCAATATGGTCAAGCACATGATATACACATACATGAATTCGGAACAGTTCCACCCATGACCAGTATGGACCATCTTCCTGATCAAGAATCAACGGGATGAAGTTCTTGATGTGGATGACTGTGAGAGCCGGATGGAAAGATGGAGGTGAGAGGGTTGTGTGAGGAGTTTGGATGACGACTGGGTTAGAAGAGGTGGGAGTAGCCAATATATCCATTAAATTGGGATTGAATGGAAGAGAAGAAAAATTTAAGGTTGGAACACAAAAAATTCTAGTTGTTGGCCGAGAGAGGAGAAAGTTTTTTTTATATTTAGAGTAGGTTTTTAGCTCTTGATACCATGTAGAATAGTATTAATCTCCCTTGGGGAGGCTTTCTCATTAATACAAATATATATAGTGTACAATGTAGAATCCTAGTAAAATAATGAATCCTCTACTTACCATAATTCTATATACAAAATATATGGGATATATTCTAATTATGGAGGTGAGATTGAATTGGGATTCTAGACATAGTGGTGATTGAATAGGAAACCGAATATCCGAAGGTGATTATAAGAGGGAATCCGGCGGTGTAAGATTTCGGTTGGAGTCATGTTATGCAGGGTACTAGTGGGTAAAATATTAAGGATGTATTCTACCATTTTGACTGCATAGACCCAAAAAGAGGGAGGGAGAGAGGCATGAAACAGAAAAGTGCGGACCATATTATTTATTGTACGGATGATACGTTCCACTTTACCATTTTGAGGGGACGTGTGAGGACACGAAAATTAAAGATCATGCCATTATTTTTGCAAATTTTTTTAAACACGGGATTGTTAAATTCACGGTCATTGTCACATTGGAAAGATTTTATGGCTCGTTCAAATTGCATTTTGATAAGTGTGCAAAATTCTAAAAATTTGGCAAAGTCTTCGGATTTGGATTTTAGTGGGTAAATCCAAATAAAGTGAGAGTAGTCATCCAATAGGACGAGATAATAGTTATGACCCAGGGGGCTGGTAATGGGGGACATCCACAAATCAGCATGAACAATATCAAATGGAGCAAACGTAATGCTAACAGATGATTTAAAGGGAAGACGAACATGTTTGCCTAATTGACAAGACTCGCAGTTTTGGGCAAGTTTCCCATTACAATGAATAAAATTATTGCTTCTAAGGAAATTAAAAACAAGAGCTCCTACGTGTCCAAGCCTATTGTGACAAATTGACGGAGACAAAGTAGCTAGGACGGAGTGTGAATAAGAACTGTCAGCCGATGAGGGTGTGAACGGATATAGGTCCCCTGTGATATTGCATCTCGTAAGGGGAGTCCTCGTACGTAGATCCTTCACAGTGAAACCAAATGGGTCAAAATTCAAGACATAGAGTTATGACGAGTAAATTTTCTAATGGAGATTAAATTTTTGATGATGTTTGGTGCATAGAGGACATTATTTAGGGAGAAGGGTGGGTTAGGTGTCGGAGTGTGGGTGTGACCATAACCCTGAATTGGAATGCGGTGACCATTTCCAACTGTAATAAATTGAGGAGACTTTAGACAAAACAAATTGGAAAGATTACCTACAAACCGGGTGAGGTGAGATGAGGCTCCGGAGTCAATGTACCAATTTTCATCGGGCTGGTGCAAATTCATGCTGCTGAAGCGGATAGTGGGCTGAGGGGTAACATGGGAATGAGGCCCACTGCGGGTTCTGGGTGCTGGGCCAGTCAATGAAGGAAACTGATTAGGCTGTTGCGGCTGCTGACCCTTTCATTTACCGTGACCTTTGCCACCTTGCCCACTACCGCGCCCCCTGCTACCCATGCCGCCATGGTTCTGTCGTGGCTGGATATTTTTCGGCAAGGGCTTCTGACCGGCGGCAGCGTGATTTGGTGCAGACGTTTCAACCGCTAACGCCTTCTGGTTGTGTTCGTCTTGCTTTGCATGACGGGTTTCCTCCAATAATAATTGCTAGCGGGCTTTGTTGAAACTAGGAAGAGGGTCAGCCTACTGAATCATCGTGGCTAGGGTGTCATATTCACCTTTTGGAGGCCTACAATCAGTTACAACACCATCTTCATTTCGAACACGGGGGTATCAACGTTGGACAATTGGTCTGCCACCAGTTTCAACTGCTTGCAATATGCGGACATATTACAAAAAATTTCAAGATGGGTAGTGTTAAATTGTTCTTCCAAGTATATTGCACGAGTGTTATTGTTGTCTTGAAATATTTCTTTCATCCGTGTCCATCCATATCAGAAGGACGAGGTACATAGTTGTCAATATGGTCAAGCACATGATATACACATGCATGAATTCGGAACAGTTCCACCCATGACCAGTGTTGGCCATCTTCCTGATCAAGAATCAATGGAATGAAGTAATTGATGTCGGTGACGGCGAGAGCCGGATGGAAAGATGGCGGTGAGAGGGTTGTGAGAGGAGTTTGAATGACGATTGGGTTAGAAGCGCAAGCATCAGAAGAGGTGGGAGTAGCCAATATATCCATTAAATTGGGATTGAATGGAAAAGAAGAAAAATTTAAGGTTGGAAAACAAAAAATTCTGGCTGTTGGCCGAGAGAGGAGAAGATTTTTTTTTGATTTAGAGTAGGGTTTTGGCTCTTGATACCATGTAGAAGAGTATTAATCTCCCTTGGGAGGCTTTCTCATTAATACAAATATATATAGTGTACAATGTAGAATCCTAGTAAAATAATGAATCCTCTACTTACCATAATTCTATATAGAAAATATATGGGATATATTCTAATTATGGAGGTGTGATTGAATTGGGATTCTAGACCTAGTGGTACACGTTAATACATCCCCTCAGTCTAAGCGGAAGGAGGCCGGACGCTGAGACTGGATTTGAAGTCGAGGAACAACTGTCGAGGAAGACCCTTCGTGAAGATATCCGCGTATTGATATGAGGAAGGCACATTCAACACCGTAACATGACCGAGAGCAACCTTCTCACAAACAAAGTGTATATCCATCTCAATATGCTTGGTTCGCTGATGTTGAACCGGATTATGAGATAAATAAATAGCGGATATGTTATCACAATAGATGACAGACGTCTTACGCAAGGGACATTAAAGCTCCAAAAGAAGGTTTCGGAGCCAACTGATCTCAGCAACAACATTTGCAACTCCCCTATACTCTGCTTCTGCACTCGAATGAGATAATGTGGCTTGCATCTTGGCAGACCATGAAATGTGATTATCCCCTAAAAACACACAGTAGCCTGAGGTGGAGCGTCGTGTGTCCAGAAAACCCGCCTAATCAGCATCCGTGTAGGCTAACAATCTAATCGGTGTTGAGGGATACATATGTAATCTATAATCAAGGGTGTCCTTAGCATATCGAATAATGCGTTTCATGGTAGTGTAATGAGCCAAGTCCTCCATCATATAATTCCCTCAACACCTAGCACAAATGAGGTGCCTAACCCCGAGGAAAATCCTACGTTATGGACGACACTTGGTGCTGTTGACACCCAATTTTGTCCCATCTTTTATGATTTTTATTCGTAATTTTTAATATTTTTGACACTTTTAAAACAATTTTAAATATAGGCATATATGTGTATATATCATTATTATTATTATTCGCATTTTTTTTACTATCATTTGCATTTTTATCATAATTATAAGTTTTATCCGAAAATTCTATGTTATTTTTTTTTATTTCTCGCAAAATTGTATCGCATTTCTATTTTTTTATTAAGCATTAAACATTTCGCAAATATTATACTTTTATTATTATCACATCGTTATGCTACTTCAAATAATTTACATCTTTTACAAAAATATCTTTTTATAATAAACTTCCTCTTATTTTTAACCAACCCAATTTTATTTCTCAACCCCAAAACAATTTTTACCCAAACCAAAACTAATTCGTCCAGCCCAACACCCCATACCCGTCGGCCCACTCGGCTGGCCCAACACCACTTTTCCCAACCCAAAACAATTTCTACCCAAAACAATTAAACCCAAAACCCCATTCTCAAACCTTCCACCACCCCAACTCACCCGCAGCCCAACCCGTCGGCCCCAAAACCCGAACCGGCCCACCCGCAGCCCAAAACCCGAAGCCCAGTCGACCCCCCCATTTAATTTCCCTAAAACCCAAAACAAAATAAAACCTAAACCCCTATCCCCCAATCGCCGCCACCCCTATCCCCTACATCGCCGCACCCCTAACCCCCTACGTCGCCGCGCCCTACACCTGACACCACCACTCGCCAACACCACCGCCTGACACCACCAACCCATCGCCTCTCACCGCAACCCATACCCCTAAAAACCCGTTCCAAAATCATTGTTTTTGGGCCCTTTATTTTGAATTTAAGCTCGGTTTTTAGGAGGAAAAAGGGGCTATAAAAACCCCTTGTGTTCTTCGCCAGAAAGGGGGAGAGAAAAAGAAAGAAAACCTAAAAGATTTTCGGAGGTCCGATTGGGATATAAAAGATTTTTGGTTGTGTTCTTGATTTCAAACATTTTTCCTCCCTTGTTGTTCAAGAATTAAGTCCGAAAAGGTTTGTTCTCCATTGTTTTTGCATCTCCGATTCGGGTACGTTCGGGTCGGGTCACTGACATGGGTCGGGTTGACCCGGCTCGGGTAATATTTTCAGAATTCTTGCATTTCATATTTCTGTATGTTGGTTATCTGAATTTGGTGAATATTTGATTTCGGATTTTGACACCTGATTCGGGTCGGGTCACTGACCCGGGTCGGGTCGGCCCGGTTTGGGTAATATTTTTAGAATTATTGCATTTTGTATCTTGTATGATGGTTATCTGAAATTGGTGTTGAAATCTGATTCGGGTTTGGTCACTGACCCGAGTCGGGTCGACCCGATTTGGATATTTCCAGAATTCTTGCATTTCGTATCTTATTTGTTGGTTATCTGAAATTGGTGCTGAAATCTGATTTCGGGTTTGAATCACTGACCCGGGTCGGGTGGACCCGGTTCGGGTATTATTTCCAGAATTCTTGCATTTCATATTTTTGTATGTTGGTTATTTGGAATTGGCGAAAATATATGATTCGGGTTGGCATCTGATTCGGGTCGGGTCACTGACCTGGGTCGGGTCGACCCAGTTTTGGTATATTTCAGATTATGGCATTTTTTTCATATCTTCTTTGGTTATCTAAAAATCTGAATTTCGATTTCATTCGGGTCACCGTTCACTATTCCGGTCTGTTTTTTCGATTAACTCACTATTTCATCCGGGTCTTTGTGCATTCGGGTCTGTTTTCAGAATTAACTCACTATTTCATCTGCCTTTATTTACTTCTTTCGTTTCTCTATTTTTCTGTTCACTGGGTTAAACATCCGGGCAACGGATATTTACTGTTTTACTTTTTTTTTAATAAACATCCCGTCTTCTCGGGAACTGCATCATTGTTCATCGCACATTCGTTCATCGCTTCTCGCTCACTGTTCACTGCTTCCTGCTTTGATTTAATTTCGCTGATTTGAACACGATACTACACTGGCCGATGAAAAATATCCGTCGATTTTGAGGCCTCCACAGTTGTAAAGACGGAGAATATAACTTCTGGGCAAGGATGAGGCTTAAACCTTTATTTCATCCGAGATCAACATGTTTAGTAGGTGAGGTGACTAAAATAACCAACAAGTTATATATTCGCAGCCACGACGTGATTATAGTGATCTTTTCTTTTCATTCGAGAGACCAACATGTTTAGTAGGCGGGGCAATCAAAATAACTACCGAGTCATACGTTTGCAGCCACGACGTGATTGGAATGGTCTTTTCAAAATTTAAGTCTGAGCCCTCCGAGACCAAAACACTCATTGTTTTGGATGCGGATATGAAGTTATTTGTATTTAACTGCTTTTAACTGTTTGTTTTTGACAGCTTGCAAGGAATAAAGTAAATAAAGGAAGATGTTCCCTCGGATTTTATTTATTTTATTTACTTTCTTTAATTCAGCTTTTGCCCCGCTCTGTATTGTAATATTATTTATCGCACTTATGTAACTATTGAAATGCTTAGAATATGCAAACTTAGAATTAATTCATAGGGTAGTTTAAGACTTGAAACTCGTCGCTAGCTTATTTATTTGTAGGCTCGGTTAATTCAAACTTAGAAACCCTCCGCTAGTTATTTATTTTAGGCTCGTCACGCGTATTCAAGATTTTCAAAACAACTTTTGTCATCTTTTATTTTCTTTATTAATCATACAAATAAGTTTATCTTTTTATCATTTTCTGCAATTCATTGATTCTCAAAATTTTACTTCTTTGGCATTATAAATAATTTTGTTTCTACTCTCAATTGTCAAAAACATATTTTTCAACTCTACATGTATTTCTCTTTAAATATCACACAAATGCATACTTGTACAAAATGTATTCTTTTTCTAAAATACTTGCAACATCATTTTAAGTTTATATTTTAAAACTTGTATTTTTCTTAAATAATTAACCTGAGTTTGACCGGATAACCGCAAGTTAGCGGATCTTAAAGGATGCCTAACCCCTTCCCTTTAGGATAATAAAGAACCCTTACCTAGAATCTCATTAGTTTAGCAGACCTTAAAATTGGAGTTACACTACAGCATTTAGTTTAATATTTACGTGTCCTAATTCACCGTAAAAATAATTAGGTGGCGACTCCTCAACCCTTTTACCCAGGAATCACCGAACACGTCTGTGCTCCGCTTTTTGACCCGAGCGGGTCGAAAATGGGGCGCGACAGGTGCTACCATTCTCCAATGGATTTATTCCACTATTTCTACCGACCTCCTACAAACGATCATTGAGCCCGACACTACGGCAATGAAAACTTGGAATAAGGTGCATAATATATTGCAAGATAATAAGAATTCCCATGATGTCACCCTCGAGCGGGAATTTTCACATGTCCACATAGTAGATTGTCCTACGTTTTGGCCTATTGTAAAAAGCTGAAGGAATTGGCAGTCCAACTCCGCAATGTTGATGCGTCGGATCGTCTTGTTCTCCAAATGGTTTCAGGACTATCTGAGGCCTATAACGGCGTTGACACACTACTTTGTCAAAGTAACCCTCTACCACCCTTTTATCAGGCCCGTTCGATGCTCACGTTAAAAGAAGCCGGCTTAACTAAAAAAGTGGTTACATGTGCAAATTCCGTTGCCATGATCATCACATCAGATGACCCTCACTCATTCTCTGAGAACTCTGGCCGACAACGCAACAACGGTGGTGGTAAAAAGGGTCAAAATCATAAAATAATGGCAAAAACCGCGGTGGCAATCGCAGTGGTAACCGAGGTGGCTGAAATAATGGTGGCAGTGGGCCGCAGGCCAACTGGTCCCAGTCGTGGGGCCCCTGGACGTGGAACTGGGCCAGTGGCCATCGGCCCAACATTCCCTATTTTTCTCACTGTCCTTACCCGGGTAACTGGGCCCAGTTTTAACAACAGGCCAAGCCCAGTTTCTCGGGTCCTAATACCGGCAACAGATTCACTTCTGGGCCGGGGCCGCATGCAGGTTTGCTTGGGCCTCGACCTCCGCAGGCGTTCCAGGAAGTGGGCCCCACACCAACTCCTACAGATATTGTGGTCGTAATGCACACGCTTGAATTAAATCCTCCAGACGTGAATTGGTATATGGACACCGGAGCCACTTCTCGCATGACATCTGACCAAGGTACTCTCTCGTCTTATTTCATTTTGAGCAAAAATTGTGGTATTATTGTTGGTAATGGCAATTCAATTCTAATTCGCGGTTATGGACATACAACTTTGTCTTCCCCACATTGGTTTTGAAAAATACCCTTCATGCCCCTAACTTAATTAAAAATTTGGTGTCTGTCCGAAAATTCACCACTGATAATTGGATTTCTGTTAATTTTGATTCCTTTGGGTTTTCTGTGAGGGATTTCAAGACGGGGATACCTCTAATGATATGCAATAGTAGCGGAGAGCTATATCCTATCACAAATACCACCACTTCCGCGAGTCAAGCCATGTCGTCTACTTTTGCCGCCCTTGCTACTTCCTTATGGCATGCACGTTTGTGTCATCCGTGATCATCTATTATTTCTTCTTTGCATAAAAATAATTTTATTTCTTGTAAGGGTACGCATAGTACTCCACTTTGTCCTTCTTGTCCGTTAGGGAAACATGTTAGATTACCATTTGTAGCCTCTACATCTAGTACTTTGATGCCGTTTGACATTATTCATAGTGATTTATGGACATCCCCGTATTAAGTTCTGTGGGTCATCATTATTATATCCTATTTTTGGATAATTATTCTAATTTTTTTGTGGACCTTTACTTTATCGAAAAAGCCTCATGTTTTTTCCACATTCTTAAAATTTAGAGCATTCATCCGTACCCAATTCGAACGGGAAATTAAAAGTATTCAATGTGATAATGGCAAGGAATATGATAATGGGTTCTTTTGGGAATTTTGTGATGCTAATGGCATAGTTTTTCATTTTCTTGTCCTCACACGTCCTCACAAAATGGGAATGCCGAACGAAAAATTCGTATCATTAATAATATTGTCCGAACTTTATTAGCCCATGCTTCTGTACCCCTTCTTTTTGGCATCATGCACTACACATGGCTACTTACCTCCTTGACATACTTTCTACCAAAGGATTAGCATCTAAATCTCCCCCTTAAAGTTCTCTATAATTAGGATCCTTCGTATTCTCATCTTAGGGTCTTTGGGTGTTTATGCTATCCATTTTTTCCGTCAACTACAATTAACAAACTTCAGGCCCGTTCTACCGCTTGTGTGTTTCTGGGTTATCCATCTAATCATCGTGGTTATAAATATTTTGATTTATCATCTAATAAAATCATAATTAGTCGTCATGCTATTTTTTATGAAACCCAATTTCCTTTTGCTAAAGTGAGAAGTACTGTGCCGAATTCGTATAATTTTTTAGATGACGAGGTCTTACCATCTATTATCCACCATTTTTTTTACTTATCCCATGACCAAAATACGCCAGTAGGTCCACAGTCTACCGCAACCATTTTTCTTCTAAGTGGGCCGATGACACGGTCCAATATGTTCTCGTGTTTCAGCCCAATCCCAAGTTTGTTACTGTTCCTATTCCAGTTGTTGGGCCAGCATGCCCACTGCCTGCTCGCCAGTCCGTCCCCGTTCAACACATTGCCCAAAATCCATCTAATTCCTCCTCTAGTCAAAGATTTGTTACTTGTAGTCAAAAGGGTATTTTTAAACTAAAACGATATTTTAATCTCAATTCTAATGTCCTTAAATCTGCCCTCATGCGTAACCCTGTATCCGTATTAAATGACCAGAATTGGAAATTGGCTATGACTGACGAATATAATGCTCTTATTGAAAATAAGACATGAAAGTTGGTGCCCCGTCCTTCTGGTGTTAATATTATTTGGTCTATGTGGATTTTTACTCATAATGAAAATTCTGACGGTTCTTTTGAGAGACATAAGACTCATCTTGTAGGTGATGGTAAAACTCAACAGGTTGGCATGGATTGTGGTGAAACGTTTAGTCCGGTGGTCAAATCAGCTACTATTCGTACTATTCTCAGTTTGGCTCTCTCAAAAGCATGGCTCATTCATCAGTTGGATGTGAAAAATGCCTTTTTACACGGTGATCTTAAGGAGACATTTTTATATGCATTAGCCCTTGGGTTTTCGAGATCCCAATCATCCTCATCATGTTTGTTTGTTGAAGAAGTCCTTGTATGGACTTAAGCAGGCCCCACGAGCTTGGTATAAAAGGTTTACAGATTATGTATCTTCTATTAGTTTTTCTCACAGTCGGTCTGATCATTCTCTCTTTATATATCATCATGGTACTTCTCTGGCATACATTTTGTTGTATGTCGATGATATTATATCGACTGCTTCGTCTGATAATCTGCGCAAGTCTATCATGACACTTCTCAGTTCCGAATTTGCTATGAAAGACTTGGGGTCCTTGAGTTATTTCTTGGGGATTGCTGTCACTCGTCATTCAGGTGGTCTATTTTTTTCACAAAGGAAGTATGCCACTGAGATCACTGAAAGAGCTGGTATGTCATCGTGTAAATCTACTTCTACTCCGGTTGATACTAACCCGAAGCTGAGTGCTACATCTGGCACTAAGTTCGAGGATCCCACCCACTATCGCAGCCTTGCAGGGGCACTTCAATATCTTACCTTCACAAGGCCTGATATTACTTATGCAATTCAACATGTGTGTTTGTTTATGCATGATCCACGGATTGAGCATATGAATGCGCTCAAACACATTATACGATACATCCAGGGCACACTTGATTATGGCTTGCATTTGTATCCTACGTCCGTTTCTACACTTGTGTCTTATACATATGCTGATTGGGGTGGCTGTCATGATACTATACGCCCAACTTCTGGTTATTGTATGTTTCTTGGGGATAACTTGGTCTCGTGGTCTGCACAACGATAAGCTACATTATCAAGATCCAATGTAGAGGCCGAGTATCGAGGCGTGGCGAATGTGGTGTCAGAATCATGTTGACTGCGTAATATTTTGTTAGAACTACACGTTCCTATTCAGAAAGCTACCCTGGTCTACTGGGATAATGTTAGTGCAACTTATCTTTCTGGCAATCCGGTCCAACATCAACGCACTGAACATATCGAGATGGATATTCACTTTGTTCGCGAAAAGGTAGCTCGTGGACAAGTACGCATCTTACATGTGCTCTCGCGATACCAAATTGATGACATCTTTACGAAGGGCCTTCCCTCGATTTTATTTAAAGATTTTAGGGACAGTCTTAACGTACGACAACCGCCCGCTATGACTGCGGGGTTGTGATAGAATATACCGTGTATATCCCTATGATATACACGGTTTCGACTAGTCTTGTACCATAAATAGAAGTATTAAATTATGTTGTATAATTACCATAATTGTAGAATTCTAGAGCACTCTCACTCAACAACAAGATACTTCAACTCACTCTTATAAGACTTTGCTTCTTCACTCACTTAGAAACTCTTAATTTTCTTGATTCCTAAACTAAAATGGGGAAGGGTATTTATACTACTTAAGAACAATCCTACACCACACAAATAAACTAATCAAAAATTACAATAACCATACACCTAATTCTTCTTCATCCTTCTAACAATATTTTAAATTACCAAATGATTCACATGCATAATTACCACACCCTAGAAGATTCTAGGTAGAAGACTTGTAGTTTTGGACCTTGATTATGGACTTGGACTCCAATTTGATTGGATTTGGGTTTGGGCTCACATAATGGATTAAGTTTATGATCCAACAAATATCAGTTGCATCTGATTGATCTAATTCAGCTTCCAATTGTTTCAATGAACTCCACAAACCGTTGCACGCCTTAACAAAATCTTCAGAACACCCTTTAAGTTTTTCCAGCTCCACCTGTATTTCATTAGTAGTACACAAAAATTTCTCTATTGCCTTCAATGCAGAAGTTCCTTGTGGAGGATAAAGAGAAGCTCCAAGTTCGTCAATTTGCAGCCCGATTTCTTGAGAAAATTTTAATAGTCTCTCTAGAGAGGCTACAAAAGTAACAGTATCTGCAGAATTTTCCTGCTTAAACAGGCTTGTAATGGAGCGGATTAGCTCTTTAATGACCACAAGTGTTGCAGGACACAACATTAGTAATTAACCGAGCAATCTTCATCTCCTCCGGAGATAGATCATTGCGTAGATCACCTGCGAATGAATCATCACTATCCTGGGATTTGCTTTCTCCTTCGGCGGAATCTTGAACAGAAGATTCATATGCTGGCTTCAGTTCATTTATTTCACGAAGTACATCCTTCATGGAAACAGCAAGTTGCGTCATTGCTCGACCTATAGCAGTAATATTTGTGGCTGGAGTCTTCTTAAGGGCAGAACAAGCTTCCCAGACAATGCCAACCAACTATGGGATTGATAATCTGTTTTTTGTTGTCAGATCCTGCAAAAGACAAGTGAGATGAATGGATTTATTTTTTGATAAGTAAAGTGAGATGAACGAAATTGAACAGCAGAAAGTACCAAAAGAAAAAAAAACCAACTTTAAGTAGTATGCAGAAAGAGAGGAAGTACAACGCTGCTGCTGGCTATAGTGCTCTCTTATATTCACTTTCATTTGCTCCATGACTAATAACTAATCAGTTTTTTAACATTGAGGATAAATATCTCTCGGGTTTTTGATACCTAAAAATGGTCATTTGATGTCGTTAACTAACTGGCAGATATACTTCCTCAGCAATGAAGGAATAGGGCCCACTTGGTAGAGCAAAATATTTTCATCAGAAGGTGTTTTCTAAAAGAAACCTTTGCCTAAATCGTTTTGCCCTAGTAAATCAAATGATATCTACCTCTTTTAGTCGGTTTTTGTGCCATTATAATATTTTTCTCCTTACGAAGGGGTTCTTTCTTTGCTTTCAGCCAGTTTTTGGGTAAAACTAAATCAGTCCTGCCTTTTATATTGTCTCTATTTTCTTGATTGAAACTATAATATGTGACAGAAAAGGGGGATTATGCTGACCAATCCCCGTATGCTTAAGAAAGGATTCGAGGTATGTTGGGTAAATATTGACGTAACACATATGCCAGAAAAGATAAATACTATTGTAAAGCAATATTGACGTACCACATGCATCAGTAGTACTCTTACGTTTTCTACAAATTAAACACGCATGCATCTATGGAGTGGAAAGAAATCCACTCATTTTGTTTAATTTATATAAGGTACACTGTTAGCAGATCCGTCCCTAGGGCGTTCGAGGCGCCGCCGCCGCACAGGACCCCTGGCTGGCGAGGCCTCTGTCTCAGAATTTTCATTTTTTTTTTATTGATTTCAAATATTAAGATATGTATTAAAAATGTCTCTAATCTTATCAGCCTCAGAATTTTCATTTTTCTTTTATTGGTTTTAAATATTAAGATATATATTAAAAATGTCTCTAATCTTATCAGTGAGAGTTGTAGTCTAGCGGTTGAGGGCTCCCTTTAAAAGTAAAACCAGATTTGGCCTCAAGTTCCAACTAGTCGGCCCAAGTCTCAAATAGTGTTACTATACATTTATTTGATGTTTTGATCAATATTTTTTTTAATATTGATTAATTAGTTAATTTTAATTTTTCATGTGAATAAAAAATGGTCTTTTTTTGTTGCTCGCACCGGGTCCTTAAAAGTATAGGAACAATTCTGACGGTTAGTATACTGATTTATATTTCATTCCGTGTTTGTTTGTTCTCTTTGAATGCTAATATCCTATACATCATCCCAGCATTTTATTTAATTTATGCTTTTCACTCTTGAATGTGTTTATACTTTTTATGGGGATGTATTATTATAAATTTTGGGTTTCAGTTTTATTTTTCTCCTTCGTGATATGATTTAATAAAAAAATTTAATTGGTGATAATAATTTTTATAAGATATATCCCCATAGAAGTTAATTGGCATAATATAATGCATATGAGGGCAATTCGTCGTTAATCCTGTACCAACAGATTAGCGATGAATTATTAGATTTTCTTGTCATCAGTAGTAATTTAGCGACGGATTGACGATGAAGTTCATAACTAAGTTTAAAATTTTTTCTATGTTGTTTGTTGTCAAATGAAGTATGCGCTTTAGTCAAAACGCCCTACACTAAATCTAGTTTTTCTAAAAGCTACTAATAAAATACAAATTCATGGATGTTAATGCACCAAAAAATCGCTATATATATATATATATATAGCGATATATATATAAACAGGACTTCATCCCGCTGACGTGGAGCAACTAAAACTCAGGAATTGTATTTTTTTTATTTTTTTTTATTTTGACCCTAGCTTTTCACATAGAAAAAAACAAAATAATTCATTTACAGCGAGTCTAAGAGCAACATAAACAATTTCCCCCTTGCCCAATAAGTTCAATGTTTACAATCATGAAAATTGCATGTTCATATGGAAGTGTTAACTAAAGAATGATTTTCATCCACAGATAAAAAATAACAATGCACATTTGTTTAGATTATGTGACGTGTATAAGCTTTTCCATAACTCCCGTAACATCCCGGAATTTTGGACAATAATTTGAGCACCTAAATGAAGGAATAAAGGACTAAACCCCAAAATAATTTGGACGTAACAAGTGTGACGACGGAAGCCGAAAATAAATTTGGTACGTGTATAAAGAGGTTATGGACTGGTGCTACATCGCATGACTATGACATTGAGTATATGAAAGTTTTAGAAGTCATTAAAATTTAAATAAATTGAGATTAAGAATTAATTATGTGTGTAATTGAGTGTATGTTGAATTATTGGAAGACATGGAGAATTATTAGTGGTATTGAAGAGTAGTTCACATTAGATGTGGGCCATAAATGGATTGGTTACATTAATTGCCATTAGTGGATAAGAATTCCCGGTGAATTACGTGTGTTAATTTTAGTCACATATAATCTTTTAAGTAGTGCAAGTGGTGCTAAGTGGAGGTGGACCTACGTGTCATTTAAACAATTCATGCAAATCAAAATTTGGCCAGCAAGCTCGTTGCTTGGGAGAACACTTAATCAAAAGGGCAAAAACATGTCAACAACATTTTTCCATCTTTAGTTAGGAGGAGTTACGTTGTAACTTTTGAAGATTAAGAATACAAGTGCTCCAGCAACTCCTGCGTATGTTAGAATAATGAGTTAGAAGTAGTTGCTTATAGTTTGTAGTTCATTTGGAGAAGCTCTCGGCCAGATTCTTTTTAACAAGAATTCGAAGATCAATAAAGGTATGTTAAGACAAATTATTTTTTTCTTTTGGCATGTTACATGTAACGAAATATAATCGTGATATTGCTTCATAATTTATTATACTCCTAGTAGTTAAGAATATGCATGTTATTGATTCCTATGCTAAAAGCATGTCTAAATATGTTTCTAAGTCCTTATTGAGCATACGGAAAAAGGTGTTGATATTTATAGTGTTACCCAAAGGGGCAAGGATATTATTGTCATCCGACTAATTCAGGAAGTGTTTTATTGTTATTCATGCATTTTCATTTGCATTATATTCATATATTACCCTGGACCAATTTGTGTTATGCACACTACTATATGGTAAATATTTTATATATGTAGGAGATATGGGGAAAGGGAAAGGCGTTATATACGCACACCACCTGCCGCTGGTACAGACTATCACAAAAGAGCCCGAAGAGGCCAATATGATGTGATGATGTGATGATGTGATGTGATGCCTATGTGGCTTATTGGGACGGATTGCACGATCCGCAACACTAACATATATATACATATATATACCGCATTTGCATCATGCATACATTCATTAACCATTATAAGGTATGATGCTCACATAGGCTATTATGGTAAGGAAGATGCCCGAATGGGCTATTGTAAATGTATACTGCATTGTGCATAACATTTAGGCATATGTATTAGGGCCTTAGAGGCATTTACTGTTGGTCAGTTGTTTCGGTTTCAGTTATTGGTATATCCATGTTATGCTATTATTCATGCCTGACATACTCAGTACATCAGTCGTACTGACGTCCCTTTTGTCGAGGGACACTGCGTTTCATGCCCGCAGGTTCAGTTAAAGAAGGTGACGGTTCACGCTAGTAGGTTGATGGTTCAGCTGATGTTGGAGCACTCTTTTTGTTTCATAGTTGCAGTTGGTCGTGGTACAGTATTTTTGCATCCGCATATGGGTATGGCGGGGTCCTGTCCCGTCCTTGTGATGTCATGTATTCTTTAGAGGCTTATAGACAGGTGTCCTGTGGTTAGTTGTCATGTGTGGCCTTGTCGACCTTGGTATGAGTATGTATATATTTAAGATGGTTACCTGATTTTTCATAATTTTCTTTCGGCTTAGTCCGTAATGAATTACGATATGCGAATGGTGGTACCCGGCGGGTGGGATCCGGGTGCCCGTCGCGGCCCTCCGGTTTGGGCCGTGACAACTCCTTCCTCACTTCAGTACTAATTGAGTTTGTTTCAGTGGTAATATATGTGTTTTTCTTTTCAACAACAGTTGCAAGACTTACTCCTTTCTGTTTTTTACTACAGAACTGTTTCTCATTTCGCTGGCTTCTCACATTGGCAACATTTTGTAGTTGTTTTGGAGGGTTATTACTTGAATGTACAGCTGTGTACCTGCATAAGAATCACACTTGTATATTATTACTAAGTTGCAGTAATATTAGATATGTAAGACTGCACTAATATGCTCTATATCCATCTTCAAAATAGCAAGCAGAAAAATAAATGATGTTCTATACTTCAACACTGATTGCAGAACATTCGACACCAGGATTAATAAGACATGGATAAGGTGAGAGGAAATATTCTCGATCATCATATCCTATTCGGGAATATCCGCAGCAAAATATAAAAAGTGTGTAGAACCATAATTTACATATGCACATCAAGTTCAAAGTTGATATGATTTTCCTGGAAGCACCTGCAATTCAGTTGAGTAGATGCTTGTGCTATAGGCGGAAGGCGAATTTAGAATTTCTAGAGCATGAATGCACCATTAAAAAAAAAAGAATAACTCAACCTTCAACCAAGTGTATCATTTAACCTTCTTATAGCATGAGTGACAGCAATTAATATTATACCAATTTTAAGAAACATATACATGCCCAAAATTAGCATGTAAATACGCCCCTGGCTATAGGCTCCCAGAACAGGAAGTAGGCTATTTGATAGAATATTTTACATCTCCTATATTAGGTAATTGTACATCTCCTATATTAAGTAATTATAAATCTCCTACATTAGATAAAATTGTAGTCCAATTGTAATTAGGAAGTGTAGTCCAATTGTAATTAAGAAGATTAGTTACCTAGTTTGTAAAGGAGATGTAAATATTCTATCAAATATGTACTACTTGATTGAGTTCAGACCTGGATATAAAAATAATTTTGTAACATCTGTAAGGTTTTGTTGGGTTCAAAAGTAGACACATCAGAAGTTTAAAATTTTGTTCTACTTACCCCAACAATTTCTTCTGGTATGGTTATATGACAATCAAAACTTGTAACATAAAACATAAACACTTACATGTTGTAATATCTGGAGTCTTTACTAAAGGGTGGACACGCGATTCCCTTTTCGACTGCAAGCACAATGTTACGGTGTATTCCTCTATCAAGAAAGTCAGGAAATCTTGGTAGAGGTTTGAGAGAGTTTTATCCTAGACTCTAAGTCTAGAATTTGCTTATGAGAATTAGTATATAATAACAATGATTTAGTGCTGTATTTATAGTCACAATTAGATCAGAAATGAATTAGGGTTGGGCTCTAAGCCTGGCCCAAAAACCGAGGTGTAGTGGGCCAGTCTGACTTAATATATATTCAGCACATTTGATTAAATTCAAAATCCAATTTTGACTTAATTAAATAATTTTCATCTAATAGAAATTATCTCACAGTTATTATCAATTTAAATATCTCGATTCCAAATCGAATATTTAATACTTTCTCAATACACCCTTAGATCGAAGAGAAAATCGACATAGTGTGACCCTATAGGCTTTCATATATCGACACTAATCCAATTAAGGTCCATACGGAACTCCTAGACTGCGCCGTATGACGAACTAAATATATGAAGTACGTTTACATGAATCCAGCAAACATAACCTTTATGTGAGATAATAAATTCCTTTCATTCGCGACACACTTGATCAAGCTTAGGATTTGCCATGTGTCTATCCAAATGGCTTGATCACTTTATCTCATCTATATTAGTCGACAACTAGACCATATTCTAAATATGTCTCTTGCATTGGCCAATGACTTCGTCGACCTAATATCACTGAGAAGTTGAGTGCTCTCTCGAATATCCAATCGAGGAATGAAACCTATTCTTGGCTCAACTACCACCTTAGTTTACATCATAATGCACCCAACACAAGCCGCGTCTTATCCTATAAGGAGTTTAAGCTTAGGACAAGGTCAAAGTACATTACTCTGTAAATAAGGTGCATATTGACCTTAAGTCAAAGGACCTTTATCTCCCACACGCTGATAACACTCCAGACATTTATAACAAATAGTTTATCAGCAGGGTATACCAATACTTTCCAAAAGTATCCATGTGTCCATCACGAGTAATCATTACTCGTAGCAGGTGAGGCATGCTACATTCTCTAAGAATGTGATGCAGACAACACATCGACTTATAACATACCATCGATATCCCATTCTCGATGATCATTAGTCGAGGCTATTTTGAGAGTTACGCTCCATCATCAATATCTCACTCTATTAATGACAACGTAAGCTCAAGGGATGCACATTAATGAATAATTACAAATAATCAAATAATAATTCAATAATTACAAATGCCATAAATATTAATCTTATTAACAATACGAATGTGTTCGAGTATGTTTTGTCCCTAATAATGATTGTCTCTAGGACATACATACTTTCAATCTCTCTTGGCCTAAAGCCATCTCTAATGTATCTAATACCCATATTTTCAAAATGACCATTATGCTTAACTAAGATTAATGGTTTAGTAAATGGGTCAGCTAGATTATCATCTGTGGGAACATAGTCTAATCTTATTTCTTCAGTTTCCACCATCTCCCTGAGTATGTGGTATTTCCTTGGTACATGTTTATTTCTGTTCGTTGATCTTGGTTCCTTAGCTTGCACAATCGCACCAGTGTGTCACAATAAATCGTTATTGGACAAATGGCACTTGGAAAAACCCCTAGTTCTTTTAAGAACTCAGATATCGAGATAGTTTTTTTACAAGCTTCCGATCTAGCAATATACTCGAATTCAGTCGTCAAATCAGCAGTGGTTTCTTGCTTGGAACTTTTCCAACTCACTGCTCCACCATTGAAAATGAAGGCATATCAAGACTGTGACAGCCCTAACAATCTATTAGGTCTATCTCTGTAGATTCTAATTCCAAGAATGTAGCATGCTTCACCCAAGCCATTCATCATGAAAGTGCTGGATAATAATTCATTGACTGATTGCATGAGAGTCTTATTATCTCCCATTATTAATATGTCATCTACATATATAACAATGAAGACAATACTCCCTTCATTGCACTTACTATAAACGCAAGGATCTTCTTTGCTTCTAACAAAGTTAAACGATTTGACTGCTTTGTCAAAACAAATATTCCAACTCCTTGAGGCTTGCTTAAGTTAATAAATGAACTTTTATAGCTTGCTTACTGCTTTGGGCTTAGTCTTGGATGTAAAACCCTCAGGTAGTATTGTTGACACCCAATTTTGTCCCATCTTTTATGATTTTATTTGCAATTTTTAATATTTTTGACACTTTAAAACAATTTTAAAATATAGGCATATCTAGGTATATATATCATTATTTTTATTATTTGTATTTTTTATTGTCATTTGCATTTTATATCATAATCATACTTTTATCCTAATATTATATGTTATTTTATTTTTCGCAAAACGGCATTGCATTTTTTATTTTTTATTTAAGCATCAAGCATTTCACAAATATTATATTTTATCATATTATCATCTTTACAATTTATAAATTTTGCAAAGCTTTCTTTTTATATAATAAAACCATTTTATATTTTAAACCCATAACCCATTCATTTCCCCCCCAAAACAACTTCTACTCAACCCAAAACAACTTCTACTCAACCCAAAACAATTTCTACCCAACCCAAACCCTCCATTTTCCAAGCCCCACCGAAACCCAATTCGGTTGACCCAACAGCCCTTTCCCCTTTATTTCCCATACCCAACACATCAAAATAAAACCCCAACCCATTTCCCTTTAATCCCCAGCCCAAAACCCCCTTTATTTTCGTCCAAACACATCACCTCACCCCTGCCGCCACCAACCCGACACACCCCATACCCCTATCCCCTAAAATCCGCAACCCATACCCCAAGAATCCGCCCTAAAGATCGGATTTTTTTGCCCCTGTTGTTTGAAATTTGAACTTGATTATTATGGGTACGAAGCCATCTATAAATACCCCATGTTGTTCTTCATTTTATGGAGGTTTTTTGGGGTCCGGTCCGAGCCGAAAAGAGAAACCAAAAGGTGTCCAAAATCGAGAAGAAAAGGTCGGTTTGGTGGGTTTTTGGTCCGAAAATCTCGTAGTTAAGTTTTGAAATCCGGAATCTTCTTAAAGGTATTTGTTTTTTTTTTCTTCTTTGCATGTGTTCTTCGTCTTAAAGAGTCCGAAAATAATGTTAAATTATTGGGATTTCGGCATTGAATAATCTGGAATTTTTTTTGGTATTATTCACTGTTTTTGGATTCCGGGTCGGGTCGGATTTCCGGGTCGGGTCGACCCGGTTTTGAATAAATTCCCGGATTTTGTGTGTTTATATTTTGTTGTTGATTATCTGAAAATCTAAAAAAAAATAATAAAAAATCTGTTCCGGGTCGGTTCACTGTTCCGGGTCGGGCCGACCCGGTTCGAATAAATTTTCAGATTTTGTGTTTTAATATTTTTTGTTGTTGGTTATTTTAAAAAATGGAAAGAAATCGATTCGGGTTTTAATATACTATTCGGGTCGGGTCACTGATCCGGGTCGGGTCGACCCGGTTTGAATAAATGTCCCGATTTTGTGCTTAATATCCTGTTGTTTATTATCTGAAAATTCAAAAAAAAATGTTTGATCCCGGGTCGGGTCGACCCGAAATCCAAATCGGATCACTGTTCTGTCCCGGGTCGGGTAAAATTTCAGAATTCGGGTCGGACGTTTTAATTGCAATCTGTTGGTTTATTTTGGAATTTAAATATTCATACACGGATATCTTGTATTTTGCTGTTTTATCATTTTATCTAAAATACTGCATTTTAGGACGATGAAATTAAATTCGAGGCCGCGCTTTTTTTTCTTTCTTTCTTTCGTTTCGTTTCTCTCTTTTCTGTTTTCTGTTTTAAACATCCGTGCAACAGATTACTGTTTTATTTGTTTTAACTAATACTACACTTAGGCCGATGAAATTAAATTCGAGGCCGCGCTTTTTTTTCTTTCTTTCGTTTCGTTTCTCAATTTACTGTTTTAAGCATCCGTGCCACGGATATGTACTGTTTTTTTTGAATTAAATACTGCATTTTAGGCCGATGAAATTGAATTCGAGGCCGCTCTTTTTTTCGTTTCGTTTCTCTGTTTCAGTTCACTGTTTTGGCATTTAAACATCAGTGCACGGATTGCCCTTCGATTTATCGATTTACATAAATACTGCATTTAGGCCAATGAAATTGAATTCGAGGCCGCGTCCCTTCGGATATCATTTCTCAATTTCTGCTTTTCTTTTTACTGTTTCGACACCAATTTATTGATTGGAATATTATACTACACTGGCCGATGAAAAAATATCCGTCGATTTTTTAGGCCTCCACAGTTGTAAAGACGGGAAATAAAACTTTTGGGCAAGGATTAAACTTAAATCTTTTTCACCCGAGAGACCGACATGTCCGTTGGGCAAGGCAACTAAAATGACCAACGAGTCATATGTTCGCAGCCACGACGTGATTGGAATGATCTTTTCAAAATTTAAGTCTGAGCCCTCCCTAATCAAAACATTTATTGTTTTGGATACGGTTCCAAAGTTATGTATATTCAATTGTTTCTAACCGTTTATTCTTGACAGCTTGCAAAGATAAAGTCAAAGAAGGCAAATACCCCTCGGAGATTGCTTAATTTTGTTGTTGTCTTTTACTTTCTTTAATTCAGCTTTATTTCATTTTGTATTGTAATATTATTGTACTCGTGAAATTATTGAAATATTTAGAATAGGTAGACATATAATTAATTAATAGGGTAGTTTAAAACTGGAAACCCGACGCTAGTTTATTTATTTTAGGCTCGGTTAGTTTTAAAATTGAAAATCGCTAGTTTACCTATTTTTAGGCTCGTCGCCCATAAAAATCACATTGCATACATTTTTATCAATTTTCATACAATTACCTATTTATATTCTTTTTAGCTTTACATATATATTAATGTCATACAAATGTATACTTGTACAAATGCATCATTTCATTAAATACTTGCAACATTATTTTTATACTTGTAAAACATGCACTTTTTCTTAGCATAACATTTAACCTGAGTTTGATCGGATAACCGCAAGTTAGCGGATCTTAAAGGATGCCTAACCCCTTCCCTTTAGGATAATAAAGAACCCTTATCCAGAATTTCATTAGTTTCGTAGACCACAAAAATTGGAGTTTATTTTGCAGCTTTTAGTTAACATTCAGGTGCCCTAATTCACCTTAGAAAAATTAGGTGGCGACTCCTCAAAGCAAGCATTTTTTAAACCGATCCAGAGAGGGAATCGACGCCATCACGTCGCGAAGCCCGCAGGTCAAAATCGGGTGCGACAGTATCATATGCACCTCCTCAATTAAGTTACCATTGAGGAAAGTAGTTTTAACATCCATTTGCCAAATGTCATAATCATAGTATGCGACTATTGCAAGCAAAATCCGAATGGACTTAATTTTCGCAACAAGTGAAAATGTTTCATAATAATCGACCCCAAGCCATTGATTGTAACATTTAGCCACCAATCTTTCCTTGTAAGACTGTACATTGTCATATGCATCAATCTTCTTCTTGAATATCCATTTGTATCCTATGGGTCTAACCCATGTTGGCAAATCAACCAAGTTCCAAACTTGATTGATGTACATCGAGTCCATCTCAGATTTCATGGCTTCTTGCCATCTCTGCGAATCAATGTCTAACATAGCTTCGTTGTAGGTTATAGGTTCATCGTCATCAGAAATATCTATCTCATTGTGTGTTTCAACAAGGAGATTAAGTCTTTCAGGCGGACGATGAGTCCTAGTGGACCTACAGAGTTGATTATTCCGTGTTTCAGTGTTTGTTGCATTCTGATTGTGAGAAGGTCTGTGTGCTGGTCAATCCTCCCCATTGAGAGCTTTCAGGAATGTCATTTTCATGTATTCCCTGAATGGAATGATGTACAATCATTGTATCATCTTCCATTGGTTGTGTATGAGAGCCTTGCATTTCTGCACTATTTCTCACATCACTCCCACTAGCTGAAGGGTGTACTCTAAGTACCCAATCTTCACCAGATACTCCCACTGAATCCTTGTCTAGGTCATTCGACAAGGGTTCAATTTCTGTGTTATCTTGTAGTTCTTGAATTTCTTCAAGTTCTATCTCATTGCAGCTCTGTTCCTTGTAGACATATTCTTCTTCAAGGAAATTTGCATTTCTGGAAACATTGACCTTATGTTCTCCAGGAAGATAGAAATAGTATCCCTTAGTTTCCTTTGGATACCCCACAAAATAATATTTCTCACTTTTAGGTTCCAACTTGTCAGTAAGCATCTTCTTTACATATGCAGGGCACCCCCCAGGGTCGCATACGTTTAAGTGATGGCTTCTTGTCATTCCATATCTCATATGGAGTTTGCTCTAATGACTTTGAAGGAACCTTGTTCAGAATATAAATTGAGCTTTGCAATGCATAGCCCCAAAGGTATGTTGGTAGAGCTGAGAAATTCATCATGGATCTAACCATATCTAATAGGGTTTGATTTCTCCTTTTAGCAACACCATTCATTTGTGGCGTTCCAGGAGGTGTCCATTGTAACTGGACTCCATGAAGCTTCAAGTAATCCTGAAATTCTTTACTTAAGTATTCACCTCCTCGATCTGATCGAAGGGTCTTGATATTTGTTTCAAGTTGCTTCTCTACTTCTAACTTGTATTCCTTGAATTTATCAAAGGCTTCGGACTTGTGTTTCATACGATACACATGCCCAAACCTTGTGAAATCGTCTGTAAAAGTGATGAAGTAAGGGAAGCCTCCCTTAGCTTGAGTTGGAAATGGCCCACATACATTAGTATGGACTAACTCAAGCACCTCTTTGGCTCGTACACCTTTCCCAAAAAGTGGCTTGATGGTCATCTTTCCTCTCAAGAAAGATTCACAGTTACCATTGGACTCCAAGCCAAATGGTTACAAGTAGTCTAACTTCCTTAGTCTTGATATCCTTGATTCATTGATGTGACCAAGCCTACAGTGCCATAAGTAGGTGGGGTTTCTTGGATTACTTATATTAGCTTGTTTATTTTGCACATTGAAAATTTTACGACTACAATTTAGAACGTACAAACCATCCACAAGCGGAGCATTTCCATAAATAAAACCATTAAAACCCCTCAATGTCTAACACTGGGATAGAAATAATATTCCTCGTCAATGAGGGAACAAAATAACAATTATTTAGTTCTAAACAAAAGCCTGAAGGTAAATCTAGTCTATAAGTTCCAACGCGTTCAGAATCTACTCGTGCTCCATTTCCAACGCGCATGTCTACCTCCCAAGGTCCAACCTTTCTACTGTCAATCAGACCCTACACTTTATTACAAATGTGTGAGCCACAAGCGGTATCCAATACCCAGCAGTGAGAGTTACTTATAAACATATTTATCTCAATGACAAAAATACCTTATCCAGTAGAGCCAGGAGCACCTAGTGCTTTGCCTCCTCCTGGAGCTGTGCAGTCCTTCTTCCAGTGCCCCTTCTTCTTGCAGTTGAGGCACATATCCGAAACTACCTTTGACTTCTTCTGAATACCTCCTCTACGTTTCATAACTGTAGGTGCAGCAACTATCTTACCCTTCTTCTTCTGCATGTTCTTACCCTTGGGTTTGAACTTGCTAGAATAGCCCACCATGAGCACATCTTTACCTTTAGAGGTGGATGATTCAAAGGTCTTTAACATGTTGTGAAGTTCTGGAAGACTTGCCTTGGTCTCATTCATATTGAAGTTCACAATGAAATTCTCAAATGAACCAGGAAGTGAATTCAGGATCAAGTTGACAGATACATTTATAGGCAGCTTCGTTCCAATCGAATCCAACATTTCTATCAACCCAATCATCTTCAGAACATGCGCTGACACCTGACCCCCTTCGTTCATCTTACACTTGAAAAAGTCTCTCAATAGTTCATACTCCATTGTCTGAGACTGTGAGTCATAGAGACTCTTCAAGTGTTCTAGCATTTTGTTGGGGCCCATGTTTTCATATTGCCTCTGTAACTCCACAGTCATGTAGGACAACATTACACATTGTGCCGAGGTAGCATCGTCTATATGTTCCTGATAAGCCACCTTGTTAAACAGGACATACTCATCAGAGTTTTCAGCAGGGACTGTGGGGAACATTGTGTCTAACACATACTCAATTCTTTCTAGTCTTAACACCAATCATAGATTTCTTAACCAGTCAGGGTAATTTGCTCCAGTCAACTTGTTTGTCTCGATCAACATTTTCATTGATAGATTCGACATTTTATATAGTCTGAAGAAATAGATAGACTTGAAATTTAAATTATAATATAAATTCTATTGAACACATTCGTTAACTAATTAATATGACTTTTAGTTTAATTAGCTCCCACTATTTTAACATACTCTTTGACCCCATGTATGAATACAGACTCATATCAAATATGGTCATAATGGGCCAAGATCCAGGTTCATGCTATATTCGTGTTTGTTGTGGCTGATAACTTCAATAGCACAACCTGATAGGTCTCCAAACCAATTACAAACAATTTGTAACTCTTGGTTGACCGAATGTTCTAAACAATCGATTTGCGTCCCTCGGCATGTCCGACGTTGTGGCATCAAGACATCCTAGCAAGTCAACCCCGTTATGCGATTGCAATTATGTATCTAAGTGAGTTTTGCCTTATAGAGCAAACACTGTGGTGTAAATACTCATGAAGGTTTATCACCCACTTCTACATTTAACATACATCTATGAAAGAGTGTGAGTCCTTGTAGACTTAGAGCAAATGCTGTGGCATAAATACTCATCTCGCCGAAAAGGATTTTGCACTACAATCAATTATAACGGACGATGCATTCATTTTAAATGAGTCTTATATTAAATTTTAGGGAACATTTTAATTCAGGGTTTTAACTAAGATCAACTCCAGCATGATATGTCCAACAAAGCATCTTAACTAAACACATATTGGGTGTCGCCTACCCAGGCATGCATTATGCGATCTAACAACTACTGGGCGCCGCTAACCCAGACATATATAGTGCGGACACTATACTAATTATTTAAATGACAAACATATTGACATTTAGCATATAAACAACATACTTATCAAATAATATACTGTATAATAATAATCGTTGGTTAAACATTCTGAATTTTTTTTGGACACATGGGGCTGCGACACTAATTATTAGAGTCGCGACGTCAGTGAGGCAGAAGCCGAAAGCAATGCATTAGCATCGAGACGCTCTACTATGGAGCCGCGACACTGGTAAGGCAGAAGCCTTTCGGCTTCTGCGGTGCATTAGGGCCACGACGATCCACCATGGAGTCGCAGTGCCTACTATCCAGCAAGTCCAGAATTTTAAAATGAAGTTTTTAATCGCGGATCTTTGGACAGGATCCGCGGCCCTTGCCTTTCACCCTGCCTGGGACAGCAACGCTCTACATCCAATTTAGGGATCAGATCACATATCATTTATCATCACCCACCATTATCAATAACGCACATATCGACCATCATACATTCCTACTCGTTCTTCACCGTGCACCATGTTCGCAATGAACCAGTTATCTACACTTTGGCTTAGTCCGAGTTAGAACAGAATGACTTTCTCGATTTAGTGTAGTTGATAGTTTAGAGTGACATCAAAAGGTTAACTATTCAGTCAAGATATATAGGATTTCAAGAAGGCTTGTTTTAATTCAGTTTGAAAACCAATTTTATGTTTAACTCACATTATTATTTTATTCAATTGTTATATAACCATTGAACCAGCCTGGCTCTGATACTACTGTAGGGTTTTGTTAGGTTCAAAACATGTAAGTAGGCACAACGGAAGTAGGCACATGTTAATTCTCGAGGAAACAAGGAAGGCAAAATAGGCATCTTCTGAAGCATCCATCGCCGGCACCACTCTTGTCTCCATCAACTCATTCTCCACGGATTCAGAGCCCCAAAAATCTGGTTCGGGGGGAAATAATAATCGTCAAAATAATGGCAAAAAACGGGGTTCAAACCGTAACAATAATAAATGGAAAATAATAGTGGAAAGGAACAAGGTCGTGGCGGTGGCCAACCCCTCAGCGGGCAGTGCGTCCAAGCAGCAGCGGAGGTAATCAGTGGGGGCAGTACCCACCGTGGGCCTAGGCCCTACAGTGGGCTGTCTCGCCATGTTCGTACCCTACTTCTTCGTGGGCCAAGCCTCCACCTTCAACTCGCCAACCCGAAATTCTAGGGTCTCGTCCCCAACATGCATTTGTGGCTCATGCACCATCTTCGGTAGGCTATGTGCCCACTGACATTGAACAGGCCATGAATAACATGCATTTAAGTGTTCCCGATGAGTCATGGTACATGGACACATGGTCTACGTCACACATGACGGCATCTCAAGGTAATCTCTCGTCTTATTGTAATATGAGCAACAATAAAAATATTGTTGTCGGCTGTGGGCAGGAAATTCCAATTCGTGGTATTGGTCAGGTAACACTACCCTCTCCACACCCACCTTTACACTTGAAAAACATCTTACATGCACCAAATATAACTAAAACCTGATCTCTGTTAGGCGTTTTATAATTGACAATAATGTTTCTGTAAATTTTGATCCATTTGACTTTTCTGTGAAGGACTTTCAGACGGGGATGCCACTTATGAGATGCAATAGCACGGGGAACTTATATCTCATCACCTCTATTTCCAAAAATAGCATGAACAAACCATCAACCTTTGTTGTCATTTCTCCTACTCTATGACACAATCGTTTGGGACACCAAGGAGCACAAGTTTTTAATAATTTTTGGAAGAATAATTTGGTTTTGTGTAATAAACATTTGGACTCTTTTGTTTGACAATCTTGTGTGTTTGGTAAACATGTTAAGCTTCCTTTTGTCTCTTCTAATTCTCATACTTATCTGTCATTTGATATTGTGCATTGTGATTTGTGGACATCACCCGTTTTGAGTTCTGCAGGTCATAAATACTATATGTTCATTCTAGATGATTATTCGAATTTTTTGTGGACTTTTTTATTGGGACATAAATCACAAACATCCACCATTTTTAAATAATTTAGTGTTTTTATCAAAACCAATTTGGCAAAAGCACTAAAAGTTTTTTATGTGACAAGGTGGGGAATTCATAAATGCTCATTTTAATGATTTCTGTCACCAAAATGAGATGTCTTTGCGTCTTTCGTGTCCACATACTTCACCACAAAATAGGAAAGCCGAAAGAAAATCCGAACGATTAATAATATGATTCGCTCTCTTCTTGTGCATTCTTCCACACCACCAAAGTTTTGGCATCATGCACTTCAAATGGCTACCTACCTTTTAAATATTCTTCCTAGTAAATTGATGTCCAATGTGTCTCCTACACAAATGTTATATCATCGTCTCCCGTCTGTTATACATTTAATGGTGTTTGGATGTTTGTGTTATCATTTGTTTCCATCTACTTCCATTAACAAATTGCAGGTTCGGTCTACTACTTGTGTTTTTGGGATACCCACAAAATCATAGGAGATATAAATGTTATGATTTGACGAATGGGAAAATAATAGTCTGTCGTCATGTGATTTTTGATGAGTCTAAATTCCCATTTTCTAAGTCTCACATGGCATCCTCACATTCATGTGATTTTTTGGATAATGGACTACATCTGATTTTACGGCACCATCTCCATACCCAATCACATGTGGAACCACCTCCCAAAATAACCAACATATTTTAGCCCATCCACAAAATGGGACTGGACCGGAGACCACAGTCGTGTTGCCGAGGGTCTCAGCCCAATCTTGTTCTCGTGGCGGGCAGACCCAAGTAGGGGAGCCCACTGCTCCCTTACCTACACCTGTAAACTAGCCCAACACCGACCATCATACTCCCCCTCGGCCCATTACCATTCTCGAACAGCTCCGGACCATTGAAACTCGTGCTATGCATGGGATCTTTAGTCCCAAACGTCAATTTAACCTACTATCCACAGAACAACCATCACATATACCAAAAAATCCCCAAGCGGCCTTGTCCGACCCGAATTGGAAAGCTGTCATGTTAGACGAATTTAATGCTCTTATTAATAATAAGACGTGGGAATTAGTATCACACCCGTCTAATGTGAATGTCATTCGGTCTATGTGGGTTTTTTGTCATAAGAAGAATTCTGACGGTTCTTTTGCGAGATACAAAGCTCATCTTGTTGGTGATGGCAGGTCTCAGCAGATTGGGGTCAATTGTGGTGAAACATTCAGTCCGGTAGTTAAGCCAACAACTATCCGGACGGTTCTCAGACTGACTCTTTCCAAATCTTGGTACATTCATCAGTTGGATGTTAAAAATGCATTCTTACATGGCCACTTATAGGAACAGTATACATGCATCAACCGTTGAGTTTCCGAGACTATTCACGTCTAGATCATGTTTGTCTGTTGAAGAAATCTTTATATGGTTTGAAACAAGCTCCTAGAGCATGGTATAACTGTTTTGCAGGATTCGTTTCCAAGTTGGGGTTCTCTCACAGCAAGTCTGATCAGTCGTTGTTCATTTATCGGAAGGGCGCTGACATGGCTTATATACTTCTGTATGTTGATGATATTATTCTTACAACATCATCCACTTTACTTCGCCAGTCCATCATGTCTCTTCTTGCAATAAAATTTGCAATGAATGACTTGGGTACGTTGAATAATTGCAGTCACCCAATATGCAAGTGGTCTATTTCTGAGTCAAAAGAAATATGCCGAAGAAATAATTGAAAAAGCATGGATGTCTTCCTGCAAACCATCACATACTCTAGTTGACACAAAGGCGAAATTGAGTAACACAGTCGGTACTCCATATAGTGATCCGACACTTTACCGAAGCCTTGTCGGAGCCTTACAGTATCTGACTTTTACGTGACCCGATATTTTCTATGCGGTTCAACAAGTTTGTTTACACATGCATGATCCGAAGGATGAGCATATGGGGGCTATAAAAAGGATTCTGCGGTATGTGAAGAGTACTCCCTATTTCGGCCTCTATCTGTATAAGTCCTCTATCAAGCATCTTTCAGCCTACACAGATGCAGATTGGGGTGGCTACCCGGACACACGACGTTCAACTTCCGGTTATTATGTGTTCTTAGGGGACAATCTTGTTTCATGGTCGTCCAAACGACAATCCACACTGTCTCGGTCTAGTGCTGAGGCAGAATATAGAGATTTAGCCAATGTGGTTGTTGAATCATGTTGGCTCCGTAATCTACTATTGGAGTTACATTGTCCGATTGAAAAGGCAATGGTGGTTTATTGTGATAATGTGAGTGCGATATACTTATCCGGCAATCATGTTCAGCATCAACGCACAAAACACATTAAAATGGATATCTTATTTGTCCGCGAAAAAGTTGCCCATGGACAAGTCCGAGTTCTCCATGTCTCGTCCCGTTATCAAATTGCTGATATTTTCACCAAAGGGCTTCCGCACGTACTTTTTGATGATTTCAGGGACAATCTCAGCATCCGTGAACCTCCCACTAAGACTGCGGGGGACTATTAGTACACGATAATTATGGGAGAAATCTCATATTATCATCCTCCACCATAAATCATGTAATTATAATCAATTAGTAATATTGCAATTATTAGACAAATCAATTAGGTAGTAATTAACATCTTGTATTTTAGGTAACCTAAATTATTATTACATACCATGATTGTATATATATTTTATGGATGGAATCATTTCCTACCGTCTGTACTATATCTACGTTAGCATGTAATAAGAACATCTACGATGGTATGTTTATCACATTTGAATAAGTATCAACATCAAAACCCACTAACTCAAACAAAATTTATTTTTCCTCATAACAAGTACATGAAATTAATATATGTTTTCAACTTCTTATGAAAGACACAACAATATATAATGTCTAAATAAAAGTCTCACATTTTTTATCATCTGATCTTAAAATGGCATAGCTACTTTCAAATATAGATATATTTTTTTCCAAATAATGTACTTATATCATTTCACTACTCCAATTCAACTCTCGACGAGTCTATACATGTAACATCTAAGGACGTCAACTGATTTGCATTTTTGTGAAGGAATATATAAATTTCGAATACATGTTATTCATAAATATGCACGTACGCAAACAAAACAAAATCTATATTACGAGGTCATCCAAAAAAATCACTCTTCAGAAATCAAATACACCAAAATCACAAAAGGGAAAAAATTAATAAATAGTAAAGAGAAGGGTTAAGAATGTCGTTGAACCTGTTTTTCTTGTTGTTTCTTAATTCAATATTTCGAATCTGTGTCTTGCGCCATTTAAGTGAAAAAATTCATGATGAAGAGCGACAACGGGATCTCCAGAAAGTAAACAAGATATAGCAAATATGAAAGGCCATCTCATGACGTTCACGAGAAAAACAATGGCCATCTCAAAACTTCTATTCATGTTTTTTTATCATATGCAAAACAAATAATCTTTTGATTATTTTCATTAATGAAAAGGTATATATATATACATGATACAAAATCTAATTAAGGAAATTAAATCTACCTTTTTCTAATACAAGTCTAATAGCTTTTCCTAATATAAGACTACTACCATAATTATATATGTACAAGAATTTTACTAATTATGGTAATATATCTACAAAATAGACAATGTGATATACATGGTCAATGTGTCGTGTATATCATGGCCTTTCACACCCCCGCAGTCATAGCGAGCAGTTGTCGTACACTGAAACTGTACCTAAAATCTTCAAACAGGACTAAAGGAAGACCCTTAGTAAAGATGTCAGCAATGTGGTGCCGTGAAGGGACATGCAAGATACGTACTTGTCCACGAGATACCTTTTCGCGAACAAAGAGAATATCCATCTCGATATGTTTAGTGCGCTGATATTGGACTGGACTTTCAGAGAGATAGAGTGCACTAACATTATCATATTAGACCAATGTAGCTTTCTGAATAGGAAAGTGGAACTCTAATAAAAGATTATGCATCCAACAGAACTCAAACACCACATTGGCTACCCCTCGATACTCGACCTCCGCACTGGATCGCGATAAAGTAGCCTGACGTTTTGGCGACCAAGAGACCAAGTTATCCCCAAGAAACATACAAAAACCAAATGTCGAACGTCTAGTATCTGGACATGCACCCTAATCAGCATATGTATAAGACACGAGAGTAGAGACGGATGATGGATATAAATGCAAACCATAATCAAGAGTACCTTATATGTAATGCACAATGCATTTAAGAGCATACATGTGCTCGTCCCTCGGATCCAGCATAAATAAACACACATGTTGCACTGTATAAGTTTTATCGGGCCTCGTGAAAGTAAGATATTGAAAAGCCCCTGCAAGACTGCGATAGTGGGAGGGATCCTCATAAGGTGTGCTAGAATTAGCACTCAATTTCGATTTGGTATCAACGGAGTAGGAGAGGACTTACAGGATGGCATGCCAGCTCTCTCAATAATTTCAGCTGCATACTTTCTCTGTGATAAAAATAGACCACCTGCATGACGTGTGACGGTTATTCCCAAAAAAATAACTCAAGGGCCCCAAGTCTTTCATAGCAAATTCGGAACTAAGAAGAGACATGATAGACTTCCGCAATTTATCAGAAGATGCAGTTAATATAATATCATCCACATATAACAGAATGTATGCCAAAAAAGTACCACGATGATAGATGAACAGAGAATGATCAGACCTGCTGTGAGAAAATCCAATAGTAGACACATAATCTGCAAACCTCTTATACCAAGCCCGTGGGGCCTGCTTAAGCACATACAAGGACTTTTAGAGAAAACAAACATGATTAGGATGATCGGGGTCCCTGAAATCCAAGGGCTGATGCATGTATATTGTCTCCTTGAGATTACCGTGTAAGAAAGCATTTTTGACATCTAGCTGATGAATGGACCATGTTTTCGAGAGAGCCAGACTGAGAACAATGCGAATGGTTTCAGGTTTGACCACCGGACTAAATGTATCTCTACAATTCACGCTAACTTGTTGAGTTTTGCCATCACCTACAAGATGGGCCTTATGCCTCTCAAAACAATCGTCAGATTTTTCTTTATGAGTAAAAATTCACATATAATGAATAACATTGACACCAGGCGGACGGGGAACCAACTCCCACGTCTTATTTTCAATAATAACATTATATTCATCATCCATGGCCATTTTCCAATTCTGGTCATGAAGGGCAAATACTGGGTTACATGGTATGAGTGATTTAGTGACATTAGAATTAAGATTAAAATGTTATTTTGGTTTAAAAATATCCCTTTGGCTATGAGTAACGGGCCCTTGAATCAGAATAGAAGTGGAATGGGCTCGAGATGGTGTCGGGTCATCTCGGGACTGGCCAGCAGGTAGTGGGCCTGTTGGCGATGAACTGGACTGACGGACTGTATAATTGGGCCAGTAGGCAGTGGGCCTGCTGGCCGAGAAACTGGATCGATACTCGGGGGGGGGGGAAATTTATTGGGCCTGCTGGCAGATTTGGGTCACGGGAGTGCTGGGCCCACTGGTGGAGGATATACAGTGAGAGCCCATCATCTAAAAAATTATAAAAACTAGACACGGAATTATACAATTTAGCAAACGGAAATTGGGTTTAATAAAAAATGATATGGCAACTAATTATGATTTTATTAGAAGATAAATCAAAACATTTGTAACCATGATGATTAAACGGATAAACCAAAAACACACAAGCGGTAGAACAGGTTTGAACTTTATTAATTGTAGTAGACGGGAAAAGTGGATAGCACAAACACACAAACACTCTAAGATGAGAATACGATGGATCTTTATGATAAATAATTTTTAGTGGGGATTGACATGCTAATCATTTGCTAAAGAGTATGTTAAGGAGGTAAGTATCCATTTGTAGTGCATGATGCCAAAAAGAAGGTGGTAATGAAGCATGGGCTAGTAAAGTTCAAATAATATTATTAATGGTACGAATTTTTCTTTCGGCCTTCCAATTTTGTGAGGACGTATGAGGACAAAAAATTGAAAAGATATGCCATTAGTGTTACAAAATTCCTGAAATGGCCCATTATCAAATTCCCTTACATTATCACGTTGAATATTTTTAATCTCCCTTTCAAATTGTGTACGAATGAATGCTCTAAATGTTAGAAATGCGGAAAAAACTTGAGACTTTTTAGATAAAGGAAAGGTCCACAAAAAAATTAGAATAATCATCCAAAAATAACACATAATAACGGTGTCCCAAAGATCTCAAAATGGGAGATGTCCACAAATCACTATGAATAAAATCAAACGGTAATAAAGTACTAGAATTTGAGGCTACAAACGATAATTTAACATGTTTCCCAAGCGGAAAAGAAGGACAAATATTAGTACTACGCGTATTATTACATTCAATAAAATTATTATTTTTAAGAGAAGAAAGAACAGACGCCCCGGATGACTCAAACGCGCATGCCACAAGGAGGGTGCTAGAGCGGCAAACGTTTACGATGTGGCTTGAGTGATGGAATCGGTGGTGGTGGTGATTGGATAAAGCTCTCTCCGACTATTACATCTTATTAGAGGTATCCCCGTCGTGAAATCCTTCACAGAAAATCCAAAAGGGTCAAAGTCAATAGAAACCCAATTATCGGTTGTGAATTTTTTAACATACACCAAATTTTTAGTTAAGTGAGGAGCATGAAGGACATTTTTCAAGGCTAAAGGTGGGTTCGGGGGAGATAAATTTATGTGACCATAACTACGAATTGGAATTGAAGTACCATTACCAATAATAATGCCACGATTTTTGCTCAAATTGAAATAAGACGAGAGATTACTTGGCGCAGACGTCATATGAGAAGTGGCCCCGGTGTTCATGTACCAGTTCGAGTCCGAAAGATTTAATCCAAGTCTATGCATCGCTGCCTCGATAACTGTGGGACTCTGGTGGGCTGGTTGTTGGGTCGTGTAGGCCCGAGGAGGTCTCGGCCCAAGGATGGAATTGGGCTGCCACTACTAGTTGTTGTTCTGCCTGGCCCAACTGGCCGCTGGGCTGCGTTTGACTGCTGGGCCTAGCCTATTTTGGTGCTGGGTATGGGCAGTATGTCATGGGCCAGTTGGGCCATTTTCAGGACCAGTGGCCCACTGCCCAGGGCTCGACTGTTGCTGCCCCAGTCGGCTGCCACCCTAGTCACCGCTGCCGCAACTACTGCCACTGTGGCCGCCGCCTTTCCTGCCAGAATTCTAATTTTGACCCCATTTTCCACCATCATTGTTTCGATTTTGAGTAGAATTACCCGAATATGATGGAGAGTAGGAATCTTGGGTCGAGTCAGCCATCATGGCGAAATTTGCTCCAATTGCGGCCTTTTTAGCCAACCCAGCATATTCAAGGGTTAGCATAGACCGAGCTTGGTAAAACGGAGGAATAGGGTTGCTTTGACAAAGAAGAGTTCCAACGCCATTATAAGACTCGGATAGGCATGCAACCATCTGAAGAACAAGTCGATCATTCGTGACGGGCGCACCAACGTTATTGAGTTGATCAGACAACTCGTTGCTCCTTTTACAATAGGCTGAGAAATTTGGAAAATCCTCCATGTTGATGTGGGAGAATTCTTACTCAAGGGTCACGGCACTGGAATTTTTGTTATCCTAGAATATATCACGCAACCTATTTCAAGTGTTCATTGCCATGGCGTCGGGTTCAATAATAGTCTGCAAGAGGTCTGTAGAGATAGTGGAATAAATCCACTGGAGTACCGTAGCATCAAGAGTTTTCCACAACTCTATGTCATCATCGGTGGTAGATGCCTTCTCCTTTCCTGTTGCCGGGGGGATGATGTGATGAAGGACTCAGTGAGACCGTGCGTGAACTTTAAATAGTTATGCCCATGTCGCGTATTGGACGTTTTCCATCTCAAGAACGATAGGGATGTTGTTCTTGGAGACTGTAAGGGCATGATGAAACGTGTTCTTTGTGGTAGACATGATGAAAGACCAAGATGAGAATTAGGGATTTGGAATAGAGTTTGGGAAGGAGGAGGTGTTCGGCCGGTGGCCTATACTCGGAAGCCGAGAAGAGGGCGGCGGAAAGGTTAATTTTTGGAGAAGGAAAATTTGCCCTAGACTTCTGATACCATGAAAGATATGGTTTATTAGACGAATGCATTTTAATCATATATATACATTATACAAAATCTAATTAAGAAAATCAAATCTACATTTTCCTAATATAAGTCTAATAGTTTTTTCTAATACAAGACTACTACTATAATTATACATGTACAAGAACTCTACTAATTATGGTAATATATTTACAAAATAGACAATGTGATATACACGGTCAATGTGTCGTGTATATTGTGATCTTTCAATCTGGAGCGTGTAAAGAATAGATCTTGGATCTAACTCAACCCCAAAAGCTAGCTTGTAGGGTGATGATTGTCCAAGTCCATATAAGGAATTCGTGTTCACATTCCATATCCGATGTGGGACTCTTAACAGTTATGTTGATCATTAAATATGTGATAGTAGTCCTTTTGCCCTTTTGTTGCTCTGGTGAAAGTGATATTAAACAAATATGATTAAAATGCATTCGTCTAATAAACCATCTCTTTTAGAACGTAAAGTGTGAAAATTTGAGTGCATGAAAAGAAAACTTACAAGATAAAACTGAAAGTATTGTAAAACGTTTCTTTCTTCAATTTCTTTGTGTGTTTTATATTACAGATAATAGTGCACAACCAAGAAATTTTTGGCCAAAAGGAGTTAATCTTGAAGTGGCATTTTTTAATGCAATTACTTGAACTTAAGAAAAACGATAAGTTCTTTTTTCTCTGAAGAGCACGTCGGTTCGTAGCCAAGCGTGTGGTTTGGGGTAGTTTGTGCGGCAGGTTTTGTTCCTTTACTATCCACAGCTCCACACCATTTCCTTTACTATCCACACCATTTCAATCTTATTACATAGCCAAATTAACTTGGCTTAACCACATTACTTGCACCACTCTTATTATAATACATGCATGATCCTTCTTGGCAATTTTAGAACAAAGTTAATTTGGCTATGTAATAAGATTGGATTCAAATTAAAAGATAAAGTTTTGAATCTATGGATAATTTTTTGAATTTAAATTGCAATACAAATTTTGAAAGGATAAGAAGCTAATAATTTGAATTTGAACAAATATCAACAACTACTCCTATAACGACGAGGGATTCTGTTAACAAAAGTCAGTATTCTTTTGGCTTAGTAAACTAAATAAATAGAGAAATATTAGTAGCCTTCTTAAAATTATATATGAGTTATTTAAAAATATATTTTCTATATTACGCAATATACTAACGGCTAATGCCAATTTAGTATCACTTTATTTAAAGACAGAAGAAGAAAAGTATCAAAAAATGATTTAAAAAGGAGTAAAAGAAGTATAAAAAATAAAGAAAAAGATAAATACGATCTTATCAAATATACATTGCTTTTAAAAAGCAGTTCCTATTTTAACGCTATATATTAAGCTTTGTAATTATCAAATGAAATTCAAATTTCTTAACGATTTATATAGACCCCTATAAATCAAATTTGACTTGCTACGGTTTGATTTACTATTTCTTCTCTCCTCGTTCTCCTCTCTTTGAATATTCTAGAGTCTATCTTATAGGAGTAATAATTACTAGATGCATACGTTCTGATATCGTGTTCTGAGTTACAAAATTTGTTTTCTTGGGTAGATACTTAACGTAACTAAATATTTTCCATAATCATTTCATTTCATAAATATAATATTGTATATATATTTATAAAGAAATATTAAAAATTATTTTCATAATTTGTCATTCCCTTGCGGTCTTAGCGAGAGGTTCTCGTACGCTGAGACTGTCCCTGAAATTATCAAAGAGTATCAGCGAAAGACCTTTTGTGAATATATCGGCAATCGAATAGCGAGACATGACATAGAGAACACGGACTTGTCCACGTGCAACCTTTTCACGGACAAATAAAAGATACATCTCTATTTGTTTAGTGTGTTGATGTTGTATGGGTTTCGTGATAGATATATCGCACTCACATTATCACAATAAACTACGATTGCCTTTTTGATGGACAATGGAGCTCTAATAATATATTACGGAGCCAACATGATTCATAGACAACATCCACTACCCCCTCTATATTCAGCTTCAGCACAAGACCAAGATAGCGTGGGTTGGCGCTTCGACGACCACGATATCAAATGTCTCTGAGAAATACACAATAACCAGAGGTGGAGCGTCTGGTATCCGAGCATCCACCCCAATCAACATCGGTATAAGATGTGAGACCAGAAATGCCTGACTTATACAGATGTAAGACAAAATCAAGAGTATCCTGAATATCCCGCAGCATTCGTTTGAGAGCACCCATATGTTCCTCATTCGGGTCATGCATATGTAAACATACATGTTGAACCACTTATGATATATCAGGTCTCATAAAGGTGAGATACTGCAATGTCTCTACTAAACTACAGTAATGTCTCGGATCATCGTATGGAGACCCTGAAGAGTTACTTAACTTAGCCATGATATCTGTCGGTGTAGGTGATGGCTTACATGAAGACATGCCAGATCTGTCAATTATCTCAACAATATATTTTCTTTGACAATGAAATAGACCACTTGCATGTTGAGTTACATCAATGCCCAAAAAATAGTTCAAAGGACCCAAATCCTTCATAGCAAATTCAGATGCAAGAAGGGACAAATCAACTGGCGAAGAGCGGCAGATGATGTTGTGAGCATGATGTCATCAACATAGAGAAGAATGTACGCCATGTCATTCCCTTTGTGATAAATAAACAAAGATTGATCGAATTTGCTATGTGTGAAGCCCGATATAAAAACAAACCCAACAAACCTGTTATACCATGCTCCCGGGGCCTGTTTGAAACCATATAAAGATTTCTTCAACAAGCAAACATAATCAGGATGAATAGGATCTCAGAATCCCAAAGGCTAGATCATGTAAACTGTTTCCTGTAGATGACCATGGAGGAATGCATTCTTTACGTCCAACTGATGAATTGATCATGATTTTGATAGAGCCAGGCTGAGAACTGTCTGGATAATCGCCAGTTTAACAACTGGGCTAAAAGTTTTCATCACAAACGACTCCAACCTGCTGAGACTTGCCATCATCAATAAGACGGGCTTTGTGCCTCTCAAAGGAATTATCAGATTTCTTTTTATGACAAAAAATCCACATAGAACATATAATGTTTACATTAGATGGATGGGGCACCAACTCCTACGTCTTATTTTTAATAAGCGCATCAATTTTATCTACCATGGCGGCCTTCCAATTTGGATCTGATAGGGTAGCTTTCGGGTTATGGGGAATCGGGGATGGTTGGACAAAGAATATCAAATTAAAATGACGCTTAGGCCAAAAAGTTTCATGCATGGCACGAATTTTGATGCACCGGATTAGGGCCGAAGTGGACTGCTGGTGCAGGGGGGCTGTCGGGGTGTTGTTGGTTGACTCAGTCGTGGGAGAGGGAGTAGTGGGCTCCCTCGTCTGGTGAGATAATGGTCGTGTATCCAGTCCAATTGAGAGGGAGAGGGAGCAGTGGGCTCCCTCATTTGGGCTGGCCCATTTCGGCCATGTAACTAGTCCGAGGGAGAGGAAAGGGAGCAGTGTGCTCCCTTTGTTGGGCTGGCCCATTTTGGCCATTTAATCGGTCCGATGGAGAGGGAGATGGAGTAGTGGGCTCCCTCATTTGAGATTGACTATATAAGTTGTTTAAATGATGTTGCAATAGGGGATGTAGCCCAGTGTCCAAAATATCATACAAGGGCGGAGAAGACATGTGTATGTTGGCAAATGAAAATTTGGACTCATCGAAAATAACGTGATGAGAGATGGCAATTTTTCCACTAGATATATCATAACACTTATAGCCCCGATGATTTTGTTGGTATCCCAAAAATACACACGGAGTGGAACGGACTTGAAGTTTGTTTATTGTTGTGGATGGAAAGAGATGATAACATAAACACCCGAAAACTCTCAAATGTGTGTAGGAAGGAACACGATGATAAAGAATTTATGTAGGTGAAAAAATTTGACAGTAACTTGCTAGGGAGAATGTTTAAAGAGGTATGTGGCCATTTGAAGAACATGATGCCAAAATGATGGTGGTATGGACGAATGAACAAGAAGAGCTCGAATTAAATTATTTATTGCTCGTATTTTGCGTTCGGCTTTTTTCATTTTGAGGAGAATTGTGCGGGCAAGAGAGGCGAAACTCCATACAATTTTTGTGACAAAATTCCTAAATTGGTCATTTATGAATTCCCTCCATTGTCACATTGAAAATATTTAATAGACTTCTTAAATTGGGTTTGGATGAAAGTACTAAATTGTTTGAAAATAGTGCGAACCTGCGATTTTTTTTTCAATGGGAAAATTCCATAAAAAATTAGAGTAATCATCCAAAATAAGCATATAAATATTTATGACCTGCCGAACTTAAAACAGGGAATATCCGTAAGTCACTATGCATGATATAAAATGGCATAATAGTGTTTGAAGTAGATAAAGAAAAAGACAATTTAACATGCTTCCCAAAAACGCAAGATTGACAAACATGGGAACCCAAAAATTATTTACAATCAATAAACTTATTTTTTCTAAGGGAGTTGAACACCAGTGCTCCCGGGTATTCCAAACAATTATGCCATAAAGTAGGAGAAAGAGCAGCAAAAGTTGATGGAGAGGTGACTTGGTTGTTGTTGGTGGTGGTGATGGGATACAAGTCCCCAGTGCTAGCACATCTCATTAGTGGCATCCCCGTCCAAATGTCCTTCACAGAAAAAATCCAGACAGATCAAACTCAACAGAAACATTATTGTCAGTGGTGAAACGACGCATAGATATCAAGTTTTTAATAAGTTTGGGTGCATGTAGGACATTCTTTAAATGTAAAGGTGGGTAGGGAGAGGTTTGATTTTCCAATACCACAAATTGGAATTTCTTATCCACTGGCAACCATAATATTTTTATTACTGCTCATATTAAAATAAGACGAGAGATTACCTTGAGATGTCGTCATGTGAGAGGTCGCCCCCGTTGTCCTAGAGAATAAGAAAAAAGAAAGGAAACAGAGGTAGGGTTTGGATGAGGGAGGGTTTGGATGAGGGAGGGTTTGCGGCGGAACTTAGGGTTCCGACGAGGTTGGGCGGCGGTCGAGTTTAGGGTTAAATTTTGGCTCTTGATATCATGTAAGGAAATTTTTTCCGTAATCATTTCACTTCATGAATGTAATATTATATACATGTTTACAAGACTTAATTTAGACTACAATTATAATAGAATATACTAAGAATATTTACCACCTAAATATAAAATATTTACTTTGATTATGAAAATAATCTTTTTACCACCATAACCTATCACTTACGTCAAAAGTCAAGTGTCTAATTTGCATACTAAAAGACTTTGGAGAGTAAGTCGCGCCATTTAGGAAAGGGGAATATGAAAACAAATGCCCTCCACGTAACTCCTCAAAGCTCCTGCTATACTTCTTGCTACATGCTATCACTTTTACACATCGGGTGAATTTCTAGCTGAGCATCACTTGCTACATTGACTATTGACAACATTCTCTTGGATTATAAATTCGATCTTCAGCAGATAACGTAGAGTTTTGTTGGGTTGAAAACGCATAAGTAATGCACAGCGAAAGGTTAAAATTTTGTTCTTACTTACCCCAACAATTTCTTCTGGTATGGTTATATGACAATCAAAACCCTGTAACATAAGACATGAACACTTACAGGTTGTATTATCTGGAGTCTTTACTTAGGGATTACACGCGACTGTCCCTTCGACTGCAAGCACAATGCTACGGTGTATTCCTCTGTCAAGAAAGCCAGGAAATCTTGCTAGAGATTTGAGAGAGTTTTATCCTAGACTCTAAGTCTAGAATTGATTATGAGAATTAGTGTGTTAATTAACAAAGGAGAGTGATGTATTTATAGTTGAGATTAGGGCAATAAATCAGATTAGGGTTGGGCTCCAAGCATGGCCCAAAAACCGAGGTGCAGTGGGCCAGTCTGACTGGGCCCACTGCTGGGTCGGCGTCGCGGCGCCCTACGTAAAATCTCGTTTCCCGTTTTCATTTAATATATATATTCAGCACATTAAATCCAAAATCTAATTTTGATTTAATTAAATAATTTCCATCTAATAGAAATTATCCCATAGTGATTATCAATTTAAATATCTCGATCTCAAATCGAATATTTAATACTTTCTCAATACACCCTTAGATCGAAGAGACAATCGACATAGCGTGACCCTATAGGCCTTCACATATTGACACTAATCAAATTAAGGTCCATACGGAACTCCTAGACTGCGTCGTATGACAAACTCAATATGTGAAGTACGTTTACATGAATCCAGCAAACATAACATTTATGTGAGATGATAAATTCATTTCATTCACGACACACTCGATCAAGCTTAGGATTTGTCATGTGTCTATCCAAATGGTTTGATCACTTTATCTCATCTATATTAGTCGACAACTATATCATATTCTAAATATGTCTCTTGCATTGGCCAATGACTTGGTCGACCTAATATTACTGAGAAATTGAGTGCTCTCTCGAATATCCAATCGAGGAATGAATCATATTCTTGGCTCAACTACCACCTTAATTTACATCATAATGCACCCAACACAAGCCGTATCTTATCCTATAAGGAGTTTAAGCTTAGGACAGGGTCAAAGTACATTACTCTGTAAATAAGGTGCGTATTGACCTCAAGTCAAAGGACCTTTATATCCCACACGCTGATAATACTTTAGACATGTATAACAAACAGTTTATCAGCAGGGTATACCAATACTTTCCAAAAGTATCCATGTGTTCATCACTAGTAACAATTACTAGTAGCAGGTGAGACATACTACATTCTCTAAGAATGTGACGCATACCACATGTCGACTTATAACATATTATCGATATTCCATTCTCGATGATCATTAGTCGAGGCTATTTTAGAGTTACGCTCTATCATCACTATCTCACTCTATTAATCACAACGTAAGCTCAAGGGATGCACATTAATGAATAATTACAAACAATCAAATAATAATTTAATAATTACAAATACTATAAATATTAATCTTATTAATAATACGAATGTATTCAAATATATTTATCCTTAATAATGATTGTCTCTAGAACATTAAGACTTTCAAATAAATGGATACATTTGGACATGTTGGCTTTTATCATGATGTCGATTTTGATTTTCTCAATAACAACCTCTTGGAAGTATTCGTGTCCCCATGTACTTGTGGCAACAATAGTTGCATTACTGTTTTGGCTATCATCTTGGCTTAGTTCTAGAAATCATACTCTTTTCTCTACAATGTTGATCTTTCTATAATCCTGAAAATTCTCTTTGGTTCGAATTTTTCTCATTTATAGTTTAAATAAATACTGTCATGAGACTGTTTCTTTTAAATTTCTAACTTTGCAGACCATCTATGAAAGGAAAGGTATGTGACACTTTTTGCTTTTCGACAGTTAATTTGACTAAATTTTGAAATTAAATTGAATTATATTAACTCAATATCTTAAGATTAAAATTTATATATTTTAAAAACTACATGAAAATTACTACAAGTTGCGATTTTGCTCATATCAATTTGGTGAAAATTTTACTTCTTAAAATATTGGTCAAATTTCATGCCGTTTGAATATCGAAAAGCTAAAAATATCACATAAATTGAAACAAAATGAGTACACTATTTATTTGCTTATTTGTGATTGTTTTATGTTACAGGTGCATTGTTTCATTTACCGCTGAGTGCCTGAGTGCATGCAAGCTTAAGATAAATATCTTGCCTTCAAATTGTGAGTTTTGCACTATCTTTTTAAATTTACATTTTGCATAGGTGTTCGATGGTATAATTACACTAGATGCAATATTCATGATATATTAACGTTTGAATTTATTTATCTAAGTTGTGAGATAAAAAAAAATTGAATTTAGATTTTCAATATTTGGTTGTTTCTTTATCAGGAAAAGGGATAAACTACAACTTTACCCATATAACTAGATCTTGACATAAAGAAGCAAAACAGAAATATGGAGAGCTTCAAATCAACATGTCATTTGGTGAGTCTTTTTCTCTACAAAATTCTCATCCGATGTTTTACTTCATCAGCTTTTGCATATGAGTTCTTTTGACGTATTTCTTAGTATTTTTCTCAATTCCAACAAAAAAACTTTTGAAATAAAATTCATTTATTTATAGCATGTGAGTTGCATTTTATAGGTGTTAGTGCAGGGGAAAGCTTTTTCAACTTTAATCTTTAATATATTCCATATGTTCAAAGATCTCAATTATTTTACGAATAGTTTCATGTGTTTTAGGTCTCTATTTTTTGCTCTGTAATGCTATTTTTTAATTTATTGCTCCCTTCACGGTATTGAAGGTAAATTATTGTTTGAATATTTATCTGACTTCTTCTATTATTTTCTTTCTCCACTATTTTAAAGTGAAGTTATATATGTTAATTTATCGAGTAGTAATCGACCAAGGCTGCTTCACTGAACATATGTTTCAGGATAAAGTAATCATCACAACACTTGAGAATTGGAATTTTTTAGAAGATATATGGTCAAGAAGGTGGAGGGATAAAATTGAAAACTTTGAAAGTTAAAACTGATATGCACTCACCAATTTTGGTAGATAGTCACTGTACGAAGAAAATCTAAAAGATGAAGGAAATCCTCCCTCTCACTCGCTGAACACTTTCTAAATCTATCTGTCTTCATCGAATTTCTGCTATCTATCTTGAGTTAGACAAGCGCGTATCTTAGCTCCCGGTGACCGGCTTCGCGAGAGACAAAAATAAAAAACTTTAAACTTTAAACTAATGTGCACTAACCTATTTTTAATGAGATATTAATCTTGAAACAAAATCTAATCACGTCTGGAGGGATTAATCGTAGAACTTTAATATATTGTAAAAAAATTATAATACCAGCTGAGAGGTTTAGAAATCATAGGTATTTGACGAAAAGTATACTTTAAATCTGTCTAATATGTAAGTTTCTCAAATTCTAGAAGGATACTTTAAAATCATGTGAGTTTCTTGTAATTTGATCTTCATAAATGGACGTGGGATTGAAAGAAGAAGAATTTTAAACACCATGCACCAAGTTTCTTCATTTCTTTTATTTATTATTATTGAAAAAAGGTTTTAAAACTATAATAATCATACCGTGAACTATTTCAAAAAAAAAACTGTAGAATTCATATCGATAAATAATTTTGTTTCTTATTGGTAAATAATCATAAGCGGATATTCGGAGAGGTTGGTGTTGTGAAAGAAAAATTGAATATTGTTCTCTCTTAAATTATCCCAATACTAAAAGAAGAATATTGAGTTAAGATATTAAGTCAAGTCACTGGGTATGTTGTTGTATATTAAGTCAAGTAAAAAGCTAATAATAAAAGGCGATGTAATTTTTTGATAATATTAATAGGCATATAATAAAGTTAAGTGAGGTTAGTTTTTGAGTTGTAATTAAAAGATAATGTTTTAAAACTAAGTATGATTTGCTTGGAAGATTATATTAACTTTTAAGTTAAAGATAAAATTATATTACCGTGTCTTAACAGATTAAACATAAATATAGAAGTCAAATAATTAGTAATTATTTTTAATATCATAACCTTTTTTTAAATATGTCAATAGGATATGATAAGAATATTTTTCCCATATAAAAACATTTAAAGTAATTGCAATTGTTACAGGATATTAAGTGTCAATTTAAATTTGTAATATAAAATTTTTACTTAAAATATAACATTTACTTAAATTTACTATATTAATAGTTATATTCATTATCTCAAAAATTTATTGATTTTTAAATATGTCAATGCAATATGTCAAATATTTTATTATATCAAACAAATAAATTATTTTTTTACGATTAATTTCCTTTGAGATCCGTCTCTCAGCGGGTACAAATACTATTTTATAACTATAAGCCCCCAAGTATAAGAATAAAAAAGTAATTAACTGTTCATTAACAGACCTAGCCAATTTTAATTTTTCTTAATAAAGAGAGTTCAGTGCACGTTATGTTGAATGTCTCTCGAGGCTCACACCCATTATTATTTTCTAATAACAAGTTGCATAAAATTATGATAATATTGTTATATTTCATGTTTGTTTATTTAAATAGCTACTGTATTATCAAAATTCCATAGTTTATTTTTTATACGGAAAAGGGCCATAACTGTCCTTAGAGCTATCGGAAAAAATCACATGTACCTTCTATTTGTTTTTGATACTAAAAGAGCCCTCGCCGTCACTTCAGCGGACCACAAATGCCCTCTCGTTAACAAACTGCCAGAAATGCTGATTGGACAGTCCGGCGTGAAAAAAAATACTGACGTGGCTGTCTATCTAGGAAATCCATGTGGCTAAACCCCTCATTCCCTTTAAATTAATACTTTCTTCTCCAAATTAGAACCCTAATTTGAGGGGAAAAGGCTTTGTTCCCCATGGAATTCAATTGAAAATATAGAATAATATTATAGAAATTTTTATAAATTTTATCTCGAACAACCACAAGACAATGGATTGGAAATCTCAATAATAATACTTGTCAAAATAGTAAGAAGAAGCAACAAACAATATTATTATAAGTGAGTTTTCAATTTGCAATTTTTAAATTTGTGATTTAAGAATTTTTCATAAGTTCTATGAATCTGGATTTTCGAAGGAGTTGATGAAAATTTTGGGGAAGAAGATGATGATGCTCATATCATCAACAAAATCACATGTATTATAGCTGTATTTTTAATCTGTTTTATCTTTTTCAAATTTACTCAAAATACCTTTTTTAGTTTCTTTATTTAATTCGTTTCATGTTTCTTTTAATGAAAGAATTTATTTTTCCTTTTTTAAGTGAATAAAGATGATATATAAAATGAAGTGTCCAGCATTGTAGGATCGTTTATGTGAATATTATAAATATCCTCATTTTGAAGTTTTAGCCACATTATTACACCTAATTGAAAATTCAGTGGGCAAGAAAATATTTTTCTAAAATTAGGGTTTTAATTTGGAGAAGAAAATATTAATTTAAAGGGAGGGGGGTTTAGCCACGTGAACTGCCCAGATGGATAATTTTTTCCACGTCGGACTGTCCAATTAGCATTTGTGGCAGTTCGTTTACGAGAGAAGCATTAGTAATCCCTTAGGTAACGGCGAGAGTTCTTTTGGTACCAAAAATAAATAGAGGGCATATATGATTTATTTCGGATTGTTCAAGGATAATTTTTGCCCTTTTCCGTTTTTTATACCACAGGCTCACATCTATAACTCAAAGTTAAAAATTGGATTCTATTTCCTCCCCCTCTTACCAAAGGAGGAAATATAATAGAATAATTGTTTTAAATCCAAAGCAATAGAGGGTTATCTGACAGCATAAACATTTGAAATTGCAATTGCAATTGCAATTGAAAATGAATAAAAATTACATCCTGAAAACATATAGAATTATTTTTAAAATAAGAGTGATTAAAAAATAAGATGTGATTCAAGTGCAAATTAAATATAAAGAATAGATCTTGAGTCTAACTCAACTCCAAAAGCTAGCTTGTAGGGTGACGATTGTTCAAATCCATATAAGAAATCCATGTTCTCATTCTATATTCGATGTGGGACTCTTAACACTCCTCGCACGCCCATAACTTGTTAACTGGAGCGTGAATAATATAATTTAGGGGCCAAACATCGGTGAACAAAGAATTGGAATGAGTCTGACTCTGATAACATGTAAAGAATGGATATTGGGCCTAACTCAACTCCAACAAGCTAACTTTTAGGGTAGAGTTAGGTCCAAAATCCATTTTTTACCATTAAACAATTGGGGAAGTCTAAAGACGAGAATGATTGAAAATAATTAATATTTGGTATTCGAAGTCAGAGCTATCAAATTAAACATATAAAATCAAGAAAAGAAATTATCGTAGAAATTAAAAGCATAATAAGGAAATTAAATAACGATGGTCAAACATCTTTTTTTATATATAGCAAAGAGGGCATTAGGCAGAGTGACTAATGCATTTTATTAAAAATCAAAATCTATACAGAAATTAAATGCAGGAAAGAAAACTATACTCTTTCATAAGCCGCATGACTTATGAAGAGTGATCTAACATAATACATGAAATCAGAAAACTATGCTATCGGCTACGTTCTTGAGAGGCCTTGGTATGATACTATCATCAATCACCTACAAAGCTCTCATCAGGTGATATGGAATCAAGAAACTAAATAGAAGTATCCTTCATAAACTCCTGAACTTGACCTGAAGCACATTTATCCTGAGGTGTGTCAAATGAACAGTTTCTGCATGATCAATGAACCTGTATAGCAGTGAACCTGTATATCAATATTTCCTACCAAGAATAGAATCGCAGAATGAACGTTAATGTTAATACCACTCACTGGAGTTGATTCTATTTTTAGTACCGTCCCTCACAATCCTCAATGCAGTTTGAACTGCACTGTATTCTTAATTGTTTCCTATGAATGAAACTGTCTAGTGTTGGATCTAATTCTATGATTTGGTATTTGAGCCTTCTCCATGTTGATAATCCTTCTTCCAATAGATGGAATCTCCTGAAAATGATTGTAATGTATGGTACGTACAAAATCAAAAACCAAGTTAGTGTAATAATCTGCCAAACAGTTTTCTTCCCTCATCACATGAAAACGGAAGAATGATTGATAATAAGTGGTTTGTGGTTGACTCTTTGGCACGTCGCTTCGTAACTGATTTATATTGGAATTGATTCGAACACTGTGGTTGTGTGACTGATTCATTGCACGACATTCGCTTCACGTGCATGGTTACTTGATGGAAATGAGATTATGGTGACTTGAAAGGTTGATCAGTGAGAGAGAAGCCTCCGAGGTCTTTTCCAGAGTGCGTAAAAGAGAGATGAAATTTGCATCCGAGGTCATTTGCCAGAGCGGAATGAGTGAGTGCTCGTGTCCGAGGTCAATTGTGCATGAATTCGCGGATCCCTCATGGGTCATGACTATGAGGCATTGCCCATAGCATGTGTATACAGATACAGGCTGGTTGGCCTTGCACGGATACAGGCTGGTTACCCTTTGCATTGCATGGTCATCCCCATATTCATTTGCACTGCATTACATTCCATCCCTCGAATTTCTTGACTGCTACTTGGTAACCATACCCCCTCCCCCCCTGATCTTTGCCTATCATTTGATTTCTTGACTGTTATCGAGTCTTTACGTAGTGTGATTTCATTGTTGATACCTGCCTAGTGACTGGTTCTTGACTTATTGTGGAGACTAAATAGCATGTTACTTATGATAGTAGTTTTCCTTGTATATAAAGGATGGTTTGAGGATTAGAAGACTCACCTAGGTTATGATCCAAGACTCACCTTGCCTTGTGACTGTACTTCTTGACATTGTTTGTAAGATTGGAATAATTTCTCTTAGGAATTCCTTTCATTAGTCACAATATATATATAGTTGTACAAAGGTTGATTCCTAATACAATAAGAATCCTAACTTACCTTAAATGGTTGATTCCTAATACAATAAGAATCCTAAGTTACCTTAAATATACATCTATCATAATTACAAAATATACTGTGAATATTCGGAGAATATTCGCTAATACTCCCCCTCAGTCGGAGATGGAGGAGGCCGAACGATAAGGCTGGATCGGAAGTCAGTGAAGAGTTGTCTCGGTAGTCCCTTTGTGAAAATATCTGCATACTGATAGGAGGAAGACACGTGTAATATTTTGACCTGACCAAGGGCAACCTTCTCACGCACAAAGTGAATATCCATCTCGATATGCTTGGTCCGCTGATGTTAGACCAAATTGTGAGACATATAGATGGCAGATATGTTGTCACAGTAGACTATAGACGCCTTTCGCAGTGGACACTGGAGCTCCAAAAGAAGATTTCGGAGCCAACAGATCTCAGCAACGACATTAGCAACTCCGCGATACTATGCTTCAGCACTCGAAGGGGATAGCATGGCCTGCCGCTTGGCGGACCATGAAATAAGATAATCCCCAAGAAATACACAGTAGCCTGAGGTGGAGCGACGTGTGTCCGGGCATCCTGCCCAATCTGCATTCGTGTAGGAGAGTAACTTGGTTGGAGCATATGGGTAGAGATGCAGTCCAAAGTCCAGTGTGCCCTTAACGTATCTGATAATACGTTTGAGGGTCGCAAAATGGGACTCTCGGGGGTCGTGCATAAACAGACACACCTGCTGAACTGCATATGCAATATCAGGCCTAGTAAATGTAAGATACCGAAAGGCACCTGCAAGACTTCGATACAGAGTGGGATCAGAAATTGGCTCACCCTCATTGGCACTGAGCTTGGATTTCGAATCAACCGGAGTTGGCATAATTTTACAATTTATCATCTTAGCCATATACACTATCTCTTCCGCATATTTGCGCTGACATAAAAATATAGTAGCTGCAGATCTGGTCACGGATATACCCAAGAAATAACTCAGCTTGCCCAAGTCAGTCATAGCAATTCAGTTTTGAGTAGAGCAATGATTTCATTCTTCAAACCGTCAGAGGAGGCAGTAAGAACAATGTCATCCACATATAATAGCAAATAAGCAGTGATGCTACCTCGATGAAAAGTGAAGAGAGAATTATCATACCTGCTACATATAAATCCGATCTGCTTAAGATACCTAGCAAAATGATCATACCAAGCGCGGGGTGCCTGTTTCAAGCCATACAATAGTCGCAAGGGATATAGGTGATTGCGGTCTAACACCGAAAGATTGAGTGAAGGGGTAGAGGTCTCCCACACTATTTCAGCGCGTAAGAATTTTCCCCGTATTGAGATCCTTCACAGAAAAACCAAAAGGGTCAAATTCGACAGACACAGAATTATTGCGAGTGAATTTTCTAACATAGATTAAGTTGTTAATGATGTTAGGGGTGTAAAGGACGTGATTTAGGGAGAAAGGTGGGTGGAGATGTTTGGTATGTGTGTTACCGTAACCTTTAATTGGAATGCGATGACCATTGCCGACAGTAATAAATTTAGGACACTGTAACCGAAGCAGTTGAGATAATTTACCTGACGACCGGGTGAGGTGAGACGTGGCTCCGGTGTTTATGTACCAATTATCATCGGGTTGTTGAAGGTTAACGGTGTTGAAGGCCTGGCCCAAATCGGTGGGGGTCAGGCTGCTGCCTTGCGGGTGCTGATTGGCTGCTACCAGATGGGCCTGTTGTGTGGGCTGGTGGGCCTGTTGTGTGGGCTGGTGGGCCTGCCTGTTGGCGGGGGCGGAGCCCAAGAGCCCTGGCTGCCAGCCTTGCTGGAATTGGGCCCCTGATGTCGGGTAGGGGCATGCAGGCGAGGCCCAATTCCTAGTATTGGGCTAAAGGGGATGTCGAGCCCACTGAAAGTAGGGAGCAGGTGTTGGGCATGGCTGTTGGTTCCTTTGGCCCTTGCAGCGGCCCTTCCATTTGTTGTTGCTACCACGGCCTCTGCCGCCACGTCCGCCGCCGCGGACTGCTGCTGCTGGTGGTCTGGCGGTGGTGGCTGTGTGGCCATCGGTGGTGTACTTTAAATGGCTAATGCCTTCTGATTGTGCTCCTCCTATTTAGTACGGCGGGTTTCTTCCAACAAAAGTTGTGAACGCGCCTTGTTGAAACTTGATAGTGGGTCTGCCTGTTGAATCATTGTTACAAGTGTATCGTATTCACCTTTCGGTAAACCAGCAACTAGTTGTAGTACCATCTTGGTTTCTGAAACAGATGTCCCTACGTTGGAAAGTTGGTCGTCTATGAGTTTCAGTTGTTTACAATATTTGGACATGTTGGTAAAATTCTCGAGACGCGTATTGTTAAATTGCTCTTCCAAATACACGGCTCGAGTATTTTTATTATCTTGAAAACCATACCTAGAGTTCACGTGCCATAGCACCTGTTTTCATGATTGTACACAACAAATCCTTTGAGATGGTGTCGTATATCCACTGTTTGACGATGACGTCAAGGCGACGCCATGTCGAATCTGCAACATTGGTGGGACGAGGAACATAATCATCAATATGATCTAGCACATTGTACGCACATGCATGAATATAGAACAATTCTATCCACATGGAATATTGACAGTCTTCTTGGTCAAGAATTATAGGGATAAAATTCTTGATGTTGGTAACGGCGAATGCCAGATGAAAAGAAGACGATGATCGTTGAGGGGGGGTTGTCAAAAGTGCCAGTGGAGGAACCAAAATTTGTGGGGGAAGTAGGGCGAGACATGGTGGTAGTGGCGTTGTCGTCGGCCGAGAGGAAGGGAAAAGAATTTGGGTGGTGGTTGGCGGCGGCCTGGGAGAAAGAAAAGAGTAGGGATTAGGGTTTGGCTCTGATACCATGTAAGATTGGAATAAATTTTCTTAGGGAATCCTTTCATTAATCACAATATATATAGTTGTATATAGGTTGATTCATAATACAATAAGAATCATAACTTACCTTAAATGGTTGATTCCTAATACAATAAGAATCCTAAGTTACCTTAAATATACATCTATCATAATTACAAAATATACTGTGAATATTTGGAGAATATTCGCTAATAATGTTGAGTTATATGTTCGTTACCGTACCTGGACTGTTTACATGTCTACTTGTTGATATCCTCCATTTATATGTGTTATTCACTCGTTGTCGACCTATGATGCATACGAGTACTAATGTTTGTGCTCATACTACTTTTGCTGCACCCCTTGGGGAGTGTAGAGTTGGTTCAGGTCGTGTTTGAGGTTTTATGACGTATTCCGAGAGTTATCATGGACACTTGGCTGAGCTATTATTCGGATCTGCAGCTCCGAGTCTTCTCCTATGTATTTGTCTACATTTTCCTGCAGACAATATCTAGTCCTCGAGTCTGTATTTACTTTTAAGTCATGTAAAATTATTAGAAACTCTTGTACAAGTTTAGACCAGGTTTTGGTGATTTTAAATAAATAAATGTATTTCCCGTACTTATTGAGGTTGTTTAATTGTTTTAGTTTCATGTTCTGATGTTGCCTTGCACTTGTTTTCTAGAAGAGGGAAGTTTTTGGGAAGGGTTCGCCCACCCGGAGGGATAGAGTGGGTACCCATCATGACACACAGCTTGGGCCGTGTAAAGAAGTAAGATGACAATTGTAGAAATATGTTTAAGCAATTATATTTATCTGGTCAAGAAAATAAGATTATAATTTGCTATAATTAATTTTTTAATATTGACCGCGCATCGTGCAGATATGAATACTAGTATATAATAATTTTCATGAAATATACGTGCATATCGTAAAGGTACAATAAGTGACAACCTTTTGAATGCCTACTCAATGAATTGAAGTTTTTTTCAACTTCCTACTTTTGAACTAATGTAGTTGTGGGAAGTTGAAGTAATTCTGATCCCTTATTTATTTTGTTAACACATGCTAACACTAAAAAGCGCACACCTAATTAAGCAACTTTTCTTTCTCCCAGACCATGGTCAATTGGGGGAAAATTCAGATAATATCTCTACTCACCATTTGCTATGCACAAAATGACAAGATCAATTTACAAGTGGAAAATCAGGTAAATTAATTTCTTTTCTCTATTATTTTTATTGAGTGTTTTTGCTAGTGCTATAGTTGAATATCGGTACTTTACTTTACTACTCCTATATTTTAAATTTATATGAAAGTTTCTGGATAAATTAATCGACACAAGAGAATTTTGAGAAATTCACGAAAGCATTGTCTAAATTTAGAAACTCTTTGTTGTCCTATTCCATTTCTTTTCTTATGTTTCTCCATTCATAATTCTTTAAAGCTCACAAATTTATTCAATTATCGTAATTTTGTTGATTTTGTTTACTCTTTTCCTTTAATTTCATATTGTCTTTTTAATTTTCGCTGTATAATTTGACAACATTATCTTTGTCTTATTGTTGTGTTTAATGTACGGATACATCAAATTCAATTGTGATTTTCATGTTCTTTAAGCGTAACTTTCAAGCCTGAAGGCAATTAAGATCATGTACGGATACGTTAAAAATTTGCAAAGGGAATTTGCCCGCAAAATATGCCTTATAAGCCTTGTTCTACAAAACTATATCTTAAGGGGTATATTTTTAATGTAACTAAGCCTGAAGACAATTAAGATTATGTCTTGTTCGGCTTATTACATAGAAATTATGCCCCTCAAGGGGCATAGTCTCTATACAACTTTGGTCGAATAGGCATGATTCCAATGAAATCTTACCTTACGATTTTTTTTCCGACTATGCAGGGATTCGAATCCACAATCTCAGGGATATTTTCGATCATTTTTTATGGCGAATGGCAAAAATTAAAGACCATCAATTTGAGGAGCAAAAATTAAAGACCACCCTAAAACAGGGGCAAGGCATAATCTTAATTTTTCAACAAAACTTTGCCTTGCTCGGCTAGTTACATAGGAGTTATGCCCCTTAAGGAATAGTTTATATGCAATTTTAGCTGAAAGACATAATTTCTAATGAAATCTTGTCTTGCTATCTTTTTTTTTCCGATTTTGCTGGATTCAAACCCAGAATCTATGATTTAGTAAATCAGCGAATAAAGAGTACTTTGACCCATAAATTTTTATGAATGAGAAGTAGAGACAAAAATTAAAGATTAATGCTTTAAGGGGCAAAAACAAATCAGTCCATAGGAAGGAAATCCGCGCAAAAGAAAAGAAATTAAAGAGCAGTGCTTTTGAAGGGAAATACGCACAAAAAATGGACTGGGAATTCGAATATTATTAGCCCAACACCTAATGCTGAAAGAAGAGTCTAGTGAACTCGTTGTTGATTCACATACGTAATCTTCGTGAACAATAATAAAATGACTTTCAAATAGAGAAATAATAAAATATGATAATTTTGATACATAGGATAAAAGATCAATAACAAGTGAAAATATATAATTCGGCTATGTATTTTTTTTTAAAATATTAAGTGATATTCACACTCACGATGTTCTCAAATAGTAAATATGCAATACTATGACTTGTTATTTGAGTTGAGTTACACACCATCTTCTTAACTATTAAATACATAGCTGAATTACACACAATACTATGAGTTTAGTAACGTATACTAATAATTATACCAGTAAATAATACTCCATGAGTATAATAATAAAAATATATTTACTAATTATATCAGTAATATTTCGAGTATAATATGTATAATATTAATTATACTAGTAATATAATGAGTATAATGATATAGATTACTAATTATACCTATATTAATATGAGTATAATTATAATTATGTGTAGTACTAATTATACTAAAATATTATGAGCACAATTATAATGATAATAATAAAGACGGAAAACATATTATAATTAAAGAGAAGGTTGAAAGAAGAGAGTAAAATTACCATCACTACTAAAATACTCATTTATGCTAATGAACAAAATTCTTTAGAAGCGAGGGAAAGATAAATTCGTTGTGCATGACTTCTCGGTCGCTTGGATGACGAGGATATTGGGTTTAAGAATAAATCCATTGGCAAACATGTAAATTAAGTAGTTGTACTAATAAATCGTAATTCTTTTTAAAATGATGCACAATTATGTTCTTTATCCAAAGCAATTGAGTTGTGGGTGATGTTATTAGAGATGGCAGTGACCTGGTTTGAATCCGGTGGATCCACATTCGTTTTATAGGATATGGATTTTTAAAATTTGGACCCGAAGAATTCGGATTGGACCCAGATCCATTTTTGACTGATCGGATCTGGATCTTGTATTTGAGATCCGTATCCGGTCCAGATCCGACCCGTGGATCCGTTTTTTATTAAATATATCTATAACCTAGAATGTAATTTTATAAGTATTTTCTTTAAAAAATTCATAATTTCTGATATGTAAATGATATGTTTAATCATAAATATTTATTGAGATGAGTTTTTTTTAGTTATCTCTTTTTAAAAAGTAATATTTTTTCATATTGGAGAGGTGTTGAAAGGGATCAAAAGATGTCCCTAACAAATAACAATTGAGTTGTAGAACTGTAAAGGATGTGATTACTAGCTTTTGTCATATATATATGTCTAGAAGTTGGTTTGCAGAAATTCAAAATTGTCTCGTATCATGCGAGTAAAAAGGCTTCCTTCTCTTTTAACTTGTGGCATTTAAGTGTTTAATTAAAGATTGATCCTTACTAGAAAATTAGTAGCACATTAAATAAATTAGGATATCATACAATTGGTAAGAAAAGATGTCTTCATATATAATCAAGTAAGAAAGGTCAATATACTTTTTGCTTAAATCTGTCTATGAATTTTGTAAACTTTAATTTGTTTTGTTATGTTTTTTTTAGCATAGGTTGATTGAACTCAATCATTTTTTTCAATAAGATTGAGTTTTATTTTATCAAAAAAGTTTTAACATGTGGGAATATTATTCAAGACAATTTTTTTTTACATGTGGATCCAGATCCAATCCGTGGACCCGGTGGATCTTATGAATCCGGATTTGAATCTGATTTTTATGGAGATGATCTAGATACAGATATGAAAAACGGATCTGAATCTGAATCTAATAGGATACGGTCCAGATCCGATCCGTTGTCTAGGAAAAAAATAAGACAACGATTAGATGCGGGAAAAGTGTTCCTAATATATATATATATATATATATTTAAACGCGGTTTTCTCGTGAAAAAATCTTATGAGACTGAGCTGGTAATACAAGTACATACTACTTCGTCCCAGTATTAATGTTCAATAAATTTCCTTCCTTTTCTAAAATAGGTAAATTCAGTAGTAGAACTATACTTCTTTATTTGGATATAATAGTAAAAGTTTTTCATATTTTACCAAAAATAATGATATATTTATCAAAATTAGATTCCAAAAATAACGGTATAGATTCCACCCGTGTGAGATTTGGGCTTATAAAAGAAGCGTTCCAAATTCACAATTCACAATTCACAAATTCAATTGGTGAGTATGGCAGTTGAAGTTGCAGCTCCATTGTTGATGTTGGCAGAGAAAGAGGAGAATGCAGAAATTCGTGAGTTTTGGGACTTGTCTAAAGGTGTCACCTACACCATGAATTTCCCCGAACTAGTTGGGAAGTTGCGTTGGTGTTGGATTTGAGTTGGCTTTTCGGTCTTTGATGAACAAGGTCACATGAATTTGTTTCATCTTTTTTCCCGTACCTTAATAAACCTACCAGACATGGACATGTTGCAAGGTTTCGCTTTCCAGGAGGAACTTGGTTGTGATCGTATTACTTATGTCCAAAAAGTATTACTTTCTTCAGATCCTTTGTCGTCAACAGATGACTATGTTTTGGCCCTAATTCAAGGGTATCCTCGCACTTTTGCTTTTTCGGAGGCCGGGAAGCAAATCCTTTGCTAGTGTGGATTCCACAATACCCTATTGTGCCTTTTCCGACGTCACCTGGCATGATGGACACTTCTATGGTGTAAGTTTTATGGGAAATATTGTCATCTTGGACTTCACATCGATTATTATTCAATCACCGCCGCCGAGTTATCATGTCACGAGATACCTCCTCGGGTAGCTTGCAAGCAACAAGGTTTACATAGTCTATTCAATGGGTGAACTATTAGTGATTAATCGAGACGGATGTCATAACTTCGAGGAAGGGGACGATAGTTATGGGGTTAAACAATTCCGTGTATACAAGATTAATGATAGTAGTTATGAGGAGGTAAAAGACTTGGGGAACAGGCATTGTTCCTTGGCTTTAGTGCTACTTTGGTGTTGAACCACCTCCGGGATGCCAGGGGAACCGTATTTATTTCACACAGACGATTGTAGAGAAGCCTACTTTTGTATGGAACGAGGGGGTGGCAAGGACATGGGCGTATACAACCTTCTTGACGGAACCATTGTGCCCCACTACACTGGTCAATCTTACCACAAACTCACTCCACCACTTTGGGTTTGATTTAGACTTAGCTTATTTAATGTGCCATAGGCCCTATAAGTTACCTAGTTTACTTTACTATTGCTTCCTAGCTTTCTTTTCTTTCTTTATGCTGTTACTGAATGGAAGTCTTTTTTTTTAAAATCAATTCCTTAGCTTACTTTCTGCTCTTACTGAATGAAAGTCTTTTTTGTTAAAATTAAAATTAATTTTGTTAATCAGTTCCTAAGCTTTCTTTCTGGTGTTACTGAATGAAAGTCTTTTTTTTTTAAAGAAAGAAACATAATTTTTTCAATCAATTCCTTGTAGATAGATTTGTCTGCTCTTGGATGAACAAATCATGCCTAATTATTGACTAAGAACTACTTACAGAGAAACACGAATTGGGAGGTAGCAGTTATTCCGTGAAATTAGTAGAGATGCGCCCGAGACACCACTATTACAAAAAAAGAAAAAAAGAGAGAAAAGACTTAACAACTATAAACCAAAACAATAACATACCCGGTGTAATCCCACAAGTGGGGTCTGGGGTTGGATGTACGCAGACCTTACCTCTATCTTTCTAGGGCAGAGAGACTGTTTCCGAAAGACCCTCGACTCATAACTAACAACTATAAACCAAAATAGTTAATAGTTACAAAATTCTTGAGGCAGTGTACTTCCTTTGAGGACTGCACTCCGTTGAAGTGTGTGTCATATCAGCCATCTGCTGTGGCGTTGTAATTAAGAAGCTTTGCTCTTGGGTGAGAATTAGTTTCGAGAATGAATTAGAATTATATCTCTTATATTGAAGAAAATAAATGGCTTATCATTTTCCATCAGGGTTGGGCAGATCAGTGACGTCTACTTGCTTCTGAATTTCTGATTTTTTATTATAGTACTTATGATTTTACTACTTGGTCTAAAACAGTAAATCGTAAAGTTATACAAAGCTTATGACTATGAATGTCTTTTTTTTTTTTTATTTCCTAAAAGAATGTCATTCATAGTTATACAAAGCATAAGACTACGATAGCATCTCCTCCTTTTGTTTAATTTTATGTCAAACAGTTTAACCATTGGACCTGTTGAGGTTGACCGGGGAATGTCTAATCTAGATAAATTTCAAGGTTTGCTGGTTGCATTTTTCTATTTTACTTTTGAATGTAGCAAAGATTAGTATCCCAATCAGGTGGGCATCTATAAACAATTTTATACTGTCTGTCTCAGTATCATAGTCCGATCTTTAACTGGAAAATAACACTGGTAGGCTATACATTGATTCTTCTTATGATTCACTTAGTCTAAGGGGACAATGCTTAAGTAAGACTAATGAAGGAACCTTAACTGATTCATATACTTGATTCCAGACATCATCAAGGAAATTCAAACATATAAATTTGGCTTTGCTTTGACGAATTCAACTGCTTCTTGCTTACCAAGTCATCCCTATTTCTATTGCATGTATTTGGCTGCATTTTTACTTGCTACACCAACATGAATTTTGATAAGCAATTAGTAGGGTGATTTCTTTAAGGAGCAACTTCAGCATCTTGAGGGCACCCTGGTAGAGGTGGAAGAATTGCTCCCCTTACTAGGTGATACGCCTTGTTTCCAATATGAATTGTCCCTGATATTACGTCTTATATTTTGAATCTGGAAACAGCATATAATTCTAGTCATAATGAAGGGACTCTTAGGCCTCATTTGTTTGCACTTAAAGGTCTAAATATGAATAGTTCAAACCTACGGTATTAAATGCATGTGATTAATATTTTGTTTACATTAATATTTAAGCACTTATTTGGTCTGAATAGATCTAAATCATTAAGATCTTGAACGAATTCTTAATATCATTAGGAGCTATTTTGTATTGATAATTTTCACCACCACTCTAAACACAATCACCCGCCACCACCACTAACCACCTCTGCCATCACAACCACCACTACCATTGTCAACCACCATTACCATCGCCAACCGCCAACCACCTCTGTCATCACAACTACCATTGGCAACCACCACCGCTGCCAACCACTATTGTCAATTGCGACCACACCTACCACCTCCATCATTATAATTATATCTACTGCCACCACCTGTGCCGCTACCTCTGCTACCTCCGCCACCACTATCATCCACTACTTCCATTGCGGTCAATCCGTACTACCAACCACCTCCATCATTGCAACTAGCACTGCCGCCAACGACCACCAACACATCGTCAACCAACACACGTTCTTCGGTCACCACTACGAACACTGCCAGCTACTAACAACAACCAACTCCACCATTACAATCGACCCTCACCATGCACGCCAGTCACTACAACACCGACCACCTCCATCATCACAACTTCCACCACCACCGCCATTACTAGCCACTAACACCAACGATCACCATCACCACTACTGCAAACCGTCTCCACCATCACTAGCAAATATAAATGTTTCTCTTTTTTTTATCAAATAATGATTTTTTCTAATATGTACTTACTTTTTTTTAATATATATTTGTTATGTTTACAAATGAATAAATTACACATTCAAATGTTCCTAAGGTCTAAAGGAGAATTTAGGATTCAGAAACAAAAAGTTACGGTACTTATTGTACAAATGCACTATAACTAAGTACGTGGATTTTTCTTTCAATGATGGTAAAATAATTGTTGACAATTTGATTTATGGACGGCCCGACTGGTGCTGCTCTTCCAGATATGGTTGTTGGACTCTCCTTGTGATATTTGAGGAGTTCATTCTAAAAAAAAAAAGGCTTGATCATTGATTGTTAAAATGATTTTAGAAAAGATGAAAAATACAAAAATAAAAACTTGAAATAATTCGCAAAGATGAAATTTGGCAATTCGCTCCTTCTGCATAATACATGTAACTTATCATTGTCAATAGTCATCCATCTCTTCTATATTCTCTCACCCTATTTGTGGCTTATTTATTACCTCGGTTGTTGGTTTTCAGTTAGTGTGACAGTCGTACTAAGGTGTCACTGTCGGATTGCATTTTTGAAGTGCATCTGGGTGAGGTATAACCCACTGTATGCGGGCTTCACAAGAGATAGCCGGTCCGGAGACCGAGTAAAGTAGATTCGTTGCAATAGGTTGATGCGCGAGCATGAAAGACCAAGCTTTATGCCTGAGGGTAGGTATATCTGTAAGTCTGTAAATTTACACCTAAATATGGGAGGAAGTGACAGAGCACTGTCAGTATCAACTGTAGCATTCATTGTGATAATAATTGTTGTCCATAGGGGATACAAACTGCCTGACATTTACTTCCAACTATTTTGTTTAGAGCAAGTGAAATGAGAAAGCTCTTATCGGACCCGTGCATATATATTAGTCTACTTGCTGGTTCTCGGTGCTTCTGTACCATATTCAATTTTGTCGCCACACTATCGTCATTTCTACCTTGCATTAGCTATTTCTCTCAGTGCTGTCGTAGTGCCAGCGATGATTGGTTGAGAGGTTGTGCAATTCTGGAATCATATCTTTTATTGTGAGGACATCTTGGTCATAATCTTGTTGGCCTGTTTTAGATACTTCTTTGCAGTAAATGTGATGCAAAATCTACAGAGATTAGGTAATGTTTTGGAGGTCAAATTGGCGAACTTCCTATAGATTACCTGGGGATGCCATTATAGGCTATATGTATAAGGCAACACGTGTGGCGAAACATTTAAGTTAAATGTGAAAAAAGGCTTGCTATGTGAAAGATAATACTTATCTCTCGGAGGTAAGGTGGTGCTCATCACTAGTGTTCTTGATCCCTCCATGTCTTGTGTCCTTTTCCCAATACTGGTCAGTGTGAACAAAAGTTGGACAGGGTTAGGAGGAACTGTGTGAGGCGGTAATAAATATCCTTTCATCTGTAGTGAAGTGGGACAAGGTTATGTTGGATAAGAAAAGAGGAGAGCTTGACATGAGAAACTTAATGATAAATGATCGTTCTATTGACAATTATATTCTTTATCTCAAAAGGTGACAGCTCAATAATCCATATTTACATTAGTAAGTCATAAAAGAATACAACCCCCCCCCCCCCCCCGAAAGATTATATACGAATAGACAATCAACGTCTAACTTTGTAGTAGACCGTGGTATTTAAGTGGAGAATGGTCGAGAGAAGGTTTATTATCCACCAAGTTTCGAACTCTGGCCCTCAAGGATTTCTGTTTGTTAAAAAACAGATAACCAAGATTTTGCTGCAGAATTAGTCAGCATTAGATATAATCATCTTTAGTAACACTGAATTTGATCTTCTCTTCATCTAGAGGTCTTAATTAGCACTCATATGCATTTGTAGCAGCATTGTTTTGCAAGAGAATTTTGAGTATTCGGACCTGGTATTCATTCTCCCTAATACCCTTTTTAATATCTCGTGATGTTTTGCAGAATGTTGCATTTGACTTGCTCCTGGAGTCCCTCCTTGCGAGTGGCCAACATGAAGGTAATGTTGGAGTCTCTTTTCCTTTTAATCTTTATATGAACTTCAAGTACTTCATGGTCTGATATTATTGATTCGCTTGTTACATCTTATACATTTTTCTGATATTTGATTTAGGAGTTAAGAGCTTTTGATAGCTGTTCTTTAGATATCTCTTGGGACCTTTTAATCTTTATTTTGTGGGAGTGGAGGGTGCGGGTGGTGGGTTGGTGCATATGTTTGTCTATCATAGTAAATAATTTAGCGAAATTTGCTGTACGCAAGCTCTTTACTTTTCTAAAAGCCTAAAACTGTAGATAGCTAAATGTGCAGTTTCCTCATTGATTCAGTAGCCCACCCCCACTGAATCGCCATGACCAAGAGCATATAATAAAAGAAAAAAAGGGGGAAGAAAGAAAGAAATTGGAAAAACTAAAGCAAATGATATTTTTTTTTCTATTTAATGTTTTCATCATTCCGAGAACAGTCTTGATCATCTTGATCCCATTATCAGCACAATACTGTTGTTTGAAGTCACCGTTAATGTATTCTCCACCATTGTCGAACCCTAGGTTCCTCAACTTGAGGTTTGTTTCATTCTCAACCATGGCTTTCCACCTTTTGAAAAAAGTGAACACGTCGGATTTATTTTTCATAAAATAGAGCCATAGCTTACTGGTTGAATCATCAATGAAGGTCACGTAGTAATGTGATCCTTCGAGTGAGGGGACAGTAACAGGCCCCACACGTCAGTGTGCACCAATTCAAGCTTCTCAACTTTCAATTCTCTACCTGCATTTGAAAATCTTACTCGCTTCTGTTTTCCAAGAATGCAGCTCTCACACATATGATGATCCACTGACTTCAGCTCTGGAATCATGCCGTTAGTCACCAGAAGCTTCATCCCTTTCTCGCTTATATGCCCCAGTCTGCAATGCCACAACTCTGTCTTCTTGGTGTTTACAACAACAACAACTATATCACGATAGCTCGTAGTCATGTAAAGAGTACCATTTTTCTGACCTCGAGCAACCACCATAGCAACCTTCGTCACCTTCCAGGACCCATTACCAAAGCTAACATCATGTCCCTCATCATCAAGCTGACCTACTTTGATCAGATTACGCATCAGTTTCGGCACATATCTGACCTTTGTGATCTTCCACACGCTTCCATTTGAATTCTTCAACCTAATGTCTCCAATGCCAACAATATCTAGAGGCTTACCATCTGCCAAGTAGACGTACCAGTGATGCCCAATAACATAATTTTCCATTATATCACGATGTGCGGTGGTGTGGAAAGACCCTCCTGAGTAGCACCCAAGAGTCTATCGGATTGTAAACAGACAACACCAGCGCATCAACAATGTCTTCAGTGGCAGCATTGATTCCAACCCCCTTGTTGTCCTCCTTCTTCGGTGCCCTGCAATTCTTCTTGATGTGACCCGGTTTCCCACAGTTCCAACACTCAAGTGGTCGCCTGGATCTAGATTGACTCCTGCAATTCCTTGACTTTGACTTGCCCTTATTTTTAATTCGGCTGTAGTTTCTGTCATAGTTTATGCTTCTGTTTTCAATATTAATAGCAGAACTCGTCGATGCCTCACCAGAATCTATCCTGCGAACCTCCTCAGCAAGAATACGATCTCTAACATCGTTGAATTTCAATTTAGCACTACCAATAGAATTACTAACCGCTGCTCTCATCGGCTCCCAGCTATTCGGTAGAGACGCCAGTAAAATTAGGGCTTGCACTTCATCATCAAACTCAATTTTCAGTAATGACAATTGATTGACAATCGTGTTGAATTCATTCACGTGCATTGCAACAGGAGCACCTTCCTCCATCTTTAGATGAAAAAGTTTCTTCATGAGAAATACCTTATTGTTTGTCGAAGGTTTCTCATACATGTCGGACATGACCTTCATCATGCCAGTAATGGTCTTCTCCTTCGCCACGTTGTGAGCAACGTTCTTCGACAGCGTCAATCGAATGACTCCCAGAACCTGTATGTCAAGGAGATTCCAGTCTGCATCTTTCATCAACTCTTGTTTCGGACTCAGCGGTTCATGAAGCTTTCTGCCATACAAATAATCTTCAATCTGCATTCTCCAAAATGCAAATTCTGTACCATCAAAATTTCCGATGTCGTACGTCAAACCATCTTCGCCTCCCTTCGTTTTCTTAATCGCAACACAATATGTCGCTCTGATACCAATTGTTAGGATTTGCGTCCAAATCCGATCTAATCAGAAAACAGTAAATAAACGTTGAACAAATAACACACACAGATTTATAGTGGTTCACTCTCAATGTAAGAGCTACGTCCACTTTGCTACTGCAGATTTTATTAAGGGAGAAATATTACAAAAGTGTTTACAACACTCAAACTCAACCTCAATCCCAATTACACCCAAAATTCTCTCAAAAGCTTTTCTTGCTTAAGCTTTTCACTAAGAGTATTTCTCTCTTGTTTTTGGATCATTTCTACAGGGGAAGGAGTGCATTTATTTATAGGTGAGATTTTCTGAAAAAGGAGTCCAATAAATCAGCCGACATCATTATGATGTCTCCACTTTCACTTTCGGCCGACATCATTACGATGTCTTCACTTTTACTTTCTGACGACATCATTATGATCGTAAGTTTCATGCGTTTACCACCAGATAGTGTTGGTAATTGACAGTTACATTTCATTCTAGTGCAGTTGGAATGCTTTGGCCTGGAGAAGCTCTAGAGGTTAAAGCTCTCGAGGAGAACATGGCTTCATATTTTAATATGCTGCAAGGGCTCCTGTTGCTCTCCATTAAACAAGTTGTTGATAGCAATTTCATGTTGATGAAAGAGTCTGTGTCTTCATATGGTACACTCTCTCTCTATGTATTTATCTCTGCTCAACCCAAGTCCATGAACATATGGAGAGCTTACAAATACATAACGTTAGAAAGTAGGGGTGTCAAATGGGCGGGTTGTGCAGAATTTGGATGGGTCAAAATGGGCCGAGTCAATGACTCAGTCCAAAAGTTACTTGGGCTAAAATGAGCTAAAAAGTGGGCCATAACCTAACCCTCCCAATAATTACTAAGTTTTGATTACTTCATTTGTTCTTTTATAATTTTTAAGTAACTATAAAATTATTTTTCTTTAGAGTTAATGGTAAAAAACACACTTAAACTATCACATTTCCGCTAATTTCATACCTCAATTATCTATTGTTCCTTTTAACTACCTAAATTTGTCACTCCTTTTGTATTAAAACACACGTCGATGCTGAGTTGGCCTTCATGCACCTATTGTCGATTGGTTTTAAATATTTGGTCAACTCAGCATCGAGATGTGTTTTAATACAAAGGGAGTGATAGTTTAGGTAGGTGAAGGGAACAATGAATAATTGAGGAATGAAACTCGCGAAAAAATGATAGTTAGGTGTTTTTTTTTACCATTAACTCTTTTATTTATTATGGCTACATATAACATATCAAACAAAAAAAAAATTGAAATTATTTTGATAATGTTTCTCATGGGTTAATTTGGGCTACATATCGCCCATCTTTAGATGGGCTGAGCTAGTAAATTAGTGAGTCATTGACCAGCCCAAACTTGAACAGGTTGAGCGTGTCTTTGGTTCATGGGCAAAATTTTCCACTCCTATTACGAAGTATAAATGTATATGACATGGAAAAAGGCGCAGTCATCATATTGCTTTACAATAGTATTTATCTTTTCTGAATTTATGCATATGTGGTACGTTAATATTTACCCAACATACCTCGAATCCTTTCTTAAGCATACGGGGATTGGCGAGCATAATCCCCCTTTTTCGTCGCATATTATAGTTTCATCAAGAAAATAGAGACAAGTATAAAAGGCGGAACGACTTAGTTTTACTCAATAAGCGGCCGAAAGGAAAGAAAGAACCCCTTCCTACGGACCACCCCTCCCCAATAGTGAGAAAAGTATTATAATGGCACAAAACCGACTAAAAGAGGTAGATAGCATTTGATTTACTAGGGTAAAACGATTTAGGCAATGGTTTCTTTTAGAAAACACCTTCCGATGAAAATATTTTTGTGAACATTTTTGCTCTACCAAGTGGGCCCTATTCCTTCATTCGAGGAAGTATGACTCACTTTACGATACGAGTATTTGACTTGTATATCGCCAGTTAGTCAACGATATCAAATGACAACAAAAAACAGAAATTATCAATCCCATAGTTGGTTGGCATTGTCCGGGAAGCTTGTTCTCGCTCTTAAGAAGACTCCACCACAAATATTATCGCTATAGGTCGAGCAATGACTCAACCTGCTGTTTCCATGAAGGATGTACTTCGTGAAATGAATGAACCGAAGCCGCATATGAATCTTCTGTTCAAGATTCCGCCGAAGGAGAAAGCAAATCCCGGGATAGTGATGATTCATTCGCAGGTGATCTAGGCAATGATCTATCTCCGGAGGAGATGAAGATTGCTCGGTTAATTACTGATGTTGTGTCCTGCAACACTTGTGGTCATTAAAGAACTAATCCGCTCCATTACAAGCTTGTTTATGAAAGAAATGATCCCTTGATTATTTTCATTAATTGAAATACTATATATACAATTTACATATTTTCATAATAGGAGAATCCTATTCCTATTCTACTCCTAAAACCTTATTCTATTTGGAGATTAACTATACAATTATGATAAGAGTACAAGACTAATTAAGGTACACTACAACTATACAAAACCGTGTACAATAAGGACAAAAACCGAGACTAGCCGAGACCAAATATACATAGGATATACACGTGCATAACGTGTATATCTTATGTATATTTGGTATATTTAACACACCCCCGCAGTCATAGCGGGCGGTCTTCGGACGCTGAGACTGTCTCAAAAATCTTCAAAAAGGACCGAGGGAAGACCCTTTGTAAAGATGTTTGCAATTTGATACCGGGAAGGGACATGGCAGACACGTACTTGACCACGAGCAACCTTTTTGCGAACAAAGTGAATGTCCATCTCGACATGTTTAGTGCGCTGGTGTTGAACCGGATTACCCGAAAGATAGATGGCACTAACATTATCACAATAAACCAAAGTCGCTTTCTGAATAGGACAATGAAGCTCCAACAACAAATTACGTAACCAACATGATTCAGAGACCACATTAGCTACCCCTCGATACTCCGCCTCGACACTGGAGCGGGACAAAGTCGACTGAAGTTTCGCACACCAGGAGACCAAGTTATTACCAAGAAACATACAATAGCCAGACGTAGACCGTCTGGTGTCCGAACAGTCACCCCAATTAGCATCAGTGTACGAGACAATAGTCGACGTCGATGACGGATATAAATGCAAGTCATAGTCAAGTGTCCCCTGGATGTACCGAATAATGCGTTTGAGCGTATTCATGTGCTCTACCCTGGGATCATGCATAAACAAACACACCTATTGTACGGCATATGTAATATCCGGTTTCGTGAACGTAAGATACTGAAGGGCCCCTGCAAGGCTGCGATAGCGGGTCGGATCCTCGTATGGTGTGTCGGCCGCAACACTAAGCTTGAGTTTCGTATCAACTGGAGTGGAGGTGGACTTACAGGATGACATCCCAGCCCTCTCAATGATCTCAACGGCATACTTTATTTGGGATAAGAACAACCCACCTGCATGACGAGTGACATCAATCCCCATAAAATAACTCAATGGCCCCAAGTCTTTCATAGCAAACTCAGAACTGAGCATTGTCATGATAGACTGGCGTAATGCATCGGAAGAGGCAGTCAAGATGATATCATCCACATATAAGAGTATATAAGCCAAGGAAGAACCACGACGATATATGAACAAGGAATTATCTGACCTGTTGTGAGTGAACCCAATAGTCGAAACATAGTCGGCAAACCTCTTATACCAGGCCCGTGGAGAATGCTTAAGCCAATATAAGGACTTTTTCAATAAACAGACATGATGAGGATATTTGGGATCCCTAAACCCCAAGGGCTGATGCATATAGACTGTTTTCTTGAGATCACCATGTAAGAAAGCATTTTTTACATCTAACTGATGAATGGGTCATGCTTTCGAAAGAGCCAAAATGAGCACAATGTTAATGGTAGCCGGCTTGACCACTGGGCTAAATGTCTCACCACAATCTACACCAACTTGCTGAGTCTTACCATCACCTACAAGCCGAGCCTTATGCCTTGCAAATGAACCGTCTGAATTGTCCTTATGCGCAAATATCCACATAGACCTGATAATATTAATACCAGATGGACGGGGCACCAACTCCCACGTCTTATTAGCAATAAGAGCATTATATTCATCGGTCATAACAATTTTTCAGTTCGGGTCATTTAACGCAGACACAGGATTACGGGGTAAGGGTGATTTAAGAATATTAGAATTTAAATTAAATTGTCTTTTCGGTTTAAAAATACCCCGTTGACTACAAGTGACTGGTCTTTGACTCGGGGGAGAATTGGGTGAATTTTGGGGAATAACGGGATCAGTGAGGGACGGGCCAGCAGGCAGTGGGCCTGCTGGCCCAACACGGTAACTAGCTACTGTTTCCGTTGAAGAAGTGGGAACAAGAACTGGGCTGGGGAGGAGGCCCAGTTTCTGGAGCCACGACGGGAGATAGCGAGTGGACTGTAGAACCAGCGGGCGGGGGGCCCACTGGCGGATTTAGGGTGCGGGATACGTCCGAAAATGGTGAATAATATACGGGGATATGTCATCATCTAAAAAATTATACGAACTAGGCAAGGGATTACTAACCTTAGCAAACGGAAATTGAGATTCATCAAAAATTACATGGCGACTAATGATGATTTTATTAGATGAAAAATCAAAACATTTATAACCACGATGATTAGACGGATAACCCAAAAACACACAAGGGGTAGACCGAGCCTGAAGTTTGTTAATTGTGGTGGACAGAGAAAGTGGATAACACAAGCACCCAAAGACCCTAAGATGTGAATACGAAGGAGTCTTATGATATAAAATTTGAAGAGGGATGAATATGTCAAACCTTTGGAAGGGAGAATGTTAAGAAGATATGTAGCCATTATAGAGCATGAGGCCAAAAAGAAGGGGGTATGGAAGCATGAATCAATAAAGTTCTGATAATGTTATTAATGGTACGAATTTTGCGTTCGGCTTTCCCATTTTGTGATGACGTATGAGTGCAAGAAAAACGAAAATTGATCCCATTATTAGCACAAAATTTCCTAAACACCCCATTATCATATTCTTTTCCATTATCGTATTCTTTTCCATTATCACATTGAATATTTTTGATTTCCCGTTCGAATTGGGTTCTAATTAATGCTCTAAATTTTAAGAAGTCGGAAAAAACTTGAGATTTTTTCGCTATCGGAAAATTCCATAAAAACTTAGAATAATCATCCAAAAATAGAACATAGTACCGATGACCCAAAGAACTGAGAACAGGAGATGTTCATAAATCTCTATGAATAATATCAAATGGCATTGAAGTATGAGAATTAGAGTCTACATTGGTAACCTAACAATTTTCCCTAAAGAACAAGATTGACAATTCGGAGTACAACGCGTACCCTTACATGAAATAAATTTATTTTTATCTAAGGAAGACAAAATAGATGACCTCGGATGACCTAGACGAGCATGCCACAAGGAAGGAGCAAGAGCTGCAAAGGTTGATGGCAAGGCTTGACGCGAGAAACCGGAACTTGGCGTGATACGATACAGATCGCCCCTACTATCACACCTCATGAGAGGACTCCCCGTCTTGAAATCCTTCACAGAAAACTCAAACGGATCAAATTCAATTGAAACAGAATTATCAGTGGTGAATTTAGGGACATACACCAAATTTTTAATCAATTTAGGGGCATGAAGGTTATTTTTCAAGACAAGGGGTGGATGGGGGGAGACAGTTTTATGTCCATAACCACGAATCAGAATAGTATTACCATTACCAACTATTATGCCACGAGGGTTGCTAAAATTGGAATAAGACGAGATAGTACCTGAATCGGATGTCATGTGGGTTGTGGCGCCTGTGTTCATGTACCAATTTGGGTCCGGAGGAGTTAATCCCAGCGTGTGCATTGCGACTTCAATATATGTCGGAGAAGGGATGATAGTGGGCCCCTCAGCCGCAAAGGCCCGTCAGCCGTAGCCCGAGGCCCAAGCAGCCAGGGGGCGGCCAAGGCCCAACCGGGCGAGCTCTTCGCCTTGAAACTGGGCTGGATTGCTTGATTGCTGCTGGAAATTGGGCCTGGACTGGGCAGTGGCCCAATTACCGTAACCAGTGCCTGATTGTGGAGAGGAGACCGCGGGCCACTGGCAGTTGGCCCAAGGCCAGTTTGCTGGTGGTCCAGCAGGCCGTGACCCCCTAGTGTTTCGTCCGCCACCGCTGCCGCCATTACCATCACGACCACCACCTTTATTTTTATTCTTGCGATTCTGACCTTTCTTGCCACCACCGTTGTTACGATTTTGGCCTGAATTGTCATAAAATGTCGGAGAACCATTGGACGTGGCCATCAAGACGGAGTTAGTGCCAGTAGCCGCCTTTTTAGCCAAACCAGCCTCCTCTAGTGTAAGCATAGACCTGACTTGATAAAATTGCGGTAAAGGGTTACTTTGACGAAGTATCGAAGCAACGCCGTTATAGGCCTCAGGCAGGCCTGCAACCATCTGTAGTGTACCTTAATTAGTCTTGTACTCTTATCATAATTGAAAGACTATATATACAATTTACATATTTCCATAATAGGAGAATCATATTCCTATTCTACTCCTAAAACTGTATTCTATTTGGAGATTAACTATACAATTATGATAAGAGTACAAGACTAATTAAGGTACACTACAACTATACAAAACCGTGTACAATAAGGACAAAAACCTAGACTAGCCGAGACCAAATATACATAGGATATACACGTGCATAACGTGTATATCTTATGTATATTTGGTATATTTAACAGTTTAAGCAGGAAAATTCCGCGGATACTGCTACTTTTGTAGCCTCTCTAGAGAGACTATTAAAATTTTCTCAAGAAATCGGGCTGCAAATTGACGAACTTGGAGCTTCTCTTTATCCTCCACTAGAAATTTCTGCATTGAAGGCAATAGAGAAAATTTGGTGTACTACTGATGAAATACAGGTGGAGCTGGAAAAACTGGGTGTTCTGAATATTTTATTAAGGCGTGCAATGGTTTGCGGAATTCATTGAAACAACTGGAAGCTGAATTAGATCAATCAGATGGAACTGATATTACACCCAAGATAGAAAACCTCGTTATCGAGTAATTTAACCACTCCATCTGTCCCAAAAAGATTGGACTATTTTCCTTATTAGTTTGTCCCAAAAAGATTGGCACATTTCTATATTTAGAAACAATTTAACTTTTTGAGATGATACACAAATATCTAAGGTTTGTTTTGGACTACACATTTCAAAAGTCTTCCTTTAATTGTAGCTAATTTGTATGAATATTATGTCTTTTTGGATAAAAAAATTCTTTTTCCCTAACTATTTGCTGCAAAATTGTCCGTTGCGAAAACTCCGAGGTATAGAAATTGTTACAAAGACTGGATCTCTCCTTTGTCAGTTGCTTAATGTGATGGAACTTTGAAGTGGATACTAATGCACTCGATATGTTCAATGATATGCCTAAAGGATTTCTTTTAGCTAAAGAAGCAATATTATTTGCTTGAGTTCAAACTTCTTGGAGTGCCAAAGTCCACAAATTTGACTTAGTCTTGCCAGCAGGAGATTTGTATTTTATAGATACATGCGAGCATAATTGGCTAATCGTGATACTTTCGTTACTTGATCAACTTTTATATGAGTGAATCTCTGTTTTAATTGTAAAACTTTAGTTCTAATAGCATGGTAATTGTTAAACTTACCTGCAGATGAATGTATGATTATCCTTTGTTTGCTTAAAACCAGTTGCTTGACATTCTTTGATGTTAAATTATCAAAGATTGTATCATACTTATAATGTGCATGCATCCATTGAAACGAAATTATAACTTCGTGGAGGTTTCACTTCTCAATTCTCTATGCTCCATTGTCTTTTTTAAGAAAATGTTGAAAAAGAATGTGAAGTACACAGGTGAAATGCTGGATTTAAAATAAGGCAGCATATGCTCTCTCCCAAGAATTGAAGATAAATGTTGATGTTGAAGATTCTTTAACATATGCATGTTAGTGTTATATCTCATTTTCACGTCTATGTTTGTAAATGCATAGCTTGTTTGATACTTTGGTTTACAAGATGGTTTTTTGAATAAGTTCTTCTAGGATGTTTGTTGCAGGTGGAATAGGTACTCAAGAATAAACCAGCATAGCAAATCATATTGTTCTTTCATTTTGACCTCTGTTTGGTTCCTACTATCGCGATGCAACTCGCCAATACCTAAATACTAATATGTGAGAAGGTAAATCAACTGTTTCAGTCATTTTTGCTGGGTCATCATCTCAGATCAACCACAATCTTTCTTTTGCTCGTTCACCGTTCTTTGTTCCTCATCTTTGCTGAAACTTTGGTACTCTGTTTTGTGTCCTTTTGTAGTTCATTGACCTTCATCTTTGATTGACATTTGCTACTATAACTAAGTATAACCATTTCGTTGGTTAAGTCATCGTTCTTTTTTGCTTTTGTGGATGTTGGATTTTCAAGTTTGAGACATTATTTTTGCTAGCCAATTTTGGTATTAATATGATTTTAGCCGTGCTTACTTACGAAAATCTCTTTTCTCCAAAATTTTCTCTATATAGTCATTCAATGTTAGTTTGTATCATCTAAACATCTGGTAGAAACTCGTTATTTTTGTCGAATGTTGATGATATTTCGTCAGTTTCATACAAGCAAAGAGAAGTGGATAACAAGACAATCAGGGGGAAGGTTCTCTGCTCAAGAGGTATGGATCTTGTTTGTATTGTTGTTTGATAGAAGGCTCTATATAATTAGAACCACATTTGTAGTTTAGAATTAGATTTTTTTCCCTTCCTTTTAGCTCAAGGAAGAATTGTTTAAGTGTGATAATGGATAATTTCTTTGTTTTTGTCTGCATACAATCATAAATAGGGGAAATATTTAGTCCGTTCTCTATTGTCTTCTGGATTTAGAGTTTGCTGCAGATTTTATTTTTGGTATTCGAGATCCATTTTTCACTAAAACATCATAATTTTATACATTACTGATTATCCTTCTCCCATATTGAGTTCGTGGATTTATACTGGTACTATATTCCATTGTTCTACCAGCAGCTGATCGGTTCATTTTTTCCTATACCATTAACTTAAATTTCTCAGGTCACAAAAACACCTCTCTTCTATCCAGGTTGATGGCTATTGATCTCTGTGTACGAGCACATATTAAATAGAGAAGGATGAAATTTTTCCTATATACATGGAAAACACGTAAGCTTCTTTTTCAAGAAAATCACATCATTTTAAGGACTTCTCAAAATTGTAGAAAACAGATAGAGGACAACATACACCAGTGTTTGAGGAATAGATGCAGATACTTTTTACAAACCATATTCTCCAATAACCTCTTCTTTAAGCTATACTATCATTGAAGTCAAAATCATGTTATTATTTGTCTGTTTTATCTTAGTTTCCCAGCAAATATCAAATTTACACTGATATTCCTATTCTGTGGTATGCATTAATGGACCTGTTGGGAAGGAGATGCTCATGTCCAAAGATTCCAGCACCACCATTATAATGGTATAATTTAATTATAGCTCCTTTATCATCATCGAAATCATTTTTGCTGCCTTCAAATTTGACTAAGCATTTTTGAATTTGTCCATGTTACTAGATACCACTGAAGCCATTTGTATCTCTTCATTTTTATTTGATCGCACTAGGAAAATGGAAAGAATTAAAATATGAAAGGGAGTAGATGAGCAGTTAGAGTAACTTGTGTCTTGCTATTTTGCGTCACTTGGCTATCAGTCACCCAGCTAAAGGTTGAGGTATGAAACACCTGATAGGACTTGTTAAGTAAAAAAAAAAAAAAAAAATAACACACTTTAAGGACTCAACAACTCCCCTCCCCCTACACACACACAGAATTAAAATTGTAATTGGAAAGCTCGGTAATTTCCTTTCTGAGTTTAGATGCAAGAGTAACTGTCACTGCTTATTATTTTTTGTATGTCTTACCGACCTTTACTATAAGCTCTTTTGATGTCTTCTCTACATATTGTGCACTAGAGATTATCTCATCTTATTATGCATATGGTGCACTTAAAAGACCAAATCTCCATATTCCCATCTAAATGAAAGCCGAGCTGGCCACATTCCACATGGTTTCATGTGTCTCTTAAAGATTGCAAACTGTCAATCACTTGATCGACTTAGTTATTTAAGTCCAGAATAAGAAAAGGAGAATGAGCGGAAGAAGATAATTTCATGAGACTGATAGGTGTTAAGAGCAATATCTTCACAAACAAGGAAGGTTCTTCCATACATAAATTTATGTATCTTTTGCACCTTTTTGTTGTTTCATGGTACGGCCTGTCCTGCTTGAGTTAATGTAATGTTCAACTTGCTGCGGTTTTAGTGACTGCAGAAATTTAGTTGTTTGAGCAGGAGATTTATATTTTTTTAATTATAGGTGGAAGATGAAGAAGTTGAGAGATATTCTTTCTACACTTATCTTCCTTTTGTCATTTGCAATTCTGTGGCTCCTACCAATCAATGACCGAGTACACCTTCTAAAATCCTTTTGTCACTTTCTGGAGGCCAAGAAGCAAATCCTTTACTAGTGAGGATTCCACAATACCCTATTGCGCCTTTTCGACGTCACCGACATGATGGACACTTCTATGGTGTAAGTTTTATGGGCAATATTGTCATCTTGGACTTCACATCAGATTATTATTCAACCACACCGCGCCGCGAGTTATCATGTCACGAGATACCTCCTCGGGTAGCTTGCAGTAACAAGGTTTACATAGTCTATTCAATGGGTGAACTATTAGTGATTAATCGAGACGAATGTCATAACTTCGAGGAAGGGGACGATAGTTATGGGGTTAAACAATTCCGTGTATACAAGATTAATGATAGTAGTTATGAGGAGGTGAAAGACTTGGGGAACGGGGCATTGTTCCTTGGCTTTAGTGCTACTTTGGCTGTTGAACCACCTCCGGGATGCCGGGGAACCGTATTTATTTCACAGACGATTGTAGAGAAGCCTACTTTTGTATGGAACGAGGGGGTGGCAAGGACATGGGCGTATACAACCTTCTTGACGGAACCATTGTGCCCCACTACACTGGTCAATCTTACCACAAACTCACTCCACCACTTTGGGTTTGATTTAGACTTGGCTTATTTAATGTGCCATAGGCCCTATAAGTTACCTAGTTTACTTTACTATTGCTTTGTCATTGCTTCCTAGCTTTCTTTCTTTCTTTATCTTTATTGTTATGAATGAAATTCTTTTTTTTAATTCAATTCCTTAGCTTACTTTCTCGCTTCTTTGAATGAAAGTCTTTTTTGTTAATTTTTTTTTAAATTTTGTTAATCAGTTCCACCGTACGAAGTCAGAACCAGTTGTTCATCAACGAAGGACAAGGAAGGGGTCAGGTCACTATCGGCTAGAATGATTTTTCTTGATCTTCGAGACAAAAAAGATGGAGCCATGGTTTCCGACTAAGAAAAGGGCCAAAGATTAGGTGAGAAACCTATGGGGGGATACCTTTCCTTAAATAACCTTCAGAGGAGCGGTTGAGATAAATTTATTATTTTCGAATGCACGGTTGGAAAACATTGGAACCGATTCGTGGTAATAAAGACACCTCGGTTGAAGGGGAAACCCAATTCAAAAGTAATCACCATTGCATGCACTAGAGACGAGATGATTGAAGTTACATGCGCGGCTGTCGATTGAAACGATGGCTTCTTTTGGATACATCAACTCAACAGTCACACTCGAGTTAATGTAGGGGGCAATTGTTAACACTCAAAAGTAATTTAAGTGTTTAGCCGAATTCAGTGACAGCCGAACTGCTCCAAAGCTGAATTTACTGCTAGCCCTCGACTACAAGAACTTCATCGGCTACTAAGGTATCTTAACCGAGTTGTTAGTTAGAGGTACGACTGGGACCCACTCAGATGCAGACGCCTCAACGACCAAGTCAAAAGGGTTTCCGGACCCCTAGAAGCGGTAACTGCCAACAACAGCTAAAATAAAGGGTCATTATCCGAGCAAAAGGAGTAGAGGGCGAGAAAATTGGCACAACCTCCCCTATAGTCGGCCATTGAACTTAGTGGGTTACTTGATGGCTGACATGGGGGGCTGGATCACGTTGTACAACTTTTTTTTCCTTTTTTGTACTATAAATAAGATCGTTCTTTGTATATACAGACACAATCAATCAATCAAACAACTCAATTTTTATCTATATTTATCCTTTACTTTACTATACTCAGCTGCATTCATGTTTCTTACCTCTTAGTTTACTCATACCACCGTCCTAACGCTTTCTGAAGTAGTTGGGGAACCCATTGTTGGAAATTAGAGTTCCGTTTTCAGCCCAAATCGCTTAAGTTAAGGAATCCATTTGTCTCCCGATACGATCAGCCGATAAAACGGCAGAAAACAGAATTCGGGGCCAGAACAGTAACTAAATGAATAATTAATCTAAATTTGCACCCCTATTGCTGTAAACACTAAGTTTCCTTTCACTTCAAAAATTGACTTAAGTTGTGAATTAAGGACTTGAAGAAATGGTTAATGATTTTGCTTTATTTACTTAGCTTTGGTTTATCTATACTTCTTTAAAGAGACCACTTGGTCTCAGTCATTACGTAGAAAATTGGAGAGTTTAATATTAATTACACATTGCCTGCAAGTAAAATATGATTTGACTAATAGTATGCATCAAGTAATCAATTTTCTTAAATTATCGTCTCTCTCAAACTCGAGACCGAAAATCTGAAATTATACAAATGCTCGTGTTTTGTTTAATCCACTCGAAGCATGATAACACTACTTGTTTTCCTTATTTTCTGTAAATGTTTAGTAAGGACGTTTTCATATTTAGGTACTAATCCTTTTCTTTTCTTCTCTATGCATACACTTGTACGAATTTACTGGATTACTTTTTAACGCAATATGTGTTGGGCCATTAGCCCAACATCATATTCTCAACCCAACGAGTCAACCCTCCGTGAGTAGAGCAATAAAGCAAGAAGCCGAGTTTGAAGCTCAAAGGCCCGCAATATGCAGCCGTGGCCAAAGGGCCTAACTAGCTAAATCTTTCTATACTTATTTTCATTTTGCGTACTTGAGTTGTATTAATTACTAACTGTTTTACTTGTTTTTACTTGGGACTTGAAATCTAATTCCAAAGTCCTACTTTGAAATCGAGTTTAAGGTCCCAATATAAATCAGATTTTCAAACTAATTGAGGCCCAATGCCTCAACTTTGCTTAAAATAACTGAGAAATTACACAAAAAGTCATAATCTTAGAGTTAGGCACATAAATAGCATTACTTTTAAAATTGCACAAAAAGAGCAGCTTTTATTATATTTATGACACGTTCATAAAATGTGGGTATAATTAATAATCCCACTAAAATAGGATTCAATCCTATTCTCTCTCTTTATTATTATTTCTCTCTATAATTATTATTTCCATTAAATTTCCTTCTTTTTCTAAAATAGGTAAATTCAGTAGTAATAGTAGTAGAACTATACTTCTTTATTTGGATATAATAGTAAATTTTTTTCATATTTTACCAAAAATAACGATCTATTTTTATATATTTATCAAAATTAGATTCCAAAAATAACGGTATGGAATCACACCGCGTATGTAATAATAGTACTCCTATTTTTCCCTTTCCGGGTAACATTAGAATTCCGACCAGTGTGGGATTTGGGGTAATAAAAGAAGCCTTGCAAATTCAAAATTCACACAAACAAATTCAGTAAGATATTTATCAAATTTTTTTTTCCTAAACGTATGTAATAATAGTACTCCTATTTTCCCCTTTCCGGGTAACATTAGAATTCCGACCCGTGTGGGATTTAGGGTTATAAAAGAAGCCTTGCAAATTCAAAATTCACATAAACAAATTCGATAAGATATTTATCAAATTCCTTTTTCCCTAAACGTATGTAATAATAGTACTCCTATTTTCTCCTTTCCGGGTAACATTAAGATTCCGACCCGTGTGAGATTTAGAGTTATAAAAGAAGCCTTGCAAATTCAAAACTCACACAAATAAATTCAATAAGATATTTATCAAATTCTTTTTTCCCCTAAACGTATGTAATAATAGTACTCCTATTTTTCCCTTTCTGAGTAACATTAGGAATTCGACCCGTGTGGGATTTAGGGTTATAAAAGAAGCCTTGCAAATTCAAAATTCACACAATCAAATTCAATAAGATATTTATCAAATTGTTTTTTTCCTAAACGTATGTAATAATAGTACTCCTATTTTTCCCTTTCCAGGTAACATTAGGATTCCGACCAGTGTGGGATTTAGGGTTATAAAAGAAGCCTTGCAAATTTAAAATTCACACAATAAAATTCAATAAGATATTTATCAAATACTTTTTTTCCTAAACGTATGTAATAATAGTACTCCTATTTTCCCCCTTTCCGGGTAACATTAGGATTACGACCCGTGTGGGATTTAGGATTATAAAAGAAGACTTGCAAATTCAAAATTCACACAAACAAATTCAATAAGATATTTATCAAATTCTTTTTTTCCCTAAACGTATGTATTAATAGTACTCTTATTTTCCCCTTTCCGGGTAACATTAGGATTCCGACCAGTGTGGGATTTAGAGTTATAAAAGATGCCTTGTAAATTCAAAATTCACACAAACAAATTCAATAAGATATTTATCAAATTCTTTTTTTTCCTAAACGTATGTATTAATAGTACTCTTATTTTCCCCTTTCCGGGTAACATTAGGATTCCGACCAGTGTGGGATTTAGAGTTATAAAAGATGCCTTGTAAATTCAAAATTCACACGAACAAATTCAATAAGATATTTATCAAATTCTTTTTTTTCTAAACGTATGTAATAATTGTACACCTATTTTTCCCTTTTCGGGTAACATTAGGATTTCGACCCGTATGTGATTTAGGTTATAAAATAATTGTAATCCTATTTTTCCCTTTCCGAGTAACATTTGGATTCCGACCCGCATGAGATTTAGGTTATAAAAGAAGGTTTGCAAATTCAAAATTGACACACACAAATTCTATAAGATATCAAATTCTTATTTTACCGTTTACCGGTAATATTAGGATTCCGAATTTGAGGTTATAAAAGAAGGTTGCAAATTCACAATTCACAATTCACACCAACAAATTCAATTGGCGAGTATGGCAGTTGAAGTTGCAGCTCCATTGTTGATGTTGGCAGAGAAAGAGGAGAATGCGAGAAATTCGTGAGTTTTGGGACTTGTCTAAAGGTGTCACCTACACCATGAATTTCCCCGAACTAGTTGGGAAGTCTTGCGTTGGTGTTGGATTTCCGGGTTGGCTTTTCACCGCGATGAACAAGGTCACATGAATTTGTTTCATCTTTTTTCCCGTACCTTAATAAACCTACCGGACATGGACATGTTGCAAGGTTTCGCTTTCCAGGAGGAACTTGGTTGTGATCGTATTACTTATGTCCAAAAAGCATTACTTTCTTCGGATCCTTTGTCGTCAACGAGATGACTATGTTTTGGCCCTAATTCAAGGGTATCCTCGCACTTTTGCTTTTACGGAGGCCGGAAGCAAATCCTTTACTAGTGTGGATTCCACAATACCCTATTGCGCCTTTTTCGACGTCACCTGGCATGATGGACACTTCTATGGTGTAAGTTTTATGGGCAATATTGTCATCTTGGACTTCACATCGATTATTATTCAACCACCGCCGCCGAGTTATCATGTCACAGATACCTCCTCGGGTAGCTTGCAGTAACAAGGTTTACATAGTCTATTCAATGGGTGAACTATTAGTGATTAATCGAGACGGATGTCATAACTTCGAGGAAGGGGACGATAGTTATGGGGTTAAGCAATTCCGTGTATACAAGATTAATGATAGTAGTTATGAGGAGGTGAAAGACTTGGGGAACAGGGCATTGTTACTTGAGTTGTATTAATTACTAACTGTTTTACTTGTTTTTTCCCTAACCCAGATGAATCTCGGCGGAACGTGAGAAATATAGTTGACCATGATTAAATGATTTCCCCTTATTATAGTCTTTTCTTTTTGTCGTTTCTAACAATTGCAAAAGGTTTCAAAAATTGGGGAGATGTTTTTTTTTTGGGACTTGAAATCTAATTCCAAAGTCCTACTTTGAAATCGAGTTTAAGGTCCCAATATAAATCAGATTTTCAAACTAATCGAGGCCCAATGCCTCAACTTTGCTTAAAATAACTGAGAAATTACACAAAAAGTCATAATCTTAGAGTTAGGCACATAAATATCATTACTTTTAAAATTACACAAAAACAGCAACTTTTATTATATTTATGACACGTTCATAAAATGTGGGTATAATTAATAATCCCACTAAAATAGGATTCAATCCTATTCTCTCTCTTTATTATTATTTCTCTCTATAATTATTATTTCCATTAAATTTCCTTCTTTTTCTAAAATAGGTAAATTCAGTAGTAATAGTAGTAGAACTATACTTCTTTATTTGGATATAATAGTAAATTTTTTTCATATTTTACCAAAAATAACGATTTATTTTTATATATTTATCAAAATTAGATTCCAAAAATAACGGTATGGAATCACACCGCGTATGTAATAATAGTACTCCTATTTTCCCCTTCCCGGGTAACATTAGGATTCCGACCAGTGTGGGATTTGGGGTTATAAAAGAAGCCTTGCAAATTCAAAATTCACACAAACAAATTCAGTAAGATATTTATCAAAAAAAAATTTCATAAACGTATGTAATAATAGTACTCCTATTTTCCTCTTTCCGGGTAACATTAGAATTCCGACCCGTGTGGGATTTAGGGTTATAAAAGAAGCCTTGCAAATTCAAAATTCACATAAACAAATTCGATAAGATATTTATCAAATTCCTTTTTCCCTAAACGTATGTAATAATAGTACTCCTATTTTCTCCTTTCCGGGTAACATTAAGATTCCGACCCGTGTGGGATTTAGAGTTATAAAAGAAGCCTTGCAAATTCAAAATTCACACAAATAAATTCAATAATATATTTATCAAATTCTTTTTTTCCCTAAACATATGTAATAATAGTACTCCTATTTTTCCCTTTCTGAGTAACATTAGGAATTCGACCCGTGTGGGATTTAGGGTTATAAAAGAAGCCTTGCAAATTCAAAATTCACACAAACAAATTCAATAAGATATTTATCAAATTATTTTTTTCCCTAAACGTATGTAATAATAGTACTCCTATTTTTCCCTTTCCGAGTAACATTAGGAATTCGACCCGTGTGGGATTTAGGGTTATAAAAGAAGCCTTGCATATTCAAAATTCACACAATCAAATTCAATGAGATATTTATCAAATTCTTTTTTTCCTAAACGTATGTATTAATAGTACTCTTATTTTTCCCTTTCCGGGTAACATTAGGATTCCGACCAATGTGGGATTTAGAGTTATAAAAGAAGCCTTGTAAATTCAAAATTCACACAAACAAATTCAATAAGATATTTATCAAATTCTTTTTTTTCTAAACGTATGTAATAATAGTAATCCTATTTTTCCCTTTCCGAGTAACATTTGGATTCCGACCCGCATGAGATTTAGGTTATAAAAGAAGGTTTGCAAATTCAAAATTGACATACACAAATTCTATAAGATATCAAATTCTTATTTTACCGTTTACCGGTAATATTAGGATTCCGAATTTGAGGTTATAAAAGAAGGTTGCAAATTCACAATTCACAATTCACAATTTGAGGTTGCAAATTCACAATTTGAGGTTTTTTTCCAGGTTGGCTTTTCACTGCTGATGAACTTGTTGCAAAGTCACATGAATTTGTTTCATCTTTTTTCCCGTACCTTAATAAACCTACCAGACATGGACATGTTTCAAGGTTTCGCTTTCCAGGAGGAACTTGGTTGTGATCATATTACTTATGTCCAAAAAGCATTACTTTCTTCAGATCCTTTGTCGTCAACAGATGACTATGTTTTGGCCCTAATTCAAGGGTATCCTCGCACTTTTGCTTTTACGGAGGCCGGAAGCAAATCCTTTACTAGTGTGGATTCCACAATACCCTATTGCGCCTTTTCGACGTCACCGGCATGATGGACACTTCTATGGTGTAAGTTTTATGGGCAATATTGTCATCTTGGACTTCACATCGATTATTATTCAACCACCGCCGCCGAGTTATCATGTCACGAGATACCTCCTCGGGTAGCTTGCGGGAACAAGGTTTACATAGTCTATTCAATGGGTGAAATATTAGTGATTAATCGAGACGGATGTCATAACTTCGAGGAAGGGGACGATAGTTATGGGGTTAAGCAATTCCGTGTATACAAGATTAATGATAGTAGTTATGAGGAGGTGAAAGACTTGGGGAACAGGGCATTGTTCCTTGGCTATAGTGCTACTTTGGTCTGTTGAACCACCTCGGGATGCCGGGGGAACCGTATTTATTTCACAGACGATTGTAGAGAAGCCTACTTTTGTATGGAACGAGGGGGTGGCAAGGACATGGGCGTATACAACCTTCTTGATGGAACCATTGTGCCCCACTACACTGGTCAATCTTACCACAAACTCACTCCACCACTTTGGGTTTGATTTAGACTTGGCTTATTTAATGTGCCATAGTCCCTATAAGTTACCTAGTTTACTTTACTATTGCTTTGTCATTGCTTCCTAGATTTCTTTCTTTCTTTTTCTGTTATTCTTGAATGAAAGTCTTTTTTTTTTTTAATTCAATTCCTTAGCTTACTTTCTGCTCTTCTTTGAATGAAAGTCTTTTTTGTTAATTTTTTTTTTAATTTTGTTAATCGGTTCCTATGCTTTCTTTTACGGTGTTACTGAATGAAAGCCTTTTTTTTTTAAAGAAAGAAACATAATTTTTTCAAATTCCTTGTAGATAGATTTGTCTGCACTTGGCTGAACAATCATGCCTAATTATTGACTAAGAACTACTTACAGAGAAACACGAATTGGGAGGTAGCAGTTATTCCGTGAAATTAGTAGAGATGCGCCCGAGACACCACTATTACAAAAAAAAAAAAAAAAAGAATTAACAACTATAAACCAAAACAATAACATACCCGGTGTAATCCCACAAGTGGGGTCTGGGGTAGGATGTACGCAGCACCTTACCTCTATCTTTCTAGGGCAGAGATGCTGTTTCCGAAAGACCCTCGACTCATAACTAACAACTATAAACCAAAATAGTTGATAGTTAAACCCGTAGAGCTTAAATCATGGATCCGTTTTTGTGTGCGGTCATAAAAGACTACAAGATCAGAAATCGACATAAGGCACAAAATTGCACATATTAAGGATAAAATGAGAAAATGTCGCTAGATATAGGTTGATCACTAAATATATAGACAGACAAATGCACGAGGTCTATTGGTGAGAACTAGGGTGATTGAAGGTAGAAAAGGAGATCAGGTAGTTCTAAGTTCACATCGACGTGGAGGTGATTTATGAGTTACCTAATTAGTCCCCTGCTATTTCTCTCTGATAATACAACTCATTTTTGTGATCTAGTGAAATTTGTCCTTGTCTTCTTTCCCTTCACCGGTGACATCATCCTTTTTGTTCTAGCGCCTATATGCTTGTCCTGGTGGAAGTTGAGGAGCTTCCCATAGTCCTGGACGTTGACCAAAGGGTTTAATTGGAACGTGGTGTTGGGCTCATTATTTTAATACAGCGCCAAGCGGTTATGTACCTTCAACGAGCAGCACCTGTAGGTCTTGTAAAATGTGGTCGGCAACACATGGTTTCTATTGTAGATCGTAATCCCTACTTTGTTTTGATTTGTTCGAATTTTTCTTTACGGCTGCTTGGTGATTCATTTTTCTTCTTCCTGCTGTTACCCATGTTGGTGCGGCATAATACTCCTACTGCAAGGTGAGACTTAGTTTTGCTGAAATTTCCTGTTGGTTGCTGTCTTTTTTAAGCTTTCCCTGCTTTGTGCGCTGCTCTGCGGACAAGTTTGACTTGGTTCTTTTAGTTTCCCTTCCGTGCTTTCTGTTTCATCGTGATAAACTTCATGGCTCTACTCAGCTTCTTCCAAGAGTTTACCTTTCAGACTAAAGGAGTAAAGCAAACAAGCACGAATTCTATTGGTATTTTAAGCACAAAGCGTAAATAAAGTGCGAAGAAAGGCACAGCCGAAGGGAAGATAAAGATAACAACTATAAACAAAAACAACAATTATATAAAAAGAAGATATTCAGGTGACTAATGAGTTGGCTACCGACCTTTCCTATATCAATCTTACTCTGGATAATTCCCTTCTGCCTTAAGCTTTTGACATACGAAAATGCAGGGGGATCGCTGAACTAGTAATGTTTGTTCAGAAGTCATACCTAATGAGGGAAATGGTGATACTAGATGGATACATAAGTGAAAGAATCGAAATCATGCATGAAGGACAAGTTTACAAAATTCTTGAGGCAGTGTACTTCCTTTGAGGACTGCACTCAGTTGAAGTGTGTGTCATATCAGCCATCTGCTGTGGCGTTGTAATTATGAAGCTTTGCTCTTGGGTGAGAATTAGTTTCGAGAATGAATTAGAATTATATCTCTTATATTGAAGAAAATAAATGGCTTATCATTTTCCATCAGGGTTGGGCAGATCAGTGACGTCTACTTGCTTCTGAATTTCTGATTTTTGATTATAGTACTTATGATTTTACTACTTGGTCTAAAACAGTAAATCGTAAAGTTATACAAAGCTTATGACTATGAATGTCTTTTTTTTTTTTTATTTCCTAAAAGAATGTCATTCATAGTTATACAAAGCATAAGACTACGATAGCATCTCCTCCTTTTGTTTAATTTTATGTCAAACAGTTTAACCATTGGACCTGTTGAGGTTGACCGGGGAATGTCTAATCTAGATAAATTTCAAGGTTTGTTTAATTTTATGTCAAATACATGCACATCTATAAACAATTTTATACTGTCTGTCTCAGTATCATAGTCCGATCGTTAACTTGAAAATAACACTGGTAGGCTATACATTGATTCTTCTTATGATTCACTTAGTCTAAGGGGACAATGCTTAAGTAAGACTAATGAAGGAACCTTAACTGATTCATATACTTGTTTCCAGACATCATCAAGGAAATTCAAACATATAAATTTGACTTTGCTTTGACGAATTCATTGCTTCATGCTTACCGAGTCATCCCTATTTCTATTGCATGTATTTGGCTGCATTTTTACTTGCTACACCAACTTGAATTTTGATAAGCATTTAGTAGGGTGATTTCTTTAAGGAGCAACTTCAGCATCTTGAGGGCACCCTGGTAGAGGTGGAAGAACTGCTCCCCTTACTAGGTGATACGCCTTGTTTCCGATATGAATTGTCCCTGATATTACGTCTTATATTTTGAATCTGGAAGCAGCAAATAATTCTAGTCATAATGAAGGGACTCTTAGGCCTCATTTGTTTGCACTTAATTGAGGTCTGAATATGAATAGTTCAAACCTATGGTATTAAATGCATGTGATTAATATTTTGTTTACATTAATATTTAAGCACTTATTTGGTCCGAATAAATCTAAATCATTACGATCTTGAACAAATTCTTAATATCATTAGGAGCTATTTTGTATTGATAATTTTCACCACCACTCTATCCACAATCACCCGCCACCACCACTAACCACCTCTCGCCATCACAACCACCACTACCATTGTCAACCACCATTACCATCGCCAACCACCAACCACCTTTGTCATCAAACCACCATTGGCAACCACCACCGCTGCCAACCACTATTGTCAATTGCGACCACACCTACCACCTCCATCATTATAATTATATCTACCGCCACCACCGTGCCGCCACCTCTCGCTACCTCCGCCACCACTATCATCCACTACTTCCATTGCGGTCAATCCGTACTACCAACCACCTCCATCATTGCAACTAGCACCGCCGCCAACGACCACCAACACATCTTCAACCAACACACATTCTTCGGTCACCACCACGAACACCGCGACTACTAACAACAACCAACTCCACCATTACAATCGACCCTCACCATGCACGCCGATCACTACAACACCGACCACCTCCATCATCACAACTTCCACCACCACCGCCATTACTAGCCACTAACACCAACCATCACCACCACCACTACTACAAACCGTCTCCACCATCACTAGCAAATATAAATGTTTTTTTTTATCAAATAATGAATTTTTCTAATGTGTATACTTTTTTTTTAATATATATTTGTTATGTTTACAAATGAATAAATTACACATTCAAATGTTGAAACAAAAAGTCTTAATCATTCAAAGTGTTCAAATCTAGAAACATCTTAATCATTCATATGGGCATTCAGAGACATTTTAGTCTTAATGAAAATAAATGAGGCCTTGGTGGGATCAAGCAAACAATCACTTTGCATTTTTTTAAAACGAATAGCTCTCGTATTATTAGATCTATCAATATCTTGATGATTGCTCCTTATCAAATATTTATACTTGCTAATCATAAAGAGATGGAAGATTGTCCCCGATTGTATTTGGTGGACAATATGGGAGGAGAGAAACCATAGATGTTTTGAAGAGAAGTCTAGCAACATTCAAAAGATGAAAATGAAGTGTTTGGTTATGTGTTATTGTTGGTGTAAAGGAAAGTACTTAGAAGATCATGAATCTAATTTTGATGTTTTAGAATCCCGTGAGATGACAAAAGGACTAGGAGTGTTCTTTCTCCATTCCACCTTGTAATTATGGAGACTACACAGTTTAATCTTATCTTTCTTAAAACAAATATATATGTTTATCTTATTTGATCCATAAGTTCCAGAGATGCATGCAGAAGAACATGTGTATGGAGAGAGATTCTTTTTGGGGGGTGGGAGGAGACGTAGTTACGTGAAGCTATAGATACCACACAATATTTATCTGTCTTAGTTACTCTGCAGATATCATGTAGTCGACTTTGGAGGAAAGTGCAACCGAGTTTTCAAATTGTTTAATATTTTGAGGTATTCCCGAAGTCTCTCGCAACTCGTAATAGACTTCACCAGTTGATATATGAAAGTATATGATGCATATTTGCATAAATGCTTTAGGAAAATGATTATCTTTGGTCTAGTGGTTAGATCGCGGGGCATGATGTGTGGGTTAGGCGCACGTCATGTGTTTGAACTTTGCACATACAAAATCCTTGTATTTAAGTGGAGAAGGGTAGAGGGGTTGTCTCGTAATCCACCGAGTTTCAAACCGTGCAAAGACCGGCTCTTGAGGGATTTCTTGGTTGTAAAAAATAGCCATTACTTTTAGGGAAGAATGTCATCCAACAATCGGATCTCATAATTGGTTTGCTTGGATCACCATTCGCCGTTAGCCGGCTCAAGGGTTTGTCCTTTCTTTTGATCGTTATAGCGTGTTGCAAAATAGCAATTTAAGCAAGCAATTTATTTAGTGAGAAAGCGTGAGTAAAAAAATTCTCCTCTATTTGTTAATTAATAATTTGATGAGAGTGTCCTGTTGTTTTAAATTTTCCTGTTCTCTCTCCGAAGTTACCGAGGTTCGTAATAGATTCTTCGGATGCTCATGCCCAAGACAATTAGAATTTGATGGCTCAGTTGATTGTTATCTCGAATCGCTAGCAATATCATGTAGGTTATTTTGTTCGTTATGGATTTGAAGATCACTTTCTTTTCATTTTTTTCGACATGACTCTCTTGTGGATATAGAAGGGGAGCCTTGGAGTAACCGGTAAAGTTGTCGCCATGTGACCAGGAGGTCATGGGTTCAAGCCGTGGAAACATGCCTCTCTGCACAAATGTGAGGTAAGGTGCGTACAATAGACCCTTGTGGTCCGGCCCTTCCCTGGACCCCGCGCATAGCGGGAGCTTAGAGCACCAGGCTACCCTTTTACTCTCTTGTGGATATAAAGGGCCAGCTTCGGGATTTTTGCCTCGGGCTAGGGTTTGAAGGAGGGACAAGGAGAAACATATCCAAGTTTGAGGTGCCTCCCAACTTCCATGATGTTTGCGTTCATGTCATGGATTGTTATCTCCAATTTTCTTTTCTAATGATAAAAGTGTTTTTTTAATATAGACACGGTCTTTCTTTCATTTTTATCTGAATGCAATTGTCAGTATGTTGAAACGCAACCATTGCTCGATGACTTAACATATGATGAGGTGGATGAAATATAATGCACCTTGCTAATGGGAAAAGGGCAACCATTGCTTCGATATGTATTGAAATTAATTCGTAAAGAAGAGATGACTTTTTAAAAGCAGGATGCTACATGTTAAAACTCATTATCGTGTGTTCCTGAGGTCTAAAGGAGAATTTAGGATGCAGAAACAAAAAGTTACGGTACTTATTGTACAAATGCACTATAACTAAGTACGTGGATTTTTCTTTCAATGATGGTAAAATAATTCTTGACAATTTGATTTATGGACGTGAATCCCCCGGGCCCGACTGGTCCTGCTCTTCCAGATATGGCTGGTGGACTCTCCTTGTGATATTTGAGGAGTCCATTCTAAAAAAAAAAGGCTTGATCATTGATTGTTAAAATGATTTTAGAAAAGATGAAAAATAAGAAAATAAAAACTTGAAATAATTCGCAAAGATGAAATTTGGCAATTCGCTCCTTCTGCATAATACATGTAACTTATCATTGTCAATAGTCATCCATCTCTTCTATATTCTCTCACCCTATTTGTGGCTTATTTATTACCTCGGTTGTTGGTTTTCAGTTAGTGTGACAGTCGTACTAAGGTGTCACTGTCGGATTGCATTTTTGAAGTGCATCTGGGTGAGGTATAACCCACTGTATGCGGGGTTCACAAGAGATAGCCGGTCCGGAGACCGAGTAAAGTAGATTCGTTGCAATAGGTTGATGCGCGAGCATGAAAGACCAAGCTTTATGCCTGAGGGTAGGTATATCTGTAAGTCTGTATATTTACACCTAAATATGCGAGGAAGTGACAGAGCACTGTCAGTGTCAACTGTAGCATTCGTTGTGATAATAATTGTTGTCCATAGGGGATACAAACTGCCTGACATTTACTTCCGACTATTTTGTTTAGAGCAAGTGAAATGAGAAAGCTCTTATCGGACCCGTGCATATATATTAGTCTACTTGCTGGTTCTCGGTGCTTCTGTACCATATTCAATTTTGTCGCCACACTATCGTCATTTCTACCTTGCATTAGCTATTTCTCTCAGTGCTGTCGTAGTGCCAGCGATGATTGGTTGAGAGGTTGTGCAATTCTGGAATCATATCTTTTATTGTGAGGACATCTTGGTCATAATCTTGTTGGCCTGTTTTAGATACTTCTTTGCAGTAAATGTGATGCAAAATCTACACAGATTAGGTAATGTTTTGGAGGTCAAATTGGCGAACTTCCTATAGATTACCTGGGGATGCCATTACAGGCTATATGTATAAGGCAACACATGTGTGGCGAAACATTTAATTTAAATGTGAAAAAAGGCTTGCTATGTGAAAGACAATACTTATCTCTCGGAGGTAAGGTGGTGCTCATCACTAGTGTTCTCGATCCCTCCATGTCTTGTGTCCTTTTCCCAATACTGGTCAGTGTGAACAAAAGTTGGACAGGGTTAGGAGGAACTTTGTGTGAGGCGGTAATAAATATCCTTTCATCTGTAGTGAAGTGGGACAAGGTGATGTTGGATAAGAAAAGAGGAGAGCTTGACATGAAAAACTTAATGATAAATGATCGTTCATTGACAATTATATTCTTTATCTCAAAACGTGACAGCTCAATAACCCATATTTACATTAGTAAGTCATATAAAAGAATACAACAACCCCCGACAGATTATATACGAATAGACAATCAACGTCTAACTTTGTAGTAGGCCGTGGTATTTAAGTGGAGAATGGTAGAATGGTAGAGAGAAGGTTTATTATCCACCAAGTTTCGAACTCTGGCCCTCAAGGATTTCTGTTTGTTGAAAAAAACAGATAACCAAGATTTTGCTGCAGAATTAGTCAGCATTAGATATAATCATCTTTAGTAACACTGAATTTGATCTTCTCTTCATCTAGAGGTCTTAATTAGCACTCATATGCATTTGTAGCAGCATTGTTTTGCAAGAGAATTTTGAGTATTCGGACCTGGTATTCATTGTCCCTAATACCCTTTTTAATATCTCGTGATGTTTTGCAGAATGTTGCAGTTGACTTGCCCCTGGAGTCCCTCCTTGCGAGTGGCCAACATGAAGGTAATGTTGGAGTCTCTTTTCCTTTTAATCTTTATATGAACTTCAAGTACTTCATGGTGTGATATTATTGATTCGCTTATTACATCTTATACATTTTTCTGATATTTGATTTAGGAGTTAAGAGCCTTTGATAGCTGTTCTTTAGATATCTCTTGGGACCTTTTAATCTTTATTTTGTGGGAGTGGAGGGTGCGGGTGGGGGGTTGGTGCATATGTTTGTCCATCATAGTAAATAATTTAGCGAAATTTGCTGTACGCAAGCTCTTTACTTTTGTAAAAGCCTAAAACTGTAGATAGCTAAATGTGCAGTTTCCTCATTGATTCAGTAGCCCACCCCCACTGCATCACCATGACCAAGAGCATATAATAAAAGAAAAAAGGGGGAAGAAAGAAAGAAATTGGAAAAACTAAAGCAAATGATATATTTTTTTTCTATTTATTTTTTTCATCATTCTGAAGTGATTTTGTTATGTGATCCAAGTGACATTTTCTAGGAACGCTACGGTTGTAGCATTGCTTTAGTTAGTATCATTCTTTCGCATGATCTGATGCATCAGTTCTCACGTGTTTTTTTAAATTAGTATCATTCTTTCTACATGATTTGATGCATCAGTTCTCACGTGGTTTTTTTTTTTTTTGGTTTAAATAAGGGATCAGTTCTCATGCTTTTACAAGTAAAAATCTATAGTTGCAAGTTTGTTTCTGTTTCCATTAATGCAGCTGCTCAAAGTGTTAAGCTTATGGATCCTTGTTTTCCCAGAGGATATACACACAACATAAGGTCTGTATCTGCTCTGTATCCCAGTGGTAACTTCTCAGAGTGCAGGTCTGCCTCACTATTAATGTAGCAGAAATTCAAAGGTTTGCTTTTCCTTTTACCTGTAATAAAAAATATGCAATGTTAATTTTGTACTTTAACACTTTTACCAGGGGAACCTTTTGGCAGCCTCCACACTTTTTTGCTATTTGTTTCCCACCTGCTTCAAGGGGAGGGGAGCAGCTTTCTTCACTAAATACTTTATGTTCTAGTAATTTCCAACTTTCATCATCATTAAACATACGAAGAGGAATGGGTTTACTAACAGATGTAGCATAATTGGCAACTTCAAGATGTCTCGTTGCTAGGATGATTCACTTCCATTTTTGGCATCATAAAAGAAAGAACATGAATCATCCCACGCACTAGCTTCCTGCACATCATTAACAAGGATAAGATATCTTTTCACCAGTAAAGTTTTCCGGAGTTTTTCTGCTACATCAGCTTTAGTAGAGAAGCTAGGTCTCTTTCCAGTAGCATCATGTAGAATAATCAGTAGCAAATCCATACGTTTATTTACTCGAGACACACAACATTGTGCACGAATATCAAGATGTTCAATAACTGATCCATCAGAATAGAGATATTTGGCCAAAGTAGACTTACCTAAGACAGGCATACCGACAATAGAGATAACATCTAGTTCTCGGCATCCTTCTGTTAGTTTGTATCTTAGTTCTGCCCGCACGTCCTCAAAGCCCACAATATCTTCATTCATCATTGGAGTCGTAGCCAATTTTGATGGCATATGAGCAGTGGCAGTGTCCATGGTATCATGTCATACTGGGTTAAACATTTGGTTTTCCTGAATCTCTACATCTGGCCTGATAAGCATAATCTCCTCAATGATATCCGAGAGCCAACGCTCGAGACACCAATGAGGAGCTTATTTCCTTATACATATTCCACTTGGTTATCGGTATCCTGTTTAGCGAATACAAGTTTATTCTCATTTGGAAAACCCATTCAATTTTGTTGTTTATACACTTGCTAGTATTTTCCTTTTTTTTTTTAGAAGCTAAATTTCGTTCTTACAATTGTAGAAATGAAGCTAAATAAGTTGAAAAATGGAACTTTGTTAATCTAAAAGCATTTGCAGGAAGCCCTATTATTGTGGAAAAGTTAATTTATCCAACTTCAAGATTGTGAATCTTTCCCAGCTCCTGTTCTTATTTGTAGATCATAGATTAAGATGTTAATAAGATTTAGAAAAGGCAAAGATCCTAAAAACGAAAAAGGTAAGGCAAAGGTTGCATCTTTGATCTTTATAAGATGTGTTCAATATCACATGATAGTACCATTGCCATCTTTTATGGAGGAAATGATTAGAGGCACATTCAGAATTTGAAGTTCATAGATTCTGGATTCTAGTCCCTTTGGGTTACTAGGTCGTAAATAAATAATTTGTACATTTTAGATAATTTTTTTAAGATAAACACAGAGGTTCGACCAAAGTTATTGAATTTTGCCGAACATCTACTTTCTACTCTACCTCCGCTTCTGGAAATGATATCCACTAGTTACAACTTGAATAGAACAATGATCTTACAAGGATCTCTTGTATTTTATTTATTGATCTCTTATATTATTACCTTATGACCCCCACCATAATCCAAAATAGCCTTCACTATTCCTTCAAAGTTCATCTTGATTTGATTGATACATTATGTAATGTGGTCATTCTTTTATGTGGTTTTTCCACCTTGTAACTCCCAAATAATACCCTACTGTAAAAAGAAGAAGGGAGAGACAGAAGAGTAAATTAGTAGAGAAGGAAGCCTAGAGATGCTAAAATTGTGAGATTCTTACTTTAACAGTAATATGAAATCAACTGAAATTTGGAATCTCGTCATTTCCTTAAAAATAAAAAGGTAATCAGAGTATATATAACACTTCAATTTGCTTCACTTTCTGGAGATATATTAGGTATGCCAAATTTTGCATTGAAAACTGAGATTATTCAGAGTGCTTTTACATTTTTTGACTATGTATCTGCAACATAGATATCTAGAGGTTCATCGCATAATACAAACAGAAGGAGCTGGTTTGTTTCCTTTGGATGTTTAGAAATATACTCGTTATACTAGTGAAAAAATTGAACTTAGAAAACTGTTCTGTTTTGTTGTCTCTGTGCTCTATTATTTCCTTTGTTTTTCTTTTTGTTTTTTGGGAGGATCATGGGAGGTCCAGTTGGTGACTGTTAGGATTTGCGTCCAAATCCGACCTAATCGAAAACAAAATACGCAATGAACAAATAACACACACAGATTTATAGTGGTTCACTCTCAATGTGAGAGCTACGTCCACTTTGCTGCTACAGATTTTATTATGGGAGAAATATTACAAAAGTGTTTACAACACTCAACCTCACAACCTCAATCCCAATTACACTCAAAATTCTCTCAAAAGCTTTTCTTGCTTAAGCTTTTCACCAAGAGTATTTCTCTTTTGTTTTTGGATCATTTCTACAGGGGAAGGAGTGCATTTATTTATAGGTGAGATTTTCCGAAAAATGAGTCCAATAAATCAGCCGACATCATTATGATGTCTCCACTTTCACTTTCGGCCGACATCATTATGATGTCTCCACTTTCACTTTAGGCCGACATCATTATGATGTCTTCACTTTCACTTTCGGCCGACATCATTATGATGTCTTCACTTTCAGCCATTTTTTCTCTTTCCCACATGGGTGGACCCTAACCCAACAATTCTCCACTTGAAGACTAATTTCAATCTGTCTTCACACTTTGATCGATGCAACAGCCTCTTTCCTAGTTTCATCCTCGTGTGCCAACCGAAGCCGAACATAGCTTCGTTTGTCTATTGTTACCGCCTTAGTCGCATGTCTCATCGGATTCGACTCCCTTGGATCTTCTCAAGCACTAATACGCCATCTTCCAAAACTGATCTAATGAAATGGTACTGGAGTTGTATGTGCTTCGTTCGAGCATGGTAGACCGGGTTCTTTGCCAAATGAATGGAACTTTGGCTATCACAGTATTGCACACTCCCCTCGTGGTCCTGATCCAATTCCTGCAAAAAAAAATTGTAGCCACATCATCTCTTTCGTGGCCTCTGTCATATCAACGTACTCAGCCTCACAACTAGAGAGAGCTACTATCTTCTGCAACTTTGAAACCCAGCAAATCGCAGTACCTCCGAAGGTGTAAATATATCCGGATGTGCTCTTTCTGCTATCAACATCACCACCATTGTCAGCATCAACATATCCCTGCAATCCTGTCTCTGACTTCTGGAAACACAACGCCGAACTTGAGCCGCCCTTCGATACATGAAAATCCACTCACACAGCCTCCCGTGTTGCTTTTCCGGATTTCTCATAAGCCTACTAACAACTCCCACTGCATGTGCAATGTCTGGCCTCGTACATACCATCGCATACATGAGACTGCCAATAGTAGAGGCATAAGGGACTTTATCCATATGCTTCATCTCTTCCTCGGGTCACAGTGACTGATCTTTGGACAAACGAAAGTGTCCAGCCAAAGGAGTACTAACTGACTTGGCATCGTCCATGTTGAACCTCTTGAGAACCTTCTTCACGTATTCTTCTTGTGAGAGCTTGAGGCCCTCCTTACTTCTGATGATTCTCATCCCGAGGATTTGCTTTGGTTCTCTCAAATCCTTTATTGCAAATTCTTCTGACAACTTCTTTTTCAGCCTATCATAAGTCTGCTCCTACGATCAACATGTCATCAACATAAAGGAGCAGTATCATGTAGGAGTCTTCAAATCTCTTGAAGTAACAACAATGATCTGCCTCGCACCTTGAAAATTCGGCTTTCTTCATAAAGTTTTCAAACTTCAAATACCACTGTCTTGGAGCATGTTTCAGTCCGCACATGCTCTTTTGAAGCTTGCACACTAGCTTCTCTTTCCCTTTGACCTCAGATCCCTAAGGTTGCTTCATGTATATTTCCTCCTCTAAGTCACCGTGAAGAAAATTAGTTTTCACGTCCATCTGTTGAAGATGCAGATCTTCCTTTGCTACCAACCCAAGAACAGTTCTGATTGTCACCAACTTGACCACGGGAGAGAAGATCTCTGTGTAGTCAATGCCTTCCTTCTATTGAAATCCCTTCACAACTAGCCTCGTTTTATAGTGCTTACTTCCATCATGTTCTTCCTTTATCCGATAGACCCATTTGTTCTGTAATGCCTTCTTTTCCTCTAGTAACTCAGCTAACTCCCATGTATGATTTGACAACAGTGAGTCCATTTCATCTTTCATTGATAGCTTCCACTTGATCGATTCATCAACTTGCATCACTTCTTCATAACATTCCGGCTCCCCTCTGTCAGTGAGCAGAATGTAGTTGATGGACGGAGAGAACTTGTGAACCGGCCAACCGATCCCGGATGATCTACGTAATTCTGTGATCGGCGTCTGCTGATTTGTTTCATGATCAACATTTGTTTCAGGATCAACATTTTCATCAGCACCTTCTCGAGTTGCTTGTTCCTCTACCGCAGCAGTACCTGGCTGCAGCTAGGGTGCCCTAGAAGGCTCTCAAATCGACTATTTCTAATTTCTTGTTCTTATAGTCTATGCTTTCTGAGCTTTCTCGCAACTTGTCTTTGTACAACACATGTTCATTGAAGACGACATCCCTGCTTCAGATGATCTTCCAATTTTGGTCATCCCAGAATCGATAACCAAACACGGTGTCACCATAGCCAATAAAATAACACTTCTTAGATTTTGGATCAAGTTTACTTCTAGCAGTAGCATCAATATGAACATAGGATAAGCAACCAAACACTTTCAGAAAAGAAAGATTTACCTTTTTATCACTCCAAGCCTCTTCTGGAATTCTGAAACCCAAAGGAACAGACGGTCCTCTGTTAATCAAGAAGCATGCGGTATTGATTGCATATGCCCATAATGTCTTGGGCAGTCCAGCGTGTTTTCTCATGTTCTGTGCACGCTCGCTCAATGTTCAATTCATCCTTTCCTCTATTTCATTTTGTTGGGGAGTTCCGAGAGTAGTCTTGATCATCTTGATCCCATTATCAGCACAATACTGTTGTTTGAAATCACCGTTAATGTATTCTCCACCATTGTCGAACCTTAGGTTCCTCAACTTGAGGTTTGTTTCATTCTCGACCATGGCTTTCCACCTCTTGAAAACAGTGAACACATCAGATTTATTTTTCATAAAATAGACCTATAGCTTCCTGGTTGAATCATCAATGAAGGTCACGTAGTAATGTGATCCTCCGAGTGAGGGGACAGTAGCAGGCGCCCCCACACGTCAGTGTGCACCAATTCAAGTTTCTCAACTTTCAATTCTCTACCTGCATTTGAAAAACTTAGTCGTTTCTGTTTTCCAATAATGCATCTCTCACACATATGATGATCCACTTACTTCAGCTCTGGAATCATGCCGTTAGTCACCAGAAGCTTCATCCCTTTCTCGCTCATATGCCCCTGTCTGCAATGCCACAACTCTATCTTCTTGGTGTTTACAACAACAACAACTATATCACGATAGCTCGTAGTCATGTAAAGAGTACCATTTTTCTGACCTCGAACAACCACCATAGCACCCTTCGTCACCTTCCACGACTCATTACCAAAGCTAACATCATGTCCCTCATCATCAAGCTGACCTACTGAGATCAGATTACGCATCAGCTTCGGCACATGTCTGACCTTTGTGATCTTCCACACGCTTCCATTTGAATTCTTCAACCTTCTTCAACCTAATGTCTCCAAAGGCCAACAATGTCTAGAGGCTTACCATATGCCAAGTAGACGTACCAGTGATGCTCAACAACATAATTTTCCATTATATCACGATGTGCGGTGGTGTGGAAAGACGCTCCTGAGTAGCACCCAAGAGTCTATCGGATTGTCAACAGACAACACCAACGCATCAGCAATGTCTTCAGTGGCAGCATTGATTCCAACCCCCTTGTTGTCCTTCTCGGTGCCCTGCAATTCTTCTTGATGTGACCCGGTTTCCCACAGTTCCAACACTCAAGTGTTCGCCTGGATCTGGATTGACTCCTGCAGTTCCTTGACTTTGACTTGCCCTTATTTCGGTTGTAGTTTTTGTCATAGTTTATGCTTCTGTTTTCAATAATAAAAGCAAAACTAGTCAATGCCTCACCGTAATCTATCCCGCGAACCTCCTCGGCAAGAATACGATCTCTAACATCGTTGAATTTCAATTTAGCACGCCAACGAATTACTAACCGCCACTCTCATCGGCTCCCGCTATTCGGTAGAGACGCCAAGCAAAATTAGGGTTTGCACTTCATCATCAAACTCAATTTTCACCAATGACAATTGATTGGCAATCGTGTTGAATTCATTCACGTGCGTTGCAACAGGAGCACCTTCCTCCATCTTTAGATGAAAGAGTTTCTTCATGAGAAATACCTTATTGTTTATCGAAGGTTTCTCATACATGTCGGACAGGACCAATGGTCTTCTCCTTCGCCACGTTGTGAGCAACGTTCTTCGACAGCGTCAATCGAATGACTCTCAGAACCTGTATGTCAAGGAGATTCCACTCTGCATCTTTCACCTCCTCTGGTTTCGGACTCAGCGGTTCATGAAGCTTTCTGCCATACAAATAATCTTCAATCTGCATTCTCCAAAATGCAAATTATGTACCATCGAAATTTCCGATGCCGTGCATCGAACCATCTTCGCCTCCCATCATTTTCTGAGTCGCAACACAACATGTCGCTCTGATACTAGTTGTTAGGATTTGCGTCCAAATCCGACCTAATCAGAAAACAGTAAATACGCAATGAACAAATAACACACACAGATTTATAGTGGTTCACTCTCAATGTGAGAGCTACGTCCACTTTGCTGCTGCAGATTTTATTAAGGGAGAAATATTACAAAAGTGTTTACAACACTCAACCTCACAACCTCAATCCCAATTACACTCAAAATTCTCTCAAAAGCTTTTCTTGCTTAAGATTTTCACTAAGAGTATTTCTCTTAGTTTTTCTCTCTTGTTTTTGGATCATTTCTACAGGGGAAGGAGTGCATTTTTTTATAGGTGAGATTTTCCGAAAAAGGAGTCCACTAAATCAGACGATATCATTATGATGTCTCCACTTTCACTTCCGGCCGACATCATTATGATCGTAAATTTCATGCGTTTACCACCAGATAGTGTTGGTAATTGACAGTTACATTTCATTCTAGTGCAGTTGGAATGCTTTGGCCCGGAGAAACTCCAGAGGTTAAAGCTCTTGAGGAGAACATGGCTTCATATTTTAATATCTTTGGAAGGGCTCCTTTTGATCTACATTAAACAAGTTGCTTCGATAGCAATTTCATGTTGATGAAAGAGTCTGTGTCTTCATATGGTATACACACTCTCTATGTATTTATCTCTGCTCAGCCCAAGTCCATGAACATATGGACAACTTACAATACATAGCGTTAGAAAGTAGGGGTGTCAAATGGCAGGTTGTGCAGAATTTGGATGGGTCAAAATGGGCCGAGTCAATGACTCAGTCCAAAAGTTACTTGGGCTAAAATGAGCTAAAAAGTGGGTCATAACCTAACCCTCCCAATAATTACTAAGTTTTGATTACTTCATTTGTTCTTTTATAATTTTTAAGTACCTATAAAATTATTTTTCTTTAGAGTTAATGGTAAAAAACACACTTAAACTATCACGTTTATGCTAATTTCATACCTCAATTATCTATTGTTCCTTTTACCTACCTAAATTTGTCACTCCTTTTGTATTAAAACACACGTCGATGCTGAGTTGGCCTTTATGCGCCTATTGTCGATTGGTTTTAAATATTTGGTCAACTCAGCATCGAGGTGCGTTTTAATACAAAGGGACTGATAGTTTAGGTAGGTGAAGGGAACAATGAATAATTGAGGAATGAAACTCGCGAAAAAATGATAGTTAGGTGTTTTTTTTACCATTAACTCTTTTCTTTATTATGGCTACATATAACATATCAAACAAACAAAAAAATTGAAAATATTTTGACAATGTTTCTCATGGGTTAATTTGGGCTACATATCGCCCAACTTTAGATGGGCGGAGCTAGTAAATTAGTGAGTCATTGACCAGCCCAAACTTGAACAAAGTTGAGCGTGACTTTGGTTCATGGGCTAAATTTTCCACTCCTATTACGAAGTATAAATGTATCTGACATGGAAAAAGGCGCAGTCATCATATTGCTTTGCAATAGTATTTATCTTTCTGCATTTATGCATATGTGGTACATTAATATTTACCCAACATACCTCGAATCCTTTCTTAAGCATACGGGGATTGGCGAGCATAATCCCCCTTTTTCGTCGCATATTATAGTTTCATCAAGAAAATAGAGACAGTATAAAAGGCAGGACTGACTTAGTTTTACTCAATAACTGGCTGAAAGGAAAGAAAGAACACCTTCCTACGGACCACCCCTCCCCAATAGTGAGAAAAGTATTAAAATGGCACAAAACCGACTAAAAGAGGTAGATAGCATTTGATTTACTAGGGTAAAACGATTTAGGCAATGATTTCTTTTAGAAAACACCTTCCGATGAAAATATTTTTGTGAACATTTTTGCTCTACCAAGTGGGCCCTATTCCTTCATTGCTGAGGAAGTATGACTCACTTTCTGATACGAGTATTTGACTTGTATATCTGCCAGTTAGTCAACGACATCAAATGACAACAAAAAACAGAAATTATCAATCCCATAGTTGGTTGGCATTGTCTGGGAAGCTTGTTCTGCCCTTAAGAAGACTCCAGCCACAAATATTACTGCTATAGGTCGAGCAATGACGCAACTTGCTGTTTCCATGAAGGATGTACTTCGTGAAATGAATGAACTGAAGCCAGCATATGAATCTTCTGTTCAAGATTCCGCCGAAGGAGAAAGCAAATCCCAGGATAGTGATGATTCATTCGCAGGTGATGTAGGCAATGATCTATCTCCGGAGGAGATGAAGATTACTCGGTTAATTACTGATGTTGTGTCCTGCAACACTTGTGGTCATTAAAGAACTAATCCGCTCCATTACAAGCTTGTTTATGAAAGAAATGATCCCTTGATTATTTTCATTAATTGAAAGACTATATTATTTTCATTAATGATCCCTTGGTATATTTAACAGTTTAAGCAGGAAAACTCCGCGGATACTGCTACTTTTGTAGCCTCTAGAGGGAAAATTAAAATTTTCTCAAGAAATCGGGCTGCAAATTGACGAACTTGGAGCTTCTCTTTATCCTCCACTAGAAATTTCTGCATTGAAGGCAATAGAGAAAATTTGGTGTACTACTGATGAAAATACAGGTGGAGCTGGAAAAACTGGGTGTTCTGAAGATTTTGTTAAGGCGTGCAATGGTTTGCGGAATTCATTGAAACAACTGGAAGCTGAATTAGATCAATCAGATGGAACTGATATTACGCCCAAGATAGAAAACCTCGTCATCGAGTAATTTAACTACTCCATCTGTCCCAAAAAGATTGGACTACTTTCCTTATTAGTTTGTCCCAAAAAGATTGGCACATTTCTATATTTAGAAACAATTTAACTTTTTGAGATGATACACAAATATCTAAGGTTTGTTTTGGACCACACATTTCAAAAGTCTTCCTTTAATTGTAGCTAATTTGTATGAATATTATGTCTTTTTGGATAAAAAAATTATTTTCCCTAACTATTTGCTGCAAAATTGTCCGTTGCGAAAACTCCGAGTTATAGAAATTGTTACGAAGACTGGATCTCTCCTTTGTCAGTTGCTTAATGTGATGGAACTTTGAAGTGGATACTAATGCACTCGATATGTTCAATGATATGCCTAAAGGATTTCTTTTAGCTAAAGAAGCTATATTATTTGCTTGAGTTCAAACTTCTTGGAGTGCCAAAGTCCACAAATTTGACTTAGTCTTGCCAGCAGGAGATTTGTATTTTATAGATACATGCGAGCATAATTGGCTAATCGTGATACTTTCGTTACTTGATCAACTTTTATATGAGTGAATCTCTGTTTAATTGTAAAACTTTAGTTCTAATAGCATGGTAATTGTTAAACTTACCTGCAGATGAATGTATGATTATCCTTTGTTTGCTTAAAACCAGTTGCTTGACATTCTTTGATGTTAAATTATCAAAGATTGTATCATACTTATAATGTGCATCCATCCATTGAAACGAAATTATAACTTCGTGGAGGTTTCACTTCTCAATTCTCTATGCTACATTGTCTTTTTTAAGAAAATGTTGAAAAAGAATGTGAAGTACACAGGTGAAATGCTGGATTTAAAATAAGGCAGCATATGCTCTCTCCCAAGAATTGAAGATAAATGTTGATGTTGAAGACTCTTTAACATATGCATGTTAGTGTTATATCTCATTTTCACGTCTATGTTTGTAAATGCATAGCTTGTTTGATACTTTGGTTTACAAGATGATTTTTTGAATAAGTTCTTCTAGGATGTTTGGTGCAGGTGGAATAGGTACTCAAGAATAAACCAGCATAGCAAATCATATTGTTCTTTCATTTTGACCTCTGTTTGGTTCCTACTATCGCGATGCAACTCGCCAATACCTAAATACTAATATGTGAGAAGGTAAATCAACTGTTTCAGTCATTTTTGCTGGGTCATCATCTCAGATCAACCACAATCTTTCTTTTGCTCGTTCACATTGACCTTCATCTTTGATTGACATTTGCTACTATAACTAAGTATAACCATTTCGTTGGTTAAGTCATCGTTCTTTTTTGCTTTTGTGGATGTTGGATTTTCAAGTTTCAGACATTATTTTTGCTAGCCAATTTTGGTATTAATGTGATTTTAGCCGTGCTTACTTACGAAAATCTCTTTTCTCCAAAATTTTCTCTATATAGTCATTCAATGTTAGTTTGTATCATCTAAACATCTGGTAGAAACTCGTTATTTTTGTCGAATGTTGATGATATTTCGTCAGTTTCATACAAGCAAAGAGAAGTGGATAAAAAGACAATCAGGGGGAAGGTTCTCTGCTCAAGAGGTATGGATCTTGTTTGTATTGTTGTTTGATAGAAGGCTCTATATAATTAGAACCACATTTGTAGTTTAGAATTAGATTTTTTTCCCTTCCTTTTAGCTCAAGGAAGAATTGTTTAAGTGTGATAATGGATAATCTCTTTGTTTTTGTCTGCATACAATCATAAATAGGGGAAATATTTAGTCCGTTCTCTATTGTCTTCTGGATTTAGAGTTTGCTGCAGATTTTATTTTTGGTATTCGAGATCCATTTTTCACTAAAACATCATAATTTTATTTAGCTTAACACATTACTGATTATCCTTCTCCCATATTGAGTTCGTGGATTTATACTGGTACTATATTCCATTGTTCTACCAGCAGCTGGTCGGTTCATTTTTTCCTATACCATTAACTTAAATTTCTCAGGTCACAAAAACGCCTCTCTTCTATCCAGGTTGATGGCTATTGATCTCTGTGTACGAGCACATATTAAATAGAGAAGGATGAAATTTTTCCTATATACATGGAAAACACGTAAGCTTCTTTTTCAAGAAAATCACATCATTTTAAGGACTTCTCAAAATTGTAGAAAACAGATAGAGGACAACATACATCAGTGTTTGAGGAATAGATGCAGATACTTTTTACAAACCATATTCTCCAATAACCTCTTCTTTAAGCTATACTATCATTGAAGTCAAAATCATGTTATTATTTGTCTGTTTCATCTTAGTTTCCCAGCAAATATCAAATTTACACTGATATTCCTATTCTGTGGTATGCATTAATGGACCTGTTGGGAAGGAGATGCTCATGTCCAAAGATTCCAGCACCACCATTATGATGGTATAATTTAATTATAGCTCCTTTATCATCATCGAAATCATTTTTGCTGCCTTCAAATTTGACTAAGCATTTTTGAATTTGTCCATGTTACTAGATACCACTGAAGCCATTTGTATCTCTTCATTTTTATTTGATCGCACTAGGAAAATGGAAAGAATTAAAATATGAAAGGGAGTAGATGAGCAGTTAGAGTAACTTGTGTCTTGCTATTTTGCATCACTTGGCTATCAGTCACCCAGCTAAAGGTTGAGGTAAGAAACACTTGATAGGACTTGTTAAGTAAAAAAAAAAAAAAATAACACACTTTAGGGACTCAACAACTCCCCTCCCCCTACACACACACAGAATTAAAATTGTAATTGGAAAGCTCGGTAATTTCCTTTCTGAGTTTAGATGCAAGAGTAACTGTCACTGCTTATTATATTTTGTATGTCTTACCGACCTTTACTATAAGCTCTTTTGATGTCTTCTCTACATATTGTGCACTAGAGATTATCTCATCTTATTATGCATATGGTGCACTTAAAAGACCAAATCTCCATATTCCCATCTAAATGAAAGCCGAGCTGGCCACATTCCACATGGTTTCATGTGTCTCTTAAAGATTGCAAACTGTCAATCACTTGATCGACTTAGTTATTTAAGTCCAGAATAAGAAAAGGAGAATGAGCGGAAGAAGATAATTTCATGAGACTGATGGGTGTTAAGAGCAATATCTTCACAAACAAGGAAGGTTCTTCCATACATAAATTTATGCATCTTTTGCACCGTTTTGTTGTTTCATGGTACGGCCTGTCCTGCTTGAGTTAATGTAATGTTCAGCTTGCTGCGGTTTTAGTGACTGCAGAAATTTAATTGTTTGAGCAGGAGATTTATATTTTTTTAATTATAGGTGGAAGATGAAGAAGTTGAGAGATATAGGACTTGCTGCAACTAGAAATATTCTTTCTACACTTATCTTCCTTTTGTCATTTGCAATTCTGTGGCTCCTACCAATCAATGACCGAGTACACCTTCTAAAATGGTATCTTAAGGGTTTGAGTAACTCCGACGCCCACACAGGTTGCACTCTGCTCTAAATTTGTAGATCTATTTGCTAGGGTATGCCTTTAATTATTTATCTGATTTTGTCCCATCTGTTTCATTTTCTAGAACACTACATTATAAAAGACTGCTGACTCAAATTTTCTCTTATATTCTGGTTTGTAACCAAAATATGGATTGGTATTTAAGTATTTGCATGTTATATAACTTGGGAAAACTTGGCAATGAAATGGTTCCACAAAATATTCAGAACTCTAAAACTAACTGCTCTGTCCAGGTTGTGAAGTAAGCGGAAAGTGTCGTTTGACTGCTTTATTGTCTCCTACGCGCAAGGTTGTGAACAGGTAGGCAAAGGGTGTTGTTTGGCTGCTTTAGGGGTTCATACACAAGAGACATGCGACAGCAGAGAATTGAAAAGATTGTTTTTAGCCTATGTTCTTTTTCTTATTTTTCTCCTCCTGCATTTACTTCTTACTGTTGCTTAAGTTTTGTAATTGCAGGTTCAAAAGGAATGCATTTTCTTTCTGCCAATATGTAAATATGTGGGAAGCAACCTGAAGAATGTACTATATTGCAAGCACATAGTATTTCTTACTATTTTGGATATGCTGTAAAACTTTGTTCCTTAATAGGGTGAATATAGAACGGAGCATTATACGCCGTAAACATTGATAAAACAAGTATTAACTACTTTTTAGGTGTTGAACCTTTTGGTAATGTAGTAGTGTACACATTGCCCGTGCCATGCACGGGCACGGGCCATCTAGTTTTAGTAAAGAAGGGAAAAGGGGAAGGGGAGGAGAAATATAGATGCTTCTGAACGAGCTTCTTAGTTTTGTAGCTATGAGCATTGAGTAAAAGTTCTTACATCTATTGTTGGCGAGGGGAATCGATCCCAAGTCTCCCATGTGGGAAAGCACTCGCTGAACCTACTCAGCCATAAGATTATGACATTCACAAATTGTGTTTTATTCTCTGATATGTCTTTTATAGCGGGAGCTTAGTGCACAGGGCTACCCTTTTCTCTGATATGTCTTTTAGCCTTTACATCATTTCCGAGGCCATAAATCAAACCCATTACATCAAATCCATGACTATTTCTTTCATATATTAGTGAAAAGATCCAATAAAATGACATTGGGAATGGAGTGTCAGCTAAGCTCCTAATTATACACATTGGACAGTGACAATAGTAAATGATAGTATTAAAAAACCAGTTCACATATCCTCCACTCCAATGTCCTTTTTATGGGAATGTAAGCTTAACTGCCCATGCTCCAATAAAGACCCAAAAGGGGCCCAGCTAGAAGCATTTGGGCAAGGGGATGGTTGATGGTGTGAGCGCTGCAGCAGCAACGACAGCACCTACCACCACATATCTTCAAATCAACGACATTTGATCTCCCAACACAAGACCAGTTTGTCCCGAAGCGGTTGAATTACGGGAACCTCGTAAAAGATATGCATTATAGAATTGTTCATTGGATTACAGCAATTTGGATACCATGAGGATGCTGGGCAGCATCATACAAAAGTATTCAAAGAGTGTAATTCACAAACATTTTCAAAACCAGCGGAGATGCCATATATTTGAAGTGGCCTAATAGTTAAATGAAGTAGGAGAAGAACCATGCACAAATATTAGGTGATTTATTTCAATTTGTTTAAGCCTCAGTGGATAGAGTTACCTGGTACTTGTTGTTGGTGGGAGGTAGCAGATATCCAGTGAAATTAGTCGAGGTGCAGGCAAGCTGAACCAACACCACGGTTATGAAAAAAATCATCATACTAACACAGTGTGAGTGGGCCTATAATTATCTTTTAAGGATTATTTTACTAATTTAATAAAATTTTGAATAATTAATTAGACAGAATCATATAACGAAGAATAAAGACTTCTAAACCCTACAAAAGTTCTTATTGCATGAAAATAAAGACTTCTAATTTCTAAACCCTACAAAAGTTCTTATTGTACAAAAATTTACTATTATGATTTTTCTCGTGTTACTTTCTTTTACAATTTTGTTACGTTATATTGTTCAAATAAGGAAGGATTTGACACAAAAAACTTAGTTGATCTAAATACCTATATATTAGAAAATAATTAAATGATAATTTCCTACATGACAATTTTATTTTGCCAAAAATAAAGCAGTTTCTTATTAAATAATAATTTGAGAAAAATAGTTAATGATAATTTTTTCTATTGTAAAGTTTACCGAATGCAAATAAAGAGAAACGATTTGGGATCTCTAGCCCACTGTTAGTTTAATGCTCTATTGTGCTGCTATTCATTTGGGCTTAGAACCCATGCTCTTCTGGGAAGGCCGAATGTCACTCTTTCGGAGTGGTCTTTATTATTGAGATATGTACAGAACTATCACAAAGCTAGGTGGGATGAATACGAGGCTACAAAGTCGGGTGCGCCAATGCGCTCTCAGTAGGGACAAGATTCACATAGTGTCCCGGATCAAGTATAGGGTCAAATTAACCCGACGACGGGGGGAATTGTAGGTCCTAAATACGATAAACATAGAGATAGGGAAGCAATATCAAAATTAGTTGCGGTGGAGGGTTTGCCTTTTTCATTTCCTTCATCTCCTGGTTTTATTCATTACATTAGAGATATGTATAATCCTGCTTTTAACGGTTTTTCTAGATCAACTGTTAGGAGAGGCGTTTTTAAATTTGCACATGAATATCAACAATATTTACGTTATTCATTATATCATTTTCCTAGCAAAGTATCTATCACGTCTGATATAGGTTGTAGTACTAACAGTCATGATTATTTAACTGTAACAAGTTATTGGATAGATTATAAATGGTCTATGCAAAAACGTATTTTAGCATATAGATATATTGATGATAGGCACACTGAAATTTTATTGCAGAAAATATTCATCAAGTTTGCGATTATTATGGTATAACTGATAAAATAATGATTGTTACGTTAGATAATGCTTCTTCTAATAATTATGTTATTAGACTTTTAAAGTTAAACAACTTATGCAAATCTATCAGTCATAGTTCTGTCGAGTATAACCAGTCGACTCGTAACTACAAGTCAACTGGAAAAAAGCTTATAAGTGACAAATTAGCTATTAACAATTCAACTGATAAGTCTATTGCTTACCTTAAGAATGATCAGTCGACTAGGTCCGCCAAGTCAATTGATAGGAGGTCTATTAAGAATATTAATACAAGCAAGTCGACTAATCAGTATGTCACTGAAGAACACTTTTTTGATACTTGTTTTTGTTGTGGTAAAATTGGGCACAAATCTTACAACTACAGATTTTGCTATTCAACTATCCCAAGATGGATATGGAAACCCAAAAATGATAGAACAAACCCTCAAGGATCCAAAAAAAAATTAGATACCTAAAAGAAAGTAACTACTTTATTTTGCTGAAAACCACAAGGAGAAATCAAAAGGGAAATGGTACTTAGACAAGTGTGTGTTCAAGACATATGATAGGAGATAAAATCTTATTTAAGTAAATTGTGAACTTTGATGGAGGACTAGTAACCTTTAGAGACAACTCAACTCGAATCGTAATTGGTATAAGAACCATTGTCTTCAATAATTCTTGTGATATTACTAACGTGTATTAGGTGCAGTGGTCTTAGATATAATCTGTGAGCATAAGTCAACTATGTGAATCCAATCTAGAGGTAAGGTTTAGAAAATCATGCTTTGCATCATTGAAGACCTATCCGGCAAAGTTTGTGTTACCCGAAAGTAAAAACAAAAATGTGTATGTACTATACTTAGTTAAAATTCCGTAGGACACATTCGTGTAGCTTCAATGAGGGAAGATCCATGGTTATGGCACAAAAAGTTGGGACATGCAAGTATGCGACTAATAGAAAAATTTGCAAGGCATGGACTGGTGTTATGATTGCCCAAATTAAACTATTCCAAGGATCACATCCGTGGTACTTACCAAAAAGGTAAGCAAACTAAAAACTCTTTTAATTCAAAAGATATTATGTCCGCATCTAAACCATTGCTAATTCACATGGATCTTGTTGGTCCTACTAGAACTATCAAGTATTGGCGAAAAGGATATATTTTTATCATAGTAGATAATTTCTCCCGTTTTAAATGAGTTATATTTCTTACTCACAAAGATGATACTTTAAAGAATTTTAATTTTCTCGTGAGAAAGTATAGCATGAAAAAGGGATACTACATCTCCTAAATAAGAAGTGATCATGGAGGAGAATTTGAGAACAAAGTCTTTGAAGAATTTCGCAATGAACATAGATATACTCATAACTTCTTTTTCCACGATCTCCTCAACAAATGGGGTCATTGAATGAAAGAATATAACTTTTCAAGGTATGACAAGAATAATGATTGTGGAAAATGAACTTCCACATCATTTTTGGGCTGAGCTCGTGAGTACAACCTTTCATATTTTAAATAGATGCTTGATCAAGTCAATTTTAAAGAAAACTCCATATGAAATATGGACGGGAAAGAAGCCCAATGTAAGTTACTTTCATCTATTTGGATGTAAGTGTTGTTCACAACAATGAAAAGGACAACCTTGATAAGTTTGATCTACGAAGCGATGAAGGTAATTTTCTTGGGTACTCAACTAATAGTAGATCGTATAGAGTATTCAATAAACGTGCATTAATTGTTGAAGAATCTATTCATGTGATTTTTTTATGATACTAATCGCTTGGTCGAGAAAGAAAAATTGCAGATGAGGAAGATAGTCAACTACCAACCACAACATTACTCCCGCCATTGATCCAAACAATAAAAAAATGTCGACTATCGAAGCTACCAAGTCGACTAACTTATGATTGGACCAGTTCGAAATGAGTGGAGAAGCGAACCTGACTATCCAACGAAGTTCATTATAAGAGACATAAATAAAGGAATGAAAACAAGGGCCTCAAATAGAAACAATGCAAACTTGGCTCTAATATCACAACTAGAGTCAAAGAAAGTTGATGAAGCTTTGAAGGATGAACACTTGGTCAAGGCTATGAAAGAGGAACTAAATCAATTTGAGAAAAATAAAGTATGGGATTTGATTCCTAAGCATGAAAAGGCTTAAGTTGATGGAACTAAATGAGTATTCAGAAACAAGATAAATGAAGCATGAGAAGTAATAAGAAATAAAGCTCGACTAGTAGCTCAATGATACTCACAACAAAAAGGAGTCGACTATGATGAAACTTTCGCTCCATTTGCCCGGTGAGAATCAATTCGTATGTTACTTGTCAATGTTGCCTTTAAAGGTTTCAATTTTTTTCAAATGGATGTTAAAGTGTCTTTTAAATGGTTTTATTGATGAAGAAGTCTTTCTTTAACAACCTCCTGGTTTTGAAAACTCAAAATTTTCTTATCATGTATTCAAACTATCTAAAGCTCTATATGGCCTTAAACATGCCCCAAAAGCTTGGTATGACAAACTAAGTGCTTTCATAGTTGAACATGATTTTTCTAGAGGCAAAATTGACTCAACTCTTTTTATTAAAGGAACCTCTTCTGGAAAGCTCATTATACAAATCTATGTTGAAGATATTATTTTTGGTAGTTCTAACCCCTTTTTGTGCAAGAAATTTTCTAATCTTACGCAAAGTAAATTTGAGATGAACATGATGGGAGAATTAACATTTTTCTAGAGACTACAAGTTCACCAGTGAGAAAGGAATATTCATCTGTCAAGTTCGAAAAATATGAGGATGAAAAATCAAACTAAGCAAACGATGAACTATTTAAACGATGAACGACAAAAGGTTTTAATAGTGAATTTTATGATTTTATTTCCACTTAAAATAATATTGAAGATTGTAAAAAAAGTATAAATTTATTAAAACAAAAAGAAAGAAAGAAAATGTTTGACCTCTTATTAACTAGATAAAAAATGTCCTTATATCTATTCAATAAAAAATGTCATCCTTCTACCTATTCGCTAAACATACTCGAAGCATAGTTTATTGAGCTAAATGAAAATGTTTACTATACATTTTTCTAAGAATGGTTGAATACTTACCTATACGGATTGCTTGGTGGTTTCCGACAGCGATTTCAACAAACACTTGAAGTTTGACATGTGTAGTCATGACAGAAATTTGTAGAAGAATGAATTGTTAATAATTTATATTAATTCTGATAAGAAATAAAGACATTCCACAAAAGGCAATATAGGTACATGGGCAAAAATAATACTAGTTCCATTCATAATTGCCACAGGTAAAGTAGAAGGTTGTGTGGTTTCTGGATTTCATTGGCCTGAATCAATTGCTACTCAATATAAAGGGTCTTTTTCAAGTCTACTTAGCTATTAATGCACACTGTGTAAGTCCCTTGCCATATTTTTCTCCATTTTGTACTCTGATTCTTGTGATATTGAAATTCAAAACGATGATAGTGAAATTCAAGGATCGTGAACTAAAAATTTGAAACTATGCAAGTGAAACCCAAGAACGACGTCATGTCAAAAAGAAGCGCAAGAACGCAAGTTGCGAAGCATTTAAATTGTTTGCCGAACTGAATTTAAATTAAATAACATTTTATTAGTTAAATTCTATTTAATTTCAATCATGTTACGTTACAGAAAAAAATTTAAGATGATATTTTTATTTCATTCAAAAGCTATTCAATAACAACACTGTAATCAAGAACTGAGATCTGAAAAGAATAGTGTGTACACCGATATTACTCTTAACTTGTGAAGGCAAGGAAGTTGTTCCCAAGTATCATATGATTAGTTTTTTATTTATTTCATGAACTTTTTATTGGATATATTGTGTAAAGAAGTAAGATGACAATTGTAGAAATATGTTTAAGCAATTATATTTATCTCGCTCAAGAAAATAAGATTATAATTTGCTATAATTAATTTTTTAATATTGACCGCGCATCGTGCGAGATATGAATACTAGTATATAATAATTTTCATGAAATATACGTGCATATCGTAAAGGTACAATAAGTGACAACCTTTTGAATGCCTACTCAATGAATTGAAGTTTTTTTCAACTTCCTACTTTTGAACTAATATAGTTGTGGGAAGTTGAAGTAATTCGATCCCTTATTTATTTTGTTAACACATGCTCAAACACTAAAAAATTTACTTATGATAAACTCGGTCCGAGACGCATCCGGAGTAGCCGAATGGACGCTTGCCTCGGGTCAAACCCTCAAAAAGACTCGATATGTGCACCATAGTAACCTCAAGCAGTGGTGTAGCTGTTGACACCCAATTTTGGCCCTCCACATTTTAAATTAACTAGTCAAGCTTCTTGAATCTCAAACAAAACAAAATAGATGTTCATAAAGCCAATAATAGGTATGGATCCACAGTACTAGTGAATCCATATTGATGTGTATATATTTTATTAACTCGCTTTGGAGTTATTTTGTCATTTTTATTTGGAAAAATATCCAAAAATATATTAATATTTTATTTTACATATAATTTTAAATGTTAATTACGTTCAAAAGAAGTTTCAATTTAGTACTTATTTTAAAATTATCAAACTAAAGTTGTTTACGACTTAATTACTATTATAATTAGTCCGTACTCACAAAATAAATATTTTACTTTGTTAAGTTAAGAAGCTTGATTAAATTAATTAATTAATGACTCATCTCAATTTTTTTATAATTGGGTTTTAATTTGGTTGTAATTGAAACAAAAAGGGTTAACCTTAAACCCAATTGTTGCTACCCTTTAAATCCATAATTCAGCTTTCTTTTGCTCAAATTGGGAACTGAGCAAGCCCAAACAAATTACCCACTACCCGGTCCATCCCCAATATGACCCGGCCCACTATCGTTTTAACCCCCAAAATCCCCTAAGCGTTTCATTCCTCTCAAAACCGAAGAACCCTAAGATGGAATTATTAAATTTCATTTAGAGATTAATAGAGGGTTAGAATTCGACCTTTTTTCCCCCTTTAGCTTAAGTAGTTTAAATGGCTGCTCATAACCTTCCACTTTCCCTTTAACATGAGTAACTTATAATAGTCTTCATGTGATTCTAAAATAGCTTATGCTTGCTTCCAACCAATTAATGACTATCCCTTGATTTAGACAATGGTTTAGAATCTTGTTACTAACTGTTTTACTTGTTTTCTCCCTCACCCATATGAATCTTGTTACTTGATTTAGAGATAGACTAGTACAATGACTATCCCTTGATTTACAACATGACTATGAAGAATTTGTAAGGACTGATGAAGAAAACATTGAATCAATGTTTACTAGATTCAGCAAAATCATTGGTGACTTAAAAACTTTAGGAGTAGTATATACCAACTCCCAGCAAGTAAGGAAATTGGTAAGAAGTCTTCCACAATCCTAACAAATAAAAGTTATTGTCCGGAAGATAGAAATTTGGATAAATTTACTTATGATGAACTCGTAGGAAATCTCATGGCTTTTTAGAAGAATCATATTAACAGATACAAAAAGAAGGTAGTCGCATTCAAATCTCAAGTTCAATTCAATGCCTCAAACATATTGTCAAAACCATCTAAGTCTAGTGATTAACGTCGATCTTGATAACATTAGGGACAACTACTATATCAAAAGCAGAGATCCCCTGATCGATGGAGGACATAAAGCAGTTTCTATCATGTCATATTGGATATAATGCCTGAGAAGTATTAACAGCCACAAAATCAAGATACATGTGGTCACAATATTGTTTGATAACATTGTGGACTTCTATATCAAACGAATGCAAAAGCAAAATATGAGTGTGTATAGTTCTCCAGAAGATTGCATTAAAACTAGAATTCCAGCAGAGAGATAATTTGGGCAAAGTGAATCCTGACTAGAACCTTCATTCTTGGAGTGCTTGAGCACCTCACTGCTCTTTGCACCATGGCAGCAAGAGATTCAAGAACCCGCCGTACACTAGTTGCTTCTTTTTTGATAATCTGCATTATTTTCATGCCAACATTAGAACAATTGGCAATTGGAGTATCTCATGATCTGAAAATTGAATAACTGAGTAACATTGAAATTATCTTACATGATCCAAGTCCATGGAGATGTGAGGCTGCTCCCCCATAAACCACACCTAAGAAACATGAAATACACATAGAGGAAAGGTCAAAAGAGGAAAAGAATAGACTCCACAGTGTAGCCTAGAGAGAAATTAGAAAAATACAAGGAAACAAAAATATATTTGCACTTCCAATTAAATTGATAAACACGAAATCCCTAATGTGTAACTATGATGAGAAATGGTCCATAAGCTTAATAGCATATAAGTTGTTTACTACTTTAACCTTATAAGCAAATACTGAACCTCATGCTTGATTTAATTACTTTCCCTTATTTGTTCTCTTTACAAACTTTGAATCATCTCTGGATGTACAACATTCAAGTGAATTAATTTTAAAAATGAAAGGGGTAATCTCTAAGTTACTCCTTGAGAAATTAATGTTTAGATTGTTGAGAACCATATTTTTGTTGTAGGTTCTGTTCTTTTGGTACCAACATCTATAAAGTTGTCAGAGATGGATCAATTCCTATTTCAAGTGTTTAACTACCCCTTGGGTTCTATATGAAGTGCCAAAACAATAGTGGCAGACAATCATTTTGCATCAGTGCATAGGGCTTCTATTATCAGAAGTGAAAAGGAGGATTATAAAGGGCAGACAGAGAAAGCAAGAAATAAGTTCACCTTGTGTTGACTAACTAGAGGATAAAGGTGCTCTCCAAGTATCTGTTTCTGCTGTGTAGGAGGAGGAGCAGTAAGCATTATACTCAGGTCTACTGAACCCTCAACGAAAGATCCAACTTTACTGGTGCCAACAGAGGATACAACAAATCCATTGTTCATACCACGCAAACGTGGAGCATATTTGACCTGCCCATACATAAACTGTGGGATTACTAAAACACTGGTGCTACTGTGATCCGTCATTCAAAGAACAATTCACATTTTCTCAATGATTCTCACCCAGGTGAAGGCATGCACCAAAAGTAGTAACTTGAAGCTCATCAATGTACACAAGTTAGTGAATGAATAAAGAAGCACTTAGTTATATAGTTTACAAGAATTTGAAATATAAGTACACTTTCTTTTCCATGACAGGATCTTATTCATAAAATTGAATGAAATAAAGCCAGAAGTCACCTCTATGGTCTCACTTGTCGTGCAATTCATGAATAAAATCACTTTTTGACATACACCCATGAAGAATAGCCCTCTTCAAGATCTAGAGTTGTTTACCAGAGCATTCATGAAAAAAGGAGTACAGCTTATTCTAAGAGTTTCTTTAAGAAAACAAAAGAGATCATTCATAAAGTAGAGCATAAATAATAAAAAAATAAAGTAGAGCACATGGTGACAAATGTGTGTTGATTGTTTCATACCTCCCATATCTCAAAAGAAACAGCATAGTCATTATACAGCTGAGTAATGCTCTTCAATTCTATCAATAACTCGTTTGCTTTTTCTCGAAGATTGTTGCTCATGTAGGGTGATGTTTCACCGGAACCAGATTCAAAAGTGCTTGTAGATGCCTCTAACCTGGCAGCCATAGCCTCCAGTTCATCTTCAATTTTAATTTGAAACTGAAGAACAGCAAGCTTTCCTTCAAGCAAATTAAGCAGCCCATTGTCAAGAGAACCCCGGGCAGAACCACTCATACCATCCATGTCATGGGCACTCTTTGCTTGCAAAACAGAATTACTCAAGTATTGCCGCTTGTCATTACCCAAGTTGCACACCAAGTAAAACAGATTATGATGTAAAACAACTCTGTCTGAAGATTGCACACCAAGTGCAATATCTCGAATTCCAGCATCTATTGGGTCAAGAGCTTGTTTAAACAATGCTACAGTTTAATTGGTGGCTTGGGCTACTGGAGCCGAGGCGCTAATTGGTGGCTTGGGCTACTGGAGCCGAGGCGCTAATTCGCAAAGCCGCGGCGCTTCGGAGGCAGAATCACAAGGAGTTTGTATCGTTCTTGATTCCAGTTTGTTGTAATCTTTAGTTTATCCTTTCTAGCAATTTGTAATATTTATTTATGAAAGAAATAATCCCCTTGATCATTTTCATAAATTGACAAGGTATTTATACAAGTTACAAAATAGGAGAATCATATTCCTATTCTATTTCTAAAACCTTATTCTACTATAATTCTAACTATACAATTATAGTAAGTGTATAACACTAATTAAGGTAACCTTTACACTACAATATACCACAAATATATATACCATATATACAAGATTGTATTCTTCTCAATCTGTCCGAGAATGGGCCACTGCTAAGAGCCCACTGCTGGGCCTTCTGCCACTGCCGAGAGCCCACTGCCAAGAGCCCACTGCTGGGCCTTCTGCCACTGCCGAGAGCCCACTGCCAAGAGCCCACTGCTGGGCCTTCTGCCACTGCCGAGAGCCCACTGTTGGGCCAGTCCAGTCCTGTGATATACACCTCTGTATATTCAGTGTATATCACAGGTATATTGCTCTGTTTAACACACCCCCGCAGTCATAGCGGGCGGTTTTCGAACGCTGAGACTGTCCCTAAAATCTTCAAAGAGAACCGCTAGTAGACCCTTTGTAAAGATGTCTGCAATTTGATAACGAGACGGGACATGGCATACGCGAACGTGACCCTTTGCAACCTTCTCACGGACAAAGTGAATGTCCATTTCGATATGCTTGGTACGTTGGTGTTGAACCGGGTTACCTGAAAGGTAGATGGCACTAATGTTATCGCAATATACCAAGGTTGCCTTCTGAATGGGACAATGAAGCTCCAAAAGCAAGTTACGTAGCCAACATGATTCGGAGACCACATTCGCTACCCCTCGATAATCTGCCTCTGCACTTGAGCGTGATAGAGTTGCCTGACGCTTTGCCGACCAGGAGATCAAGTTGTTGCCAAGGAACATACAGTAGCCAGAAGTCGACCGTCTGGTGTCGGGACAACCACCCCAATCAGCATCCGTGTAAGAGACAAGTGTGGATGTAGATGAAGGATACAAGTGCAACCCATAGTCCAGTGTCCCCTGAATATACCGAATGATGCGTTTGATTGCATTCATGTGCTCAACTCTGGGATCATGCATGAATAAACACACCTGCTGAACCGCATACGTAATATCCGGTCTGGTAAAGGTAAGATACTGGAGGGCCCCTGCAAGATGCGATAGCGGGTCGGGTCCTCGTATGGTGCACCTACTGCGGCACTCGACTTGGGGTTTGCATCAACTGGCGTGGAAGTGGACTTACAGGATGACATCCCAGCCCTCTCTATGATCTCAGCAGCATACTTTCGTTGAGACAAAAACAAGCCACCTGAATGACGCTTGACGGCAATCTCCAAAAAGTAACTCAAGCGCCCTAAGTCTTTCATAGCAAACTCGGAACTGAGCATGGCCATGATAGACTGGCGCAAGGTATCGGAAGAAGCAGTCAAAATGATATCATCCACATACAACAGAATGTAGGCCTAGGACGAACCACGCCGATAGATGAACAAGGAATTATCTGACCTGCTGTGAGTGAACCCAATAGTCGAGACAGAGTCAGCAAACCTCGTATACCAGGCCCTTGGAGACTGCTTAAGCCCATATAATGACTTCTTCAACAAACAGACATGATGAGGACGGTTTGGATCCATGAAACCCAACGGCTGATGCATATAGACTGTTTCCTTGAGATCCCCATGTAGAAAAGCATTCTTGACATCCAACTGATGAATAGGCCAAGTCTTCGAAAGAGCCAAGCTAAGCACAGTGCGAATAGTAGCCGGCTTGACCACCGGACTAAACGTCTCCCCACAATCCATCCCAACCTGCTGAGTCTTACCATCACCCACAAGCCGCGCCTTATGTCGAGCAAATGAACCATCTGAATTTTTCTTATGAGCAAAAATTCACATAGACCTGATAACATTAATACCATATGGACGGGGCACCAACTCCCACATCTTATTATCAATAAGAGCATTATATTCATCAGTCATAGCAATTTTCCAATTAGGGTTATTTAATGCGGACACAGGATTACGGGGCAAGGAGGATTTAGAGACATCAGAATGTGAATTAAAATGTCTTTTAGGTGTAAAAATACCCCGCTGACTACGAGTGACCGGTCTATGACTCGAGGAAGAATTGAGGGAATTTTGGGAATTTTCTCGGGCTCGGGAAGGAGTGGCGCGGCGGGCGGTGGGCTCCGCCGGCCCAAATCGGAAAAACGACTCATCAACCGGACCGGTTCCAGATCAATGGACCGGCCCAATTTCGGGACCGGTCCAAGAATCGGGAATTGTGGCGGTGTGGGTCCCGGCGGGCAAGTGGGCCCGCTGGAGGATTTTGGGTGCGGGAGATGTCCAAAAAATTTCGAATAATATACGGGGATATTTGGTCATCCAAAAAATTATACGACTTAGGCTCGGGAGTATGAACTTTTGTAAAAGGGAATTGGGTTTCATCAAAAATGACATGGCGATTAATTATGATTTTCTTGGAGGATAAATCAAAACACGTATAACCACGATGATTCGACGGATAACCCAAAAATACACACGGGGTAGACCGAGCCTGAAGTTTGTTAATCGTGGTGGATGCGAATAACGGATAACACAAGCACCCAAAAATCCGAAGATGAGAATAAGAAGGGTTCTTATTATATAGGATTTTGAGGGGGGGAGAATATGACAGACCTTTAGAAGGAATTATGTTAAGAAGATATGTGGCCATTTGTAGAGCATGATGCCAAAAATATGGAGGTATGGAGGCATGAATTAAGAGAGTTCGGACAATGTTATTTATGGAACGAATTTTGCGTTCGGCTTTCCCATTTTGTGAAGATGTATGAGGACACGAAAAATGAAAATTGATCCCATTATTAGCACAGAATTCCCGAAACTCCCTATTGTCATACTCTTTCCCATTATCACATTGAATATTTTTTATTTCTCTTTCGAATTGAGTACGAATGAACGCTCTAAATTTAATGAAGACGGAAAACACTTGTGATTTATTCGCAATTGGAAACGTCCACAAAAATCTAGAATAATCATCTAAAAAGAGAACATAATATCGATGACCCAATGAACTAAGGACAGGATACGTCCATAAGTCGCTATGAATAATATCAAATGGCATTGAAGTATGAGAATTGGAGTCTACAAATGGCAACTTAACACTTTTCCCTAATGAACAAGACTGACAAAGTGGAGTACGACTCGTACCCTTACAAGAAATAAAGCTATTTTTATCTAAAACTGATAAAATAGAAGATCCCGGATGACCCAAACGAGCATGCCACATGGAAGGAGAGATGGCTGCAAAAGTTGATGGCAAGGCTTGACTCGATGGACTGAAACCAGGCATGATAGGATACAGATCCCCCCTACTATCACACCTCATGAGATGACTCCCCGTCTTGAAATCCTTCACAAGAGAAACCAAAAGGATCAAATTCAACGGAAACGGAATTGTCGTAGTGAACTTTCGGACAGACACTAAATTTTTAATCAATTTAGGAGCATGTAAAGTATTTTTCAAGAGAAGGGGTGGATTGGGGGGAGGGGGGGGACAATGTTTTTTGACCATACCCTAGAATTGGAATAGAACTACCATTACCAACAATTATCCCCCGAATGGTGCTCAAATTGGAATAAGATGAGAGAGTACCTGATTCAGAAGTCATGTGAGTAGTGGCCCCGGTGTCCATGTACCAATGTGGGTCAGGTTGAGTCAACCCCAACGTGTGCATCGCGGCCTCGATATCGGTCTGAGTGGGGCCTGCTGCATGATGGGCTTGCGAAGGTCGGGGCCCAAGAACTCATGTCCGTGATGGAGCTGGGCCGTAGCCGCGCCGCCGCTGCCGTTCGCCGGCCACCGGCCGATGGGCCGCCACCGCTGGGTGTTGGGCTCGAAGCGTTGGCCGGCCCCACCAGCCGGTGGGCCGCCACCACCGGGTGTTGGGCTCGAACCTGGTGGCCCCACCGGCCGCTGGAATTGTGAGGGCTGCTGGCCCACGGCCCACGGCCTACTGCCCCAGCCCCACTGCTGGGACAAGGGGGGTGGTAGGCCACTATTCCCTGGATGGGACCCACCGCCTGCTTGCTGACCACCGGAACCACCACCAGAACCGCCGCGGTTTTTGTTATTATTTTTGCAATTATTCTTGCCGCCCAGGTCTCGAAATCACATTTGCCTCGTAACAACAATAATAGATGTGTTTGAACCTCATACAAAAACTAAATATATTGTTGTTGTTACAAAATAACTATTTATAGATGTGTTTGAACTTCACACAAAAATTAATCAAAGCAATCTATTATACGTCACTTACAACTTGTAATTATATATAACATAATTTTACAAGTATAAACAATATAATGAAATAAAAGTTAGCAAACTTACTTTAGCAATTAAACTTTACACACAATTATTTATTCCCCTATTCTTATCGATAGTGTATTACATATCTCTCTAAGTAGAGAAAGTGTATTCACCTTCTGAAAGCAAATGAGAAGGAATAATAAAATAAAAAACTGATATAATAATAGACATGTCATTTTAATGGCTAATATCTAATAATACTCTTCCTAATGTAATTTAAGAAACTTTGGAGAAAAAAACTAGTGATGCGTACATCAAGTACACGACTGCAGGGTATGATCTGACACAATATATGCAGCAAGGCATTGAAAAGTGAGGGAGTTCTGCAGAGTTTCACAGACACTGTATATTTTGTTCACTTGTAATTTCTGAAAATGAAATTGTTTGTATCACATAGGGGGTGGAGGGGGTAGGGGGTGGTGTGAAGAAGAAGGAATGGAGAAGGTGGGTTTGGGTGGTTGGGTGGGGGGTGTGAAGAAGAAGGAATGGAATTGAGGCTTTTGAAAAAGAAAAAAGATAGAATGAAAATACAAAAGAGTAAATTTAAAATATAATCGATTGTTGACGTGACGCTGACGTGTTACTTACGTGGGGGAGAGTGTTCTACACATTCCATTGTAAGATTGGTCTGGGCAATGTAAAATTGAATTTAATTCACATATAAGTTGTTTATGGGGACAAATAATTACAAGTAAAGTTTAATTGCTAAAGTGAGTTTTCGGTGCAAGTTTAGGGGTGAAAATATGTATTTTCTCTAAGAGTAACATTAATCCAATGCTTAAAGTTCACAAGCACTAGTTTTGTAAACAGAACATTTTTCAACAAAAGGTGAAAAACAATTCCTCTCAAAAGTTATGGAGCATATACTTTTCGATATAATTTCTTGAAAGGATATCCTGAATATGAATAAGGATTCTACTGTTTTAAAAGTGTGCTATAAAATTAAATGTGACATTAATATAATGCCTTCATAAGTCAGATAGGAGACATTGTTTAATTGCAAAAAAAGGAGTATATATCATACAAGTGAGTGATTGAAGTAGTTAAAGAAAAAAATAAGAGTTTGATTTGAAATTATTGAATTGCAGAATACATGTTTTCCATAGGTCTCTGTTTTCATTTTTTTTAATCGGATGTTGTGCCCTTTCTTCTGTTATTTTAGCTCTCTCTCACTTTATGGTCATTGTTTTCAGGTAGGCCATGGGAGATGAAAACTTTAATTCCGGGACAAGACCTTCCGGAACGGAAAGTGGTTTGAAGGTTCTTCCAGTGCAAATCTGATTCCTTTAGAGAGTCCAAATGAAACAGAATCAGACCTAGACCCTTCTATTATACCTCTTACTAGTAGGCATACATCCGAAGTTTGGAAAAATTATAAAAGGAAGAAGGTTAATGGTCAAACGAAAGCCGAATGTAACTTTTGTGCTAGGCTTTTGGCAAGAGGGCCAAAAGCTGACACATCTCATTTGAGAGATTACACTAAGTCTTGTCCCAAGAGAGTATGCCAAAATCTTCGACAAACTAGATTGTTTGGGTCATTATCTAATCCCGCCAACAATGGTGAAACACTATCATTGGCGGCATATGAGTTTCACCAAGCGGATGGGAGACGAGATTTGACAGAAATGATTATCCTCCATGAATACCCATTAAATATGGTTGAACATTACGGGTTTAGAAAACTTTGTAAGACATTGCAACTGGGTTTCAAAGTATCATGTCGTAACACGACTAGGAATGATATTATGAAAATGTATGCTACTGAGAAGGAGTTAATGATTCAGTTATTGGACAAGGCCAAGAGTAAGATTGCTTTAACAACGGATATGTGGACATCAAGTAATCAACGGAAAGGCTACATGGCAGTCACTGCTCACTTCATTAGTAATACATGGAAGCTACAAAGTCGTATTCTGAGGTATATACATGTTTCAATGCGCATGTTTTTTGTTTGAAATGTGTTGTTTTTTGTCTATAATGTTCTGTTTTGTGCTGAGATTTGCTATCTCGTGCCTGAAATGTGCTGAAATATGTTGTTTCGGGCCAGATATCTGTTGTTTTGAGCCTGAGAAGTGTGTTGAAATATGTCGAGTGTTAGAGGTTTATAAGTGTGCACCGCTTAAAGAAGATTGGGAGAAAGCCGAAAGAATTTGTGAGAAGTTGGAGTTATTTAATGATGCCACTTATGAGTTTTCCTCCACTAAATATCCTACTGCCAATGTTTATTTTTGCAACATATGTGAAATTAAATGTGCATTGAATAACTGGATTACATCCTCTGATCCTCTGATAAAAAATATGGCAACAAAAATGTTGGAAAAATATAACAAGTATTGGAGTAATGTGAATACTCTTCTAGCCATGGCAACCGCATTAGATCCTTGATATAAGATACCACTTGTTCGCTATTACTACAAGCAACTTTACTAAGACTATGAAGTTGATTTGGAGGTGGAGAAGGTGAAAGATGTTTTGAAATATTTGACGAGTGAATATGGAAAGGGTAAAGGAAAATAACCAACTTTTAATTCCAAGCTACCACCATCTGGTAAAGTTAGTGGAAAAGGAAGGATGAGCGGCTTTGCTAAATATTTGGAGGTGGAGGAGAATCAAGTTCAAGAAAAATTGGAGTTGGAAAAGTATTTTGAATAGGCATGATTCTAATGGACACTCTTATTAAACCAAAAAATAAAGATAAATGGACACTCTTATTAATCATCTAGGGGCATAGTCTCTATACAACTTTGGTCGAATAGGCATGATTCTAATGAAATCTTACCTTACGATTTTTTTCTTTTTGACTATGCTGGGATTCAAATCCACAACCTCGGGGGTATTTTCGATCATTTTTATGGCGAATGGCAAAAATTAAAGACCATCAATTTGAGGAGCAAAAATTAAAGACCACCCTAAAATAGGGGCAAGGCATAATCTTAATTTTTCAACAAAACTTTGCCTTGCCCGACTAGTTACATAGGAGCTATGCCCCTTAAGGCATAGTTTATATGCAATTTTGGCCGAAAGGCATAATTTCTAATGAAATCTTGTCTTGCGATTTTTTTTTTGATTTTGTTGGATTCAAACCCAGAATCTATGATTTAGTAGATCAGCAAATAAAGAGTACTTTGATCCAATAAATTTTCATGAATGAGAAGTAGAGACAAAAATTAAAGATTAATGCTTTAAGGGGCAAAAACAAATCAGTCCATAGGAAGAACAATCCGTGCAAAAGAGAAGAAATTAAAGAGCAGTGCTTTTGAAGGGAAATACGCACAAAAAATGGACTGGGAATTCGAATATTATAAGCCCAACACCTAATGCTGAAAGAAGAGTCTAGTGAACTCGTTGTTGATTCACATACATAATCTTCATGAATAAAAATAAAATGACTTTCAAATAGCGAAATAATAAATATGATAATTCTGATACATAGGACAAAAGACCAATAACAAGTGAAAATATACAATTCGGCTATGTATTTTAAAAAAAATATTAAGTGATATTCACTCTCACAATGTTCTCAAATAGTAAATATGAAATACTATGACTTGTTATTTGAGTTGAGTTACACACCATCTTCTTAAGTATTAAATACATAGCCGAATTACACACAATACTATGAGTTTAGTAACGTATACTAATAATTATATCAGTAAATAATACTCCATGAGTATAATAATAAAAATGTATTTGTAATTATACCAGTAATATTTCGAGTATAATATGTATAATATTAATTATACTAGTAATATAATTAGTATAATGATATATATTACTAATTATACCTATAATAATATGAGTATAATTATAATTATGTGTAGTACTAATTATACTAAAATATTATGGGCACAATTATAATGATAATAATAAAGACGGAAAACATATTATAATTAAAGAGAGAAGGTTGAAAGAAGAGAGTAAAATTACCACCACTACTAAAATACTCATTTATGCTAATGAACAAAATTCTTTAGAAGCGAGAGAAAGATAAATTCGTTGTGCATGACTTCTCGGTGGCTTGGATGATGAGGATATTGGGTTTAAGAATAAATCCATTGACAAACATGTAAATTAAGTAGTTGTGCTAATAAATCGTAATTTTTTTTTTTTAAAATGATGCACAATTATGTTCTTTACCCAAAGCAATCGAGTTGTGGGCGTTGTTATCCTTCAATATCCATTGAAACTTGTAAGACTTTGAAAATATTTTCCTCCATGTATTCATCTTTCAAGGGTACAATATATACACCATATACATTAATTAGGAAGAGTCAATCATGCCTAATCTTCCTAATCAATTCCTAATAATTTTCTACCTAATTAACATAATATTCCTAATTAACATTGTACTACCTACAATATATAACATGATACTACATTAATACATAATAATAATAATAGCATGCTCTAATTACAAATAGGACATGAGATTTAGTACCTCGTCCATCTAATGTTAATATAATTCGATCTATGTGGATTTTCAACCATAAAGAAAAATCTGATGGAACTTTTGAGCGGCATAAAGCCCGCCTTGTAGGTGATGGGAAGACACAACAAAGTTGATGTAGATTGCGGGGAAACATTCGGTCCGGTGGTCAAACCCGCAACTATCGAACAGGTTCTCACTGTCTCTCTCAAAAGGATGGTCACTTCATCAATTGGATGTCAAAAATGTCTTCTTCCATGGACACCTTAAGGAGAGCTGTTTACATGCACCAACCGTTGGGATATCGGGATCCTAAATATCCCAACCATGTGTGTTTGCTCAACAAATCATTATATGGCCTCAAGCAGCCCCTAGGGCTTGGTATAAGCGGTTTGCAGATTTTGTGTCATGCATGGGTTTTTCGCACAGCCGTTCAGATAATTCCCTATTTATCTATCGTTAGGGTAATCATACTGCTTATCTTCTTCTATATGTGGATGGTATTATTCTAACAAGATCTTCGACTCTCTTCGCAAGAATATCATGTCACAAACTTAGTTCGAATTCGCTATGAAAGATCTTGGCCCACTCCACTACTTTCTAGGGATTGCGTGACCCGACATACATGTGGATTGTTTCTCTCCCAGAAGAAGTATGCATCAGAAATCGTGGAACGAGTGGGATGTCTTTACGCAAACCTTCAAAGACAACTCCGATCGACACAAAATCAAAATTGAGTGCCATCTCTAGCAAACCTTTTGTTGATCCAACGTTATACCGCAGCCTAGCAGGAGCTTTAGAGTATCTCACATTCACCAGGCCAGATATTACCTATGCAGTGCAACAAGTGTATCTATTCATGCATAATCAAATGGAGGAACATATGCATGCTCTGAAACACATTGTGCGATATATTCAGGGCACTCTGGAGTATGGATTACATCTATACCCGTCCTCTGTTTCCAAACTTGTTACTTACACTGATGCAGATTGGGCAGGATGTCCGATTACAAGACGATCCACCTCCGGGTATTGCGTCTTCCTTGGTGATAATTTAATCTCATGGTCCTCAAAAAGGCAGGCCACGGTATCACGCTCAAGTGCTGAAGCAAAATATCGTGTTGTGGCCAATATTGTATCTAACTCATTTTGGATTCGGAACCTGTTACTTGAACTTCATTGCCCTATTCCGACTGCAACAATAGTAAACGGTGATAATATTAGTGCAATCTACCTCTCAGGGAATCCCATCCACCATCAGCGCACTAAACATATTGAGTTAGATATTCATTTTGTACTCGAGAAGGTGGCTCGCGAACAAGTTCGGGTGCTACATGTCCCAACGCGTCATCAAATCGCATATATCTTCACAAAAGGACTTCCGCTGATATTATTTGAAGATTTTAGGGACAGTCTCAGCATTCACCGCCCTCCAGCTTCGACTGCGGGGGAGTGTTAGAATATTATGCAATCATATTATTATTATTATGTATTAATGTAGTATCGTGTTATATATGATAGGTCAATGTTAATTAAGAATATTATGTTAATTAGGTAGAATATTATTAGGAATTGATTAGAAAGATTAGGCATGATTGACTCTTCCTAATTAATGTATATGGTGTATGTATTGTACCCTTGAAGGAAGAATACATAGAGGAAAATATTTTTAAAGTATGTAATAATAGTACTCCTAATTTCCCCTTTCAGGGTAACATTAGAATTCCGACTAGTGTGGGATTTAGGGTTATAAAAGAAGCCTTGCAAATTTAAAATTCACACCATAAAATGCAATAAGATATTTATCAAATTCTTTTTTTTCCTAAACGTATGTAATAATAGTATTCCTATTTTTCCCTTTCCGGGTAACATTAGGATTCCGACCAGTGTGGGATTTGGGGTTATAAAAGAAGCCTTGCAAATTCAAAATTCACACAAACAAATTCAATAAGATATTTATCAAATTCTTTTTTTATTAAACGTATGTAATAATAGTACTCATATTTTCCCCTTTAGGGTAACATTAGGATTCCGACCGGTGTGGGATTTAGGGTTATAAAAGAAGCCTTGTAAATTCAAAATTCACACAAACAAATTCAATAAGATATTTATCAAATTCTTTTTTTTTCCTAAACGTATGTAATAATAGTACTCCTATTTTTTCCTTTCCGGGTAACATTAGGATTACGACCCGTATGGAATTTAGGTTATAAAAGAAAGGGTTTCAAATTCAAAATTGACATAAACAAATTCAATAAGATATCAAATTCTTATTTTACCCTTTCTCGGTAATATTAGGATTCCGAATTTGAGGTTATAAAAGAAGGTTGCAAATTCACAATTCACAATTCACAATTCACACCAACAAATTCAATTGGTGAGTATGGCAGTTGAAGTTGCAGCTCCATTGTTGATGTTGGCAGAGAAAGAGGAGAATGCAGAAATTCGTGAGTTTTGGGACTCGTCTAAAGGTGTCACCTACACCATGAATTTCCCCGAACTAGTTGGGAAGTACTGCGTTGGTGTTGGATTTCCAGGTTGGCTTTTCACTGCTGATGAACAAGGTCACATGAATTTGTTTCATCTTTTTTCCCGTACCTTAATAAACCTACCAGATATGGACATGTTGCAAGGTTTCGCTTTCCAGGAGGAACTTGGTTGTGATCGTATTACTTATGTCCAAAAAGCATTACTTTCTTCAGATCCTTTGTCGTCAACAGATGACTATATTTTGGCCCTAATTCAAGGGTATCCTCGCACTTTTGTTTTCTGGAGGCCAGGAATCAAATCCTTTACTAGTGTGGATTCCACAATACCCTATTGCGCCTTTTCTGACGTCACGTGGCATGATGGACACTTCTATGGTGTAAGTTTTATGGGCAATATTGTCATCTTGGACTTCACATCAGATTATTATTCAACCACCGCTGCCAGAGTTATCATGTCACAGATACCTCCTCGGGTAGCTTGCAGCAACAAGGTTTACATAGTCTATTCAATGGGTGAACTATTAGTGATTAATCGAGACGGATGTCATAACTTCGAGGAAGGGGACGATAGTTATGGGGTTAAAAAATTCCGTGTATACAAGATTAATGATAGTAGTTATGAGGAGGTGAAAGACTTGGGGAACAGGGCATTGTTCCTTGGCTTTAGTGCTACTTTGGCTGTTGAACCACCTCCGGGATGCCAGGGGAACCGTATTTATTTCACAGACGATTGTAGAGAAGCCTACTTTTGTATGGAACGAGGGGGTGGCAAGGACATGGGCGTATACAACCTTCTTGACGGAACCATTGTGCCCCACTACACTGGTCAATCTTACCACAAACTCACTCCACCACTTTGGGTTTGATTTAGACTTGGCTTATTTAATGTGCCATAGGCCCTATAAGTTACCTAGTTTACTTTACTATTGCTTTGTCTTTGCTTCCTAGCTTTCTTTCTTTCTTTATGCTGTTACTGAATGAAAGTCTTTTTTTTTAATTCAATTCCTTAGCTTACTTTCTGCTCTTACTTGATGAAAGTCTTTTTTGTTAATTTTTTTTTTAAATTTTGTTAATCAGTTCCTAAGCGTTCTTTCTGGTGTTACTGAATGAAAGTCTTTTTTTTTAAAGAAAGAAACATAATTTTTTCAATCAATTCCTTGTAGATAGATTTGTCTGCTCTTGGCTGAACAAATCATGCCTAATTATTGACTAAGAACTACTTACAGAGAAACACGAATTGGGAGGTAGCAGTTATTCCGTGAAATTAGTAGAGATGCGCCTGAGACACCACTATTACAAAAAAAGAGAAAAAAAGAGAAAAGACTTAACAACTATAAACCAAAACAATAACATACCCGGTGTAATCCCACAAGTGGGGATGTACGCAGACCTTACCTCTATCTTTCTAGGGCAGAGAGGTTGTTTCTGAAAACACTCGACTCATAACTAACAACTATAAACCAAAATAGTTGATAGTTAAACCCGTAGAGCTTAAATCATGGATCCGTTTTTGTGTGCGGTCATACAAGACTACAAGATCAGAAATCGACATAAGGCACAAAATTGCACATATTAAGGATAAAATGAGAAAATGTCGCTAGATATAGGTTGATCACTAAATATATAGACAGACAAATGCACGAGGTCTATTGGTGAGAACTAGGGGTGATTGAAGGTAGAAAAGGAGATCAGGTAGTTCTAAGTTCACATCGACGTGGAGGTGATTTATGAGTTACCTAATTAGTCCCCTGCTATTTCTCTCTGATAATACAACTCATTTTTATGATCTAGTGAAATTTGTCCTTGTCTTCTTTCCCTTCACCGGTGACATCATCCTTTTTGTTCTAGCGCCTATATGCTTGTCCTGGTGGAAGTTGAGGAGCTTCCCATAGTGCTGGACGTCGACCAAAGGGTTTAATTGGAACGTGGTGTTGGGCTCATTATTTTAATACAGTGCCAAGCGGTCATGTATCTTCAACGAGCAGCACCTGTAGGTCTTGTAAAATGTGGTTGGCAACACATGGTTTCTATTGTAGATCGTAATCCCCACTTTGTTTTGATTTGTTCGAATTTTTCTTTACGGCTGCTTGGTGATTCATTTTTCTTCTTCCTGCTGTTACCCATGTTGGTGCTGCATAATACTCCTACTGCACGGTGAGACTTAGTTTTGCTGAAATTTCCTGTTGGTTGCTGTCTTTTTTAATCTTTCCCTGCTTTGTGCGCTGCTCTGCGGACAAGTTTGACTTGGTTCTTTTAGTTTCCCTTCCGTGCTTTCTGTTTCATCGTGATAAACTTCATGGCTCTACTCAGCTTCTTCCAAGAGTTTACCTTTCAGACTAAAGGAGTAAAGCAAACAAGCACGAATTCTATTGGTATTTTAAGCACAAAGCGTAAATAAAGTGCGAAGAAAGGCACAGCCGAAGGGAAGATAAAGATAACAACTATAAACAAAAACAACAATTATATAAAAAGAAGATATTCAGGTGACTAATGAGTTGGCTACCGACCTTTCCTATATCAATCTTACTCTGGATAATTCCCTTCTGCCTTAAGCTTTTGACATACGAAAATGCAGGGGGATCGCTGAACTAGTAATGTTTGTTCAGAAGTCATACCTAATGAGGGAAATGGTGATACTAGATGGATACATAAGTGAAAGAATCGAAATCATGCATGAAGGACAAGTTTACAAAATTCTTGAGGCAGTGTACTTCCTTTGAGGACTGCACTCAGTTGAAGTGTGTGTCATATCAGCCATCTGCTGTGGCGTTGTAATTAAGAAGCTTTGCTCTTGGGTGAGAATTAGTTTCGAGAATGAATTAGAATTATATCTCTTATATTGAAGAAAATAAATGGCTCATCATTTTCCATCAGGGTTGGGCAGATCAGTGCTTCTGAATTTCTGATTTTTGATTATAGTACTTGTGATTTTACTACTTGGTCTAAAACAGTAAATCGTAAAGTTATACAAAGCTTATGACTATGAATGTCTTTTTTTTTTTTTATTTCCTAAAAGAATGTCATTCATAGTTATACAAAGCATAAGACTACGATAGCATCTCCTCCTTTTGTTTAATTTTATGTCAAACAGTTTAACCATTGGACCTGTTGAGGTTGACCGGGGAATGTCTAATCTAGATAAATTTCAAGGTTTGTTTAATTTTATGTCAAATACATGCATCTATAAACAATTTTATACTGTCTGTCTCAGTATCATAGTCCGATCTTTAACTGGAAAATAACACTGGTAGGCTATACATTGATTCTTCTTATGATTCACTTAGTCTAAGGGGACAATGCTTAAGTAAGACTAATGAAGGAACCTTAACTGATTCATATACTTGTTTCCAGACATCATCAAGGAAATTCAAACATATAAATTTGGCTTTGCTTTGACGAATTCAACTGCTTCATGCTTACCGAGTCATCCCTATTTCTATTGCATGTATTTGGCTGTATTTTTACTTGCTACACCAACATGAATTTTGATAAGCATTTAGTAGGGTGATTTCTTTAAGGAGCAACTTCAGCATCTTGAGGGCGCCCTGGTAGATACTAGTTCAACTAGCACTGCCGCCAACGACCACCAACACACGTTCTTCGGTCACCACCACGAACACTGCCAGCTACTAACAACAACCAACTCCACCATTACAATCGACCCTCACCATGCACGCCAGTCACTACAACACCGACCACCTCCATCATCACAACTTCCACCCCCACCGCCATTACTAGCCACTAACACCAACCATCACCACCACCACTACTACAAACCGTCTCCACCATCACTAGCAATTATAAATGTTTATTTTTTATTTTTTATCAAATAATGAATTTTTCTAATATGTATACTTTTTTTTAATATATATTTGTTATGTTTACAAATGAATAAATTACACATTCAAATGTTGAAACAAAAAGTCTTAATCATTCAGTGTTCAAATCTAGAAACATCTTAATCATTCATATGGGCATTCAGAGACATTTTAGTCTTAATGAAAATAAATGAGGCCTTAGTGGGATCAAGCAAACAGTCACTTTGAATTTTTTTAAAACGAATAGCTCTCGTATTATTAGATCTATCAATATCTTGATGATTGCTCCTTATCAAATATTTATACTTGCTAATCATAAAGAGATGGAAGATTGTCCCTGATTGTATTTGGTGGACAATACGGGAGGAGAGAAACCATAGATGTTTTGAAGAGAAGTCTAGAAACATTCAAAAGATGAAAATGAAGTGTTTGGTTATGTGTTATTGTTGGTGTAAAGGAAAGTACTTAGAAGATCATGAATCTAATTTTGATGTTTTAGAATCCCTGTGAGATGACAAAAGGACTAGGAGTGTTCTTTCTGCATTCCACCTTGTAATTATGGAGACTACACAGTTTAATCTTATCTTTCTTAAAACAAATGTCTATGTTTATCTTATTTGATCCATAAGTTCCAGAGATGCATGCAGAAGAACATGTGTATGGAGAGAGATTCTTTTTTGGGGGGTGGGAGGAGACGTAGTTACGTGAAGCTGTAGATACCACACAATATTTATCTGTCTTAGTTACTCTGCAGATATCATGTAGTCAGACTTTGGAGGAAAGTGCAACTGAGTTTTCAAATTGTTTAATATTTTGAGGTATTCCTGAAGTCTCTGCAACTCTGTAATAGACTTCACCAGTTGATATATGAAAGTATATGATGCATATTTGCAGAAATGCTTTAGGAAAATGATTATCTTTGGTCTAGTGGTTAGATCGCGGGGCATGATGTGTGGGTTAGGCGCACGTCATGTGTTTGAACTTTGCACATACAAAAACCTTGTATTTAAGTGGAGAAGGGTAGAGGGGTTGTCTCGTAATCCACCGAGTTTCAAACCGTGCAGCAGACGGCTCTTGAGGGATTTCTTGGTTGTAAAAAATAGCCATTACTTTTAGGGAAGAATGTCATCCAACAATCGGATTTCATAATTGGTTTGCTTGGGTCACCATTCGCTGTTAGCCGGCTCAAGGGTTTGTCCTTTCTTTTGATCTGTTATAGCGTGTTGCAAAATGGCAATTTAAGCAAGCAATTTATTTAGTGAGAAAGCGTGAGTAAAAAAATTCTCCTCTATTTGTTAATTAATATTTTGATGAGAGTGTCCTATTGTTTTAAATTTTCCTGTTCTCTCTCTGAAGTTACCGAGGTTCGTAATAGATCCTTCGGATGCTCATGCCCAGTACAATTAGAATTTGATGGCTCAGTGATTGTTATCTGAATCTGCTAGCAATATCATGTAGGTTATTTTGTTCGTTATGGATTTGAAGATCACTTTCTTTTCAGTTTTCTGACATGACTCTCTTGTGGATATAGAAGGGGAGCCTTGGAGTAACTGGTAAAGATGCTGCCATGTGACCAGGAGGTCATGGGTTCAAGCCGTGGAAACAGCCTCTTGCACAAATGTGAGGTAAGGCTGCGTACAATAGATCCTTGTGGTCCGGCCCTTCCCTGGACCCCGCGCATAGCGGGAGCTTAGTGCACCGGGCTACCCTTTTACTCTCTTGTGGATATAAAGGGCCAGCTTCGGGATTTTTGCCTGGGCTAGGGTTTGAAGGAGGGACAAGGAGAAACATATCCAAGTTTGAGGTGCCTCCCAACTTCCATGATGTTTGCATTCATGTCATGGGTTGTTATCTCCAATTTTCTTTTCTAATGATAAAAGTGCTTTTGTAATATAGACATGAACTTTCTTTCATTTTTATCTGAATGCAATTGTCAGTATGTTGAAACGCAACCATTGCTCGATGACTTAACATATGATGAGGTGGATGAAATATAATGCACCTTGCTAATGGGAAAAGGGCAACCATTGCTTCGATATGTATTGAAATTAATTCGTAAAGAAGAGATGACTTTTTTAAAGCAGGATGCTACATGTTAAAACTCATTATCGTGTGTTCCTGAGGTCTAAAGGAGAATTTAGGATGCAGAAACAAAAAGTTACGGTACTTATTGTACAAATGCACTATAACTAAGTACGTGGATTTTTCTTTCAATGATGGTAAAATAATTCTTGACAATTTGATTTATGGACGTGAATCCCCCCGGGCCGACTGGTCCTGCTCTTCCAGATATGGCTGTTGGACTCTCCTTGTGATATTTGAGGAGTTCATTCGATGACTTAACATATGATCATCGATATTTCTTTCAATGATCATTGATTGTTAAAATGATTTTAGAAAAGATGAAAAATACGAAAATAAAAACTTGAAATAATTCGCAAAGATGAAATTTGGCAATTCGCTCCTTCTGCATAATACATGTAACTTATCATTGTCAATAGTCATCCATCTCTTCTATATTCTCTCACCCTATTTGTGTCTTATTTATTACCTCGGTTGTTGGTTTTCAGTTAGTGTGACAGTCGTACTAAGGTCTCACTGTCGGATTGCATTTTTGAAGTGCATCTGGATGAGGTATAACCCACTGTATACGGGCTTCACAAGAGATAGCCGGTCCGGAGACCGAGTAAAGTAGATTCGTTGCAATAGGTTGATGCGCGAGCATGAAAGACCAAGCTTTATGCCTGAGGGTAGGTATATCTGTAAGTCTGTAAATTTACCCCTAAATATGCGAGGAAGTGACAGAGCACTATCAGTGTCAGCTGTAGCATTCATTGTTCTAATAATTGTTGTCCATAGGGGATACAAACTGCCTGACATTTACTTCCGGGTTTACTAATAGATGTAGCATAATTGGCAACTTCAAGATGTCTCGTTGCTAGGATGATTCACTTCCATTTTTGGCATCATAAAAGAAAGAACATAAATCATCCAACGCACTAGCTTCCTGCACATCATCAACAAGGATAAGATATCTTTTCACCAGTAAAGTTTTCCGGAGTTTTTCTGCTACATCAGCTTTAGTAGAGAAGCTAGGTCTCTTGCCAGTAGCATCATGTAGAATAATCAGTAGCAAATCCATACGTTTATATACTCGAGACACAACATTGTGCACGAATATCAAGATGTTAAATAACTGACCCATCAGAATAGAGATATTTGGCCCAAGTAGTCTTACCTAAGACAGGCATACCGACAATAGAGATAACATCTAGTTCTCGGCATCCTTCTGTTAGTTTGTATCTTAGTTCTGCCCTCACGTCCTCAAAGCCCACAATATCTTCATTCATCATTGGAGTCATAGCCAATTTTGATGGCATATGAGCAGTGGCAGTGTCCATGGTGTCATGTCATACTGGGTTAAACATTTGGTTTTCCTGAATCTCTACATCTGGCCTGATAAGCATAATCTCCTCAATGATATCCGAGAGCCAACGCTCGAGACACCAATGAGGAGCTTATTTCCTTATACAAGCATTAACTGCATATTCCACTTGGTTATCAGGTATCCTATTTAGCGAATACAAGTTTATTCTCATTTGGAAAACCCATTCAATTTTGTTGTTTATACACTTGCTAGTATTTTCCTTTTTTTAAAAAAAGCTAAATTTCGTTCTTACAATTGTAGAAATGAAGGTAAATAAGTTGAAAAATGGAACTTTGTTAATCTAAAAGCATTTGCAGGAAGCCCTATTATTGTGGAAAAGTTAATTTATCCAACTTCAAGATTGTGAATCTTTCCCAGCTCCTGTTCTTATTTGTAGATCATAGATTAAGATGTTAATAAGATTTAGAAAAGGCAAAGATCCTAAAAACGAAAAAGGTAAGGCAAAGGTTGCATCTTTGATCTTTATAAGATGTGTTCAATATCACATGATAGTACCATTGCCATCTTTTATGGAGGAAATGATTAGAGGCACATTCAGAATTTGAAGTTCATAGATTCTGGATTCTAGTCCCTTTGAGTTACTAGGTCGTAAATAAATAATTTGTACATTTTAGATTATTTTTTTAAGATAAACACAGAGGTTCGACCAAAGTTATTGAATTTTGCCGAACATCTACTTTCTACTCTACCTCCGTTTCTGGAAATGATATCCACTAGTTACAACTTGAATAGAAGAATGATCTTACAAGGATCTCTTGTTCTTTATTTATTGATCTCTTATATTATTACCTTATGACCCCCACCATAATCCGAAATAGCCTTCACTATTCCTTCAAAGTTTATATTATTACCTTATGACCCCCACCATAATCCGAAATAGCCTTCACTATTCCTTCAAAGTTTATATTATTACCTTATGACCCCCACCTTGTAACTCCCAAATAATACCCTACTGTAAAAAGAAGAAGGGAGAGACAGAAGAGTAAATTAGTAGAGAAGGAAGCCTAGAGATGCTAAAATTGTGAGATTCTTACTTTAACAGTAATATGAAATCAACAGAAATTTGGAATCTCGTCATTTCCTTAAAAATAAAAAGGTAATCAGAGTATATATAACACTTCAATTTGCTTCACTTTCTGGAGATATATTAGGTATGCCAAATTTTGCATTGAAAACTGAGATTATTCAGAGTGCTTTTACATTTTTTGACTATGTATCTGCAACATAGATATCTAGAGGTTCATCGCATAATACAAACAGAAGGAGCTGGTTTGTTTCCTTTGGATGTTTAGAAATATACTCGTTAACTAGTGAAAAAATTGAACTTAGAAAACTGTTCTGTTTTGTTGTCTCTGTGCTCTATTATTTCCTTTGTTTTTCTTTTTGTTTTTTTTGGGAGGATCATGGGAGGTCCAGTTGGTGACTGTTAGGATTTGCGTCCAAATCCGACCTAATCAGAAAACAGTAAATACGCAATGAACAAATAACACACACAGATTTATAGTGGTTCACTCTCAATGTGAGCTACGTCCACTTTGCTGCTGCAGATTTTATTTAGGGAGAAATATTACAAAAGTGTTTACAACACTCTAACCTCACAACCTCAAAACCTCAATCCCAATTACACTCAAAATTCTCTCAAAAGCTTTTCTTGCTTAAGCTTTTCACTAAGAGTATTTCTCTTTTGTTTTTGGATCATTTCTACAGGGGAAGGAGTGCATTTATTTATAGGTGAGATTTTCCGAAAAATGAGTCCAATAAATCAGCCGACATCTCTATGATGTCTCCACTTTCACTTTCGGCCGACATCATTATGATGTCTCCACTTTCACTTAAGGCCGGCATCATTATGATGTCTTCACTTTCACTTTCGGCCGACATCATTATGATGTCTTCACTTTCGGCCATTTTTTCTCTTTCCCACATGAATAGACCCTAACCCAACAATTCTCCACTTGAAGACTAATTTCAATTTGTCTTCACCCTTTGATCGATGCAGCAGCTCTTTCCTAGTTTCATCCTCGTGCAGGCCAACCGAAGCCGAACATAGCTTCGGTTTGTCTATTGTTACCGCCTTCGTCAAGCATGTCCGCCGGATTCGACTCCCGGGATCTTCTCAAGCACTAATACGCCATCTTCCAAAACCGATCTAATGAAATGGTAGCGAAGTTGTATGTGCTTCGTTCGAGCATGGTAGACCGGGTTCTTTGCCAAATGAATGGAACTTTGGCTATCACAAGTATAGCACACTCCCCTCGTGGTCCCGATCCAATTCCGCAAAAAAGATTGTAGCCACATCATCTCTTTCGTGGCCTCCGTCACATTAACGTACTCACCTCACAACTAGAGAGAGCTACTATCTTCGGCAACTTTGAAACCCAAAGCAAATCGCAAGTACCTCCGAATGTGTAAATATACCCGGATATGCTCTTTCTGCTATCAACATCACCACCATTGTCAGCATCAACATATCCCTGCAATCCTGTCTCGACTTCACGGAAACACAACGCTGAACTTGAGTTGCCCTTCAGATACATGAAAATCCACTTCACAGCGTCCCAGTGTTGCTTTTCCGGATTTCTCATAAACCTACTAACAACTCCCACTGCATGTGCAATGTCTGGCCTCATACATACCATCACATACATGAGACTGCCAATAGTAGAGGCATAAGGGACTTTATCCATATGCTTCATCTCGTCCTCGGTCACAGGTGACTGATCTTTGGACAAACGAAAGTGTCCAGCCAAAGGAGTACTAACTGACTTGGCATCGTCCATGTTGAACCTCTTGAGAACGTTCTTCACGTATTCTTCTTGTGAGAGCTTGAGGCCCTCCTTACTTCTGATGATTCTCATCCCGAGGATTTACTTTGCTTTTCCCAAATCCTTTATTGCAAATTCTTCTGACAACTTCTTTTTCAACTTATCAATCTCATGTAAGTCTGCTCCTACGATCAACATGTCATCAACATAAAGGAGCAGTATCATGTAGGAGTCTTCAAATCTCTTGAAGTAACAACAATGATCTGCCTCGCACCTTGAAAATTCGGCTTTCTTCATAAAGTTTTCAAACTTCAAATACCACTGTCTTGGAGCATGTTTCAGTCCGCACATGCTCTTTTGAAGCTTGCACACCAGCCTTCTCTTTCCCTTTGACCTCGATCCCTCAGGTTGCTTCATGTATATTTCCTCCTCTGAGTCACCGTGAAGAAAATTAGTTTTCACGTCCATTTGTTGAAGATGCACATCTTCCTTTGCTACCAACCCAAGAACAGTTCGATTGTCACCAACTTGACCACGGAGAGAAGATCTCTGTGTAGTCAATGCCTTCCTTCTATTGAAATCCCTTCACAACCAGCCTCGCTTTATAGTGCTTACTTCCATCATGTTCTTCCTTTATCCGGTAGACCCATTTGTTCCGTAATGCCCTCTTTTCCTCTCGGTAACTCGCCTAACTCCCATGTATGATTTGACAACAAGTGAGTCCATTTCATCTTTCATTGACAAACTTCCACTTGATCGATTCATCAACTTGCATCACTTCTTCATAACATTCCGGCTCCCCTCGTCAAAGTGAACGAATGTAGTTGATGGACGGAGAAAACTTGTGAACCGGCCTACCGATCCTGGATGATCCGCGTAATTTCGTGATCGGCGTCCGCCGATTTGTTTGATGATCAACATTTGTTTAAGGATCAACATTTTCATCAGCACCTTCTCGGGTTGCTTGTTCCTCTACCGCAGCAGTACCTGGCTGCAGCTCGGGTGCCCAGAAGGCTCTCAAATCGACTATTTCTAATTTCTTGTTCTTACAGTCTTTGCTTTCTGAGCTTTCTCGCAACTTGTCTTTGTACAACACATGTTCATTGAAGACGACATCCCTTCCAATTTTGGTCATCCCAGAATCGATAACCAAACTCGGTGTCAACATAGCCAATAAAAAAACACTTCTTAGATTTTGGATCAAGTTTACTTCTAGCAGTAGCATCAATATGAACATAGGATAAACAATCAAACACTTTCAGAAAAGAAAGATTTAGCTTTTTACCACTCCAAGCCTCTTCTGGAATTCTAAAACCCAAAGGAACAGACGGTCCTCTGTTAATCAAGAAGCTTGCGGTATTGATTGCATCTACCCATAATGTCTTGGGCAGTCCAGCGTGTTTTCTCATGTTCTGTGCACGCTCGTTCAATGTTCAGTTCATCCTTTTCGCTATTTCATTTTGTTGGGGAGTTCCGAGAATAGTCTTGATCATCTTGATCCCATTATCAGCACAATACCGTTGTTTGAAGTCACAGTTAATGTATTCTCCACCATTGTCGAACCTTAGGTTCCTCAACTTGAGGTTTGTTTCATTCTCGACCATGGCTTTCCACCTCTTGAAAACAGTGAACACGTCAGATTTATTTTTCATAAAATAGACCCATAGCTTCCTGGTTGAATCATCAATGAAGGTCACGTAGTAATGTGATCCTCCGAGTGAAGGGACAATAGCAGTCCCCCACACGTCAGTGTGCACCAAGTCAAGCTTCTCAACTTTCAATTCTCTACCTGCATTTGAAAAACTTACTCGCTTCTGTTTTCCAATAATGCAGCTCTCACACATATGATGATCCACTGACTTCAGCTCTGGAATCATACCGTTAGTCACCAGAAGCTTCATCCCTTTCTCGCTCATATGCCCCAGCCTGCAATGCCACAACTCTATCTTCTTGGTGTTTACAACAACAACAACTACAGTAAAACCTCTATAAATTAATACTCTATAAATTAATAAACTCTCTAAAATAATAAAATCTTCCGGTCCCGACTTGGGCCTTTGTAAAAAATCATCAAATTCGATAAGATAATAAGATAATAATTTTTCGGAAAATCCCTTTATAAATATTAGGTCCCATTAAAACTCTAAATTAATAATTCATAAATATTACAATTATAAATATTATGGTAATTTGCTAAAATATGAATCTATTGTTACTTGATTTTTCTTAAAATTTAAATCTAATTGGATTTCATCCCTAACTTTTTTAATTGTAGCCAAGAGTTCCGGTGTCGAGTTCTCTAGCTGCAACAAAATTTTTTGAAGAGTTGCTAAAATATGAATCTATTGTTACTTCATTTCCATGTCCTGCATGTCAACCGAACCACTTTCTCCAAAGCGACGGAATGATTTAATACCATGTCTTACCTTGAATTTTTCAAGCCAACCTTGAGAAAATTGATGTTCATGAGGGTGTTGAGGATGCAAAAGCTTCATTATATCCTTTGCTTTCTCCAAAATAAGCTCTCCGGTCATGTGGACTCGATCTTGGTACTGAAGAAACCATTCATAAAGAACCTTCTCCATATCCGGATATTTCGCCGATTTGTGTCGCTTAATATCCCCACCCTTCTCAAAGTTGGTGAAAGGTACTCCGATGATCTCTTGAGAGTGTTTGATATTGTACCTTGACTAACTTTCAAACGATATTTTTCATCAACCCACTCTTGTAAATCTTTTTGAGTGCATGTGGGATGGTCTCTCTTATACTCACATAATGCTTTACGCATTTGATCATTCATGGATGATTTTGCGATGCCTTTTAGATGAGAAGACATGGTTGGGTGTTATGAATTATTTTATTTCCATATTGAGATTTATATAGTATATGTTTCATTCATCATGCATGAATATATTTAATTGGCTATAATAGTTATTTAAGTGCAACGAATTAATGTAAACATGTATACATTATTTAAGTAATTCCAATGAATTGATACATGCGTCCATGAATATAATAGTTAATTGTATACAATGAATTGATATTATACATGAATATATTTAATTAGTTACAAAGAATTGGTTGATGCATGAATATAATCAATGAAACATATATGAATTCATTTATTTTCAATACATATGTATGTACTAAATTTTTGAATTTAAAAAGTCTCTCTCGTTAATTAATAAAATATTAATTTATCGATATATTAATATCTCCCTAAATTAATAAAATTTCATGGTCTCAAGGTTATTAATTTATATAGGTTTTATCGTATATCACGATAGCTCGTAGTCATGTAAAGAGTACCATTTTTCGACCTCGAGCAACCACCATAGCACCCTTCGTCACCTTCCAGGACCCATTACCAAAGCTAACATCATGTCCCTCATCATCAAGCTGACCTACTGAGATCAGATTACGCATCAGCTTCGGCACATGTCTAACCTTTGTGATCTTCCACACGCTTCCATTTGAATTCTTCAACCTAATGTCTCCAAAGTGCCAACAATGTCTAGGGCTTACCATCCGCAAGTAGACGTACCAGTGATGCCCAACAACATAATTTTCCATTATATTTTGACAATGTTTCTCATGGGTTAATTTGGGCTACATAGCCCAACTTTTGATGGGCTGAGCTGGTAAATTAGTGAGTCATTGACCAGCCCAAACTTGAACAAAGTTGAGCGTGTCTTTGGTTCATGGGCTAAATTTTCCACTCCTATTACGAAGTATAAATGTATCCGACATGGAAAAAGGCGCAGTCATCATATTGCTTTACAATAGTATTTATCTTTTCTGAATTTATGCATATGTGGTACGTTAATATTTACCCAACATACCTCGAATCCTTTCTTAAGCATACGGGGATTGGCGAGCATAATCCCCCTTTTCGTCGCATATTATAGTTTCATCAAGAAAATAGAGACAAGATAAAAGCGCAGGACCGACTTAGTTTTACTCAATAAGCGGCTGAAAGGAAAGAAAGAACCCCTTCCTACGGACCACCCCTCCCCAATAGTGAGAAAAGTATTATAATGGCACAAAACCGACTAAAAGAGGTAGATAGCATTTGATTTACTAGGGTAAAACGATTTAGGCAATGGTTTCTTTTAGAAAACACCTTCCGATGAAAATATTTTTGTGAACATTTTTGCTCTACCAAGTGGGCCCTATTCCTTCATTGCTGAGGAAGTATGACTCACTTTCTGATACGAGTATTTGACTTGTATATCTGCCTGTTAGTCAACGACATCAAATGACAACAAAACACAGAAATTATCAATCCCATAGTTGGTTGGCATTGTCTGGGAAGCTTGTTCTGCTCTTAAGAAGACTCCAGCCACAAATATTACTGCTATAGGTCGAGCAATGACGCAACTTGCTGTTTCCATGAAGGATGTACTTCGTGAAATGAATGAACTGAAGCCAGCATATGAATCTTCTGTTCAAGATTCCGCCGAAGGAGAAAGCAAATCCCAGGATAGTGATGATTCATTCGCAGGTGATGTAGGCAATGATCTATCTCCGGAGGAGATGAAGATTGCTCGGTTAATTACTGATGTTGTGTCCTGCAACACTTGTGGTCATTAAAGAACTAATCCGCTCCATTACAAGCTTGTTTATGAAAGAAACGATCCCTTGATTATTTTCATTAATTGAAAGACTATATATACAATTTACATATTTCCATAATAGGAGAATCCTATTCCTATTCTACTCCTAAAACCTTATTCTATTTGGAGATTAACTATACAATTATGATAAGAGTACAAGACTAATTAAGGTACACTACAACTATACAAAACCGTGTACAATAAGGACAAAAACCGAGACTAGCCGAGACCAAATATACATAGGATATACACGTGCATAACGTGTATATCTTATGTATATTTGGTATATTTAACAGTTTAAGCAGGAAAACTCCGCGGATACTGCTACTTTTGTAGCCTCTAGAGAGACAATTAAAATTTTCTCAAGAAATCGGGCTGCAAATTGACGAACTTGGAGCTTCTCTTTATCCTCCACTAGAAATTTCTGCATTGAAGGCAATAGAGAAAATTTGGTGCACTACTGATGAAAATACAGGTGGAGCTGGAAAAACTGGGTGTTCTGAAGATTTTGTTAAGGCGTGCAATGGTTTGCGGAATTCATTGAAACAACTGGAAGCTGAATTAGATCAATCAGATGGAACTGATATTACGCCCAAGATAGAAAACCTCGTTATCGAGTAATTTAACTACTCCATCTGTCCCAAAAAGATTGGACTACTTTCCTTATTAGTTTGTCCCAAAAAGATTGGCACATTTCTATATTTAGAAACAATTTAACTTTTTGAGATGATACACAAATATCTAAGGTTTGTTTTGGAACACATTTCAAAAGTCTTCCTTTAATTGTAGCTAATTTGTATGAATATTATGTCTTTTTGGATAAAAAAATTATTTTCCCCAACTATTTGCTGCAAAATTGTCCGTTGCGAAAATTCCGAGTTATAGATATTGTTACAAAGACTGGATCTCTCCTTTGTCAGTTGCTTAATGTGATGGAACTTTGAAGTGATACTAATGCACTCGATATGTTCAATGATATGGCTAAAGGATTTCTTTTAGCTAAAGAAGCTATATTATTTGCTTGAGTTCAAACTTCTTGGAGTGCCAAAGTCCACAAATTTGACTTAGTCTTGCCAGCAGGAGATTTGTATTTTATAGATACATGCGAGCATAATTGGCTAATCGTGATACTCTCGTTACTTGATCAACTTTTATATGAGTGAATCTCTGTTTTAATTGTAAAACTTTAGTTCTAATAGCATGGTAATTGTTAAACTTACCTGCAGATGAATGTATGATTATCCTTTGTTTGCTTAAAACCAGTTGCTTGACATTCTGTGATGTTAAATTATCAAAGATTGTATCATACTTATAATGTGCATGCATCCATTGAAATGAAATTATAACTTCGTGGAGGTTTCACTTCTCAATTCTCTATGCTCCATTGTCTTTTTTAAGAAAATGTTGAAAAAGAATGTGAAGTACACAGGTGAAATGCTGGATTTAAAATAAGGCAGCATATGCTCTCTCCCAAGAATTGAAGATAAATGTTGATGTTGAAGACTCTTTAACATATGCATGTTAGTGTTATATCTCATTTTCACGTCTATGTTTGTAAATGCATAGCTTGTTTGATACTTTGGTTTACAAGATGGTTTTTTGAATAAGTTCTTCTAGGATGTTTGTTGCAGGTGGAATAGGTACTCAAGAATAAACCAGCATAGCAAATCATATTGTTCTTTCATTTTGACCTCTGTTTGGTTCCTACTATCGCGATGCAACTCGCCAATACCTAAATACTAATATGTGAGAAGGTAAATCAACTGTTTCAGTCATTTTTGCTGGGTCATCATCTCAGATCAACCACAATCTTTCTTTTGCTCGTTCACCGTTCTTTGTTCCTCATCTTTGCTGAAACTTTGGTACTCTGTTTTGTGTCCTTTTGTAGTTCATTGACCTTCATCTTTGATTGACATTTGCTACTATAACTAAGTATAACCATTTCGTTGGTTAAGTCATCGTTCTTTTTTGCTTTTGTGGATGTTGGATTTTCAAGTTTGAGACATTATTTTTGCTAGCCAATTTTGGTATTAATATGATTTTAGCCGTGCTTACTTACGGAAATCTCTTTTCTCCAAGTTTTTCTCTATATAGTCATTCAATGTTAGTTTGTATCATCTAAACATCTGGTAGAAACTCGTTATTTTTGTCGAATGTTGATGATATTTCGTCAGTTTCATACAAGCAAAGAGAAGTGGATAAAAAGACAATCAGGGGGAAGGTTCTTCTCTGCTCAAGAGGTATGGATCTTGTTTGTATTGTTGTTCGATAGAAGCCTTTATATAATTAGAACCACATTTGTAGTTTAGAATTAGATTTTTTTCCCCTTCCTTTTAGCTCAAGGAAGAATTGTTTAAGTGTGATAATGGATAATTTCTTTGTTTTTGTCTGCATACAATCATAAATAGGGGAAATATTTAGTCCGTTCTCTATTGTCTTCTGGATTTAGAGTTTGCTGCAGATTTTATTTTTGGTATTCGAGATCCATTTTTCACTAAAACATCATAATTTTATTTAACTTAACACATTACTGATTATCCTTCTCCCATATCCTATATTCCATTGTTCTACCAGCAGCTGGTCGGTTCATTTTTTCCTATACCATTAACTTAAATTTCTCAGGTCACAAAAACGCCTCTCTTCTATCCAGGTTGATGGCTATTGATCTCTGTGTACGAGCACATATTAAATAGAGAAGGATGAAATTTTTCCTATATACATGAAAAACACGTAAGCTTCTTTTTCAAGAAAATCACATCATTTTAAGGACTTCTCAAAATTGTAGAAAACAGATAGAGGACAACATACACCAGAGTTTGAGGAATAGATGCAGATACTTTTTACAAACCATATTCTCCAATAACCTCTTCTTTAAGCTATACTATCATTGAAGTCAAAATCATGTTATTATTTGTCTGTTTTATCTTAGTTTCCCAGCAAATATCAAATTTATACTGATATTCCTATTCTGTGGTATGCATTAATGGACCTGTTGGGAAGGAGATGCTCATGTCCAAAGATTCCAGCACCACCATTATAATGGTATAATTTAATTATAGCTCCTTTATCATCATCGAAATCATTTTTGCTGCCTTCAAATTTGTCCATGTTACTAGATACCACTGAAGCCATTTGTATCTCTTCAAACAGATAGAGGAAAATGGAAAGAATTAAATTATGAAAGGGAGTAGATGAGCAGTTAGAGTAACTTGTGTCTTGCTATTTTGCGTCACTTGGCTATCAGTCACCCAGCTAAAGGTTGAGGTATGAAACACCTGATAGGACTTGTTAAGTAAAAAAAAAAAAAAATAACACACTTTAAGGACTCAACAACTCCCCTCCCCCTACACACACACAGAATTAAAATTGTAATTGGAAAGCTCGGTAATTTCCTTTCTGAGTTTAGATGCAAGAGTAACTGTCACTGCTTATTATTTTTTGTATGTCTTACCGACCTTTACTATAAGCTCTTTTGATGTCTTCTCTACATATTGTGCACTAGAGATTATCTCATCTTATTATGCATATGGTGCACTTAAAAGACCAAATCTCCATATTCCCATCTAAATGAAAGCCGAGCTGGCCACATTCCACATGGTTTCATGTGTCTCTTAAAGAAGTTTGAGGGTGCGCAAAACATACCTCGCGTGTAATGTGTGATAGTGTCAATTTTCCATAGTGGAAGAAATATGAGCGGAATGCCAATTTAAGGAAAGCAATAAAAGAATATAGCAATTAAAGAAGTTAAACACACAAAATTTCAAAAAGGAAACAATTAGAAGCAGTAGAATAAATAAGAAGCAAAATAAAGCGCAATAATAATTAACCTGAAGTTGCTATGGTTAAGAACCTGATTCCCCAGCGGAGTCGCCATGCTGTCGCACCCGATTTTGACCTGCGGGCTTCGCGACGCGATGGCGTCGATTCCCTCTCTGGATCGGTAAAAAATGCTTGCTTTGAGGAGTCGCCACCTAATTATTCTAAGGTGAATTAGGGCACCTGAATGTTAACTAAAAGCTGCAAAATAACTCCAATTTTGTAGTCTGCGAAACTAATGAGATTCTAGGTAAGGGTTCTCTATTATCCTAAAGGGAAGGGGTTAGGCATCCTTTAAGATCCGCTAACTTGCGGTTATCCGATCAAACTCAGGTTAATTATTGTACTAAGAAAAATGCATGTTTAAAAATATAAAGTTAAAATGATGTTGCAAGTATTTAATCAAATGATGCATTTGTACAAGTATACATTTGTATGGCATTAACATACATGTAAAGCTAAAAAAATATAAGTATGCTTTTGTATGGAAATTGATAAGAATGTATGCAAAGTGATTATTATGGGCGACGGGCCTAAATAAATAAACTAGCGATTAACGATTTTAAAACTAACCGAGCCTAAAAATAAATAAACTAGCGACGGGTTTCAAGTTTTGACTACCCTATTAATTAATCTAATTCTACCTATTCTAAATATTTCAATAATTTCACGAGTACAATAATATTACAATACAAAATGGAATAAAGCTGAATTAAAGAAAGTAAAAGACAACAACAAAAATAAATAATCTTCGAGCGGTATTTGCCTTCTTTGACTTTATCTTTGCAAGCTGTCAAGAATAAAAGGTTAGAAACAATTGAATATACATAACTTCGGATCCGTATCCAAAACAATAAATGTTCGATTACGGAGGGCTCGACTTAAATTTTGAAAAGATCATTCCAATCACGTCGTGGTCGCGAACACATGACTCGTTGGTCATTTTAGTTGCCTTGCCTACCGAACATGTTGGTCTCTCGGGTGAAAAAGATTTAAGTTTCATCCTTGCCCGAAGTTTTATTTTCCGTCTTTACAACCGTGGAGGCCTCAAAAATCGACGGATATTTTTTCATCGGCCACTATGTAGTATAATATTCAAATCAAGTAAAATGGTGTCAAAACAAGAAAAGAAAAACAGAAATTGAGAAATGATATCCGAAGGGACGTGGCCTCAAATTCAATTTCATTGGCCTAAATGCGTATTTATATAAATCGGTAAGACAATCCGTGCACGGATGTTTAAATGCCAAAAAAGTGAACTCGAAACAGAACGAAAGAAGAAAAAAAAGCGTGGCCTCGAATTTAATTTCATCGGCCTAAAATGCGTATTTAATTAAAAAAAAACGAAAAACAAGTAAAAAACAGTACATATCCGTGGCACGGATGTTTAAAACGATAAATTAAGAAACGAAACGAAAGAAAAAAAAAAAAGCGCGGCCTCGAATTTAATTTCATCGGCCTAAGTGTAGTATTTAATTCAAAACAAGTAAAACAACAAAATATCCGTTGCACGGATGTTTAAATGCCAAAAAAAAAAATAGCAGTGATCGCAAAAATGTCCGACCCGAATTCGAAATTTGACCCGACCCGGATCCGAACGATTATCGTCCGGATTTCGGGTTGACCCGACCCGGATTCAAATATTTTTTTTATTTTTCAGATAATAAACAACAAGATATTAAAATAAAAAATACGGAAATTCGTTCGAACCGGGTCGAATCGACCCGACCCGAACAGTGACCCGACCCGAATCGGATACTTCAATCCGAATCAAATTCTTTCCAAATTTTCAGGTAACCAACAACACTATAAACACAACAAAATCTGGAATTTAACCGAACCGGGTCGAATCGACCCGACCCGGAACAGTGACCCGACCCGAATCGGATACTTCAATCCGAATCAAATTCTTTCCAAATTTTCGGGTAACCAACAACACTATAAACACAACAAAATCGGAATTTAACCGAATCGAACCGGGTCGACCCGACCCGGTCGATGACCCGACCCGAATCGGATGTTTTTCAACCCGAATCGATTTTCTCCAAATTTCAGGTAACCAACAGCACAATATAAACATACAAAAATCTGGAAATTAACCGAACCGGGTCGACCCGACCCGAACCGGATGTTTTTCAACCCGAATCGATTTTCTCCAAATTTCGGGTAACAAACGAAGAACAAAGACACATAAAACATAAAAATCTGGAAATGCATTCAAATCGGGTCGACCCGACCCGGAACAACTTTTTTTCCAAATCTTCAGCTAACCAACAAGAAGATATAAAAGCATAAAAAATATGGAAAACTTACCTAAATCGGGTTGACCCGACCCGACCCGATATTAAGCAAAAAAAGCAAAATAATACCCGATTTCCGACATAAGCTCCGACCAAAACTCCCTATTTTCGGACAAAAAATCCACAAAATCGACCCCCAAAACAGTGAACGAAAATGGGGTATTTATAGATGGGTTTCGGATTTTTGGGGTGTAGGTATGGGTGAAGTGATGGGTGCGGCGGTGTTAGGGTGGTGTCGGCGTCGGGGTGACCGACGGTGTGGGGTCGTGGTGGTGTGTGCAGCGACTGGTGGCGGCAGTGGGTGCGGTGATGTGGTGTCGCGGGGGTCACGGGTATGGGGGTTGTCGATTGTGGGTATGGTAGTGGTGAGGGTGTCGGCGTAGGGGTGACCGACGGTGTGGGGTCGTGGTGGCCGGCGACGTGGGGTTGCCGGTATGGGGTGTGGCGGCTGGAAAATAGAGAAAGAGAGGGTGATATATATATATATATATATATATTTTTTAGGGTTATGTGTTGGTGTTTGGGTATAAGAGGGAAGGGTTTGGGTTTCGGGTTGGACCGGTTCGGGTCGGGTCTTGGGGCTTGACCGGTTGGGCTCATTTGTGGGCTGGCCGGTTGGGCTTCGGATGGGGGTTTGGAATTGTTTTGGGTTGGGGAAATAAATGGGTGATGGGTTGGGCTTGGACGAAATGGGTTTTAGTTTGGGTTGGGCAGGAATTGTTTTGGGTTGAGTAGAATTTGTTTTGGGGGAAATGAAATGGGTTATGAGTTTAAAATATAAAAAATAGTTTTATTATATAAAAAGAAAGCTTTGCAAGATTTATAAATTATAAAGATGATAATATGATAAAATATAATATTTGTGAAATGTTTGATGCTTAAATAAAAAATGAAAATGCAATGCCGTTTTGCGAAAAAAATAAAATAACATATAATATTAAGATAAAAGTATGATTATGATATAAAAATGCAAAATGACAATAAAATGCAAATAATAATGATATATATACATATATATGTCTATATTTTAAAATTGTTTTAAAGTGTCAAAAATAATAAAAATTGCAAATAAAATCATAAAAGATGGGACAAAATTGGGTGTCAACACCAATCAGTTCTCAATGAAGAAGGACGTGAAGACCTGTTGAAATACTGGAGGGATAATGAGAAGACATTTTCGACACTATCGAAGATGACCCGAGATGTGTTGAACATTCAAGCGTCATCAACAGCGTCTTAAAGCACTTTTTCTGTCGAAAGATTTCAAATAGGAGAGTACATACACTCATCAGCGGGAGACAGCTTGGAGATTGAAGTTTTATTCAAAGATTGGATACGAGCGGAGCGTAGAAGGAGTTGTCAACCGGAGATTAATGAAGAAGACGATGAAAACTACAACGAAATCTTATTGAAGAACCTAGAAAAAGTGTTTATAAATATGTGATTTTTTTAATTGCAATTTTACTATGTTATTTGCAACTTTCAACAACACAAAGTTGCAATTTTGAAATTGTATTACAAAAAAAATCATATTTCTATTAAATAATATAAGAGACACAAAAACAGCCTTGGGATGTTTTTATTACACTATCTTGTTCAATTATTGAGGTGTTTAGATATGTTATTATTTTAACTTAAGTGCAAAAAAAATCGAAAACCCGATCCCAACCCCGCCCCCCGACCCGATAAGACCAATCCCCTTTTCCGACGGAACCGGGAATGGGACGGGACATCAGTGGATCACGCCGGAGGACCGGTCCCGACCTCCCCCAGTCCCGTCGGTGGTGATCTGGATCTGGAATCCTTTGATGTCACTAAGGAGCATTATTAAGTTATTCAAACAAATGCTAGAGCAATTAGCTTACTTTATTGTGCGGTAAGTGGTAAAGGATATGGAAAGATTTCAACCTGTGAGACTGCCAAAGAAATGTGGGACAAACTAGAAGTTAAAGTAACTTCTAAGGTTAGAGAAGCAAAGATAGATGCACAACAACATGACTATGAAGAATTTGCAAGTACCGATGAAGAAAACATTAAATCAATGTTTACTAGATTCAGCAAAATCATTGGTGAGTTAAAATCTCTAGGAGTAGTATACACCAACTCCCAGCAAGTAAGGAAATTGGTGACAAGTCTTCCACAGTCCTGGAAAATAAAAGCTATTGTCCTGAAAGATGGAAATTCAAATAAATTTACTTATGATAAACTCATAGGAAATCTCATGGCTTTTGAGAAGAATCATATTAACATATACCAAAAGAAAGAAAAAAAGAAGGTAGTCGCATTCAAATTTCAAGTTGAGGAAATTGATGATGATATTAGAGAAGATGGAGTTACTATGATATCCTGATTTGTGGTAGAAGTCATGAGGAGATCTAGAAACAACAGAACAGGTAACTCAAGCTTCAAAAAAGGAAAATCTCAGATTGATCAATCAAAGTATGATAGAAAATGCTTTGAATGTGGCAAGTATGGCTACATAGAATCTCAGTGTCTGGAGTAAAAAAGAAAATCATTCAGACGTCAACAAAAACAAAGAGCCTTCAGCAGCCGAAGTGAAGATGAAATCTCAAAAGGTGAAAATGAGAAAGCTGAAAATGTATATTTCATGTTGATCGATGAAACCAATGAGGTAAGACTCTCTATCCAGCTCTAAGTGTCATGAAACCCAAGAGTTATTAGATCAAATTTTTGAAGTTCTAAATAATTTTTTTGATGAATATAGGAAATTACAAAGAGAAAAGAAAGACTGGAAAATTAATATAGAAGTATGTGAAATTGAAATTCAACAAGAAGTTCATGATTTAGAATTAAAGTTAAACAACTTATGCAAATCTATCGGTCATAGTTCTGTCGGGTATAACCAGTCGACTCGTAACTACAAGTCAACTAGAAAAAAAGCTTATAAGTGACAAATTAGCTATTAACAATTCAACTGATAAGTCTATTGCTTACCTTAAGAATGATCAGTCGACTAGGTCCGCCAAGTCAATTGATAGGAGGTCTATTAAGAATATTAATACAAGCAAGTCGACTAATCAGTATGTCACTGAAGAACACTTTTTTGATACTTGTTTTTGTTGGGGTAAAATTGGGCACAAATCTTATAACCGCAGATTTTGCTATTCAACTATCCCAAGATGGATATGGAAACCCAAAAGTGATAGAACTAATCCTCAAGGATCCAAAAAAAAAATTAGATACCTAAAAGAAATTAACTACTTTATTTTGCAGGAAACCACAAGGAGAAATCAAAAGGGAAACGGTACTTAGACAGTGTGTGTTCAAGACATATGACAGGAGATAAAATCTTATTTAAGTCAATTATGAACTTTGATGGAGGACTAGTAACCTTTAGAGACAACTTAACTCGAATTGTAATTGGTATAAGAACCATTGTCTTCAATAATTCTTGTGATATTACTAACGTGTATTAGGTGCAGGGTCTTAGTTATAATCTGCTGTGCATAAGTCAACTATGTGAATCCAATCTAGAGGTAAGGTTTAGAAAATCATTCTGCATCATTGAAGACCTATCTGGCAAAGATGTGTTACCTGAAAGTAAAAACAAAAATGTGTATGTACTATACTTAGTTAAAATTCCAGTAGGACACATTCGTCTAGCTTCAATGAGCGAAGATCCATGGTTATGGCACAAAAAGTTGGGACATGCAAGTACGCGACTAATAGAAAAACTTGCAAGGCATGGGCTGGTGCTATGATTGCCCAAATTAAACTATTCCAAGGATCACATATGTGGTACTTACCAAAAAGGTAAGAAACTAAAAACTCTTTTAATTCAAAAGATATTGTGTCTACATCTAAACCATTGTAGCTAATTCACATGGATCTTGTTGGTCCTACTAGAACTATCAGTATTGGCGAAAAGGATATATTTTTATCATAGTAGATAATTTCTCCCGTTTTAAATGAGTTATATTTCTTACTCACAAAGATGATACTTTAAAGAATTTTAAGTTTTCCTGTGAGAAAGTACAGCGTGAAAAGGGATGCTACATCTCCTAAATAAGAAGTGATCATGGAGGAGAATTTGAGAACAAAGTCTTTGAAGAAGAATTCGCAATGAACATAGATATACTCATAACTTATTTTTCCATGATCTCCTCAACAAATGGGGTCATTGAATGAAAGAATATAACTTTTCAAGGTAAGACAAGAATAATGATTGTGGAAAATGAACTTCCACATCATTTTTGGGCTGAGCATGTGAGTACAACCTTTCATATTTTAAATAGATGCTTGATCAAGTCAATTTTAAAGAAAACTCCATATGAAATATGGACGGGAAAGAAGCCCAATGTAAGTTACTTTCATCTATTTGGATGTAAGTGTTGTTCACAACAATGAAAAGGACAACCTTGATAAGTTTGATCCACGAAGCGATGAAGGTAATTTTCTTGGGTACTCAACTAATAGTAGATCGTATAAAGTATTCAATAAACGTGCATTAATTGTTGAAGAATCTATTCATGTGATTTTTTTATGATACTAATCGCTTGGTCGAGAAAGAAAAATTGCACATGAGGAATATAGTCAACTACCAACCACAACATTACTCCCGCCATTGATCCAAACAATAAAAAAATGTCGACTATTGAAGCTACCAAGTCGACTAACTTAATGATTGGACCAGTTCGAAATGAGTGGAGAAGCGAACCTGACTATCCAAAGAAGTTCATTATAAGAGACATAAATAAAGGAATGAAAACAAGGGCCTCAAATAGAAACAACGCAAACTTGGCTCTAATATCACAACTAGAGTCAAAGAAAGTTGATGAAGCTTTGAAGGATGAACACTTGGTCAAGGCTATGAAAGAGGAACTAAATCAATTTGAGAAAAATAAAGTATGGGGTTTGATTCCTAAGCATGAAAATGCTTAAGTTGATGGAACTAAATGAGTGTTCAGAAACAAGATAAATGAAGCATGAGAAGTAATAAGAAATAAAGCTCGACTAGTAGCTCAATGATACTCACAACAAGAAGGAATCGACTATGATGAAACTTTCGACTAGTAGCTCAATGATACTGAATTCTACCGAACAGTAACTCGAATGTTGGCTGCCCCCGGAAGCAAACATTTTTAAATCAACGATGTGACTAAAATTTATTGATAACAACAAAATAAAATAAATAAAGAAAATCAGGAGGAAAACTTGATCGAAACACTTGCAAAAGTATTATTTCCAGTGAGTAGGAGATAGCAAGTATTTGATATATAAAATTAATTGAGGTATGAGCAAGCTTCCGAATATCATGATTATATATAAAAATAATTGGAGCAAGTGAGTATGTGTCCTCAAATCTCTTTATTGTAAAATTTTGTTTTTGTTTTCCCCTGCTGTCCGATAACCACATGAGGCCACTAAATAAAGTCCCACATTGTTGGATAAATCGCTCTAGAACAAATATGTTCTATACCCAGAACCTAAATCTGAGACTTCAGATTAAAAATGAAAGAGTATTATCACTCCATCACAATTTTTATTGATAGTTAATTTTTTGTAACAAACAAACTTTGCTTACTAGAAAATTCAAGAAGAAACTCATTAAGTGAAAGGTAAAATGTGCTTCTTCCAATATTTCTCACAAGAATATATCATGATTAATATATTTTAATGATTTTATCGAAAGATAATAGATATTTTATAGAAGAAAAAAAAACTCTAACTAGACTGATGGTGTTGTTGTCTCTAATAAAAACTAAAAATGAAATAGGTTAATTTTCGGATATATTACTTTTAAAGTGTCACCTAGAATATATCATTATTTAAGATGTTTCTTTATTATTCAAAGGAATCCAACTCAATTTATAGAGAAATCATTTTCTTCATTGTTAAGAAATTTTTTTTTCTAGAAAAAATGTGTTTCACAAAATTTGACCAACCAAAAACGAAAAAAATAAAAAACATATTCTCAAAAAAAAATTCCATTCATACCAAATAACTCCAACTCCTTTTGTTCGCCTTGTCCTAAGCTTAAAGATATGCAATGCGTGAAACAAAATATTTTATTAGCGTTTCTTGTACGGTTATACCTATCATGTGAAAATTAGGATATATTGCTTCCAAAATAAAATAAAAGGAAAAAAGATGAAAACAGAAATGTGTTTATCGAAGCGTCTCTCTTTTTTCTTTTCAAGTAACTGACGTTACTACGCAATCATTAAACATTTTATAAATTAATCAAGTAAACACATAAATAAAAAATATTTTAAAATTATAAAAAAGTAATAAAATTAATAGAAAATTGTATATATCTATTATTAACATGTGCACAAATCATTAAAAACAAAATCTTAAAAAAGTGAATGATGTAAAGATGAATTACACTGATAATATAACTATGATGAAATTTAATTAGAGTTGTAAAAGTGATACTCTATTCTAATAATTCAAAGATAAAAGTGACAATAATATAACATTATTGTTTTCAAACCTAAAACTAAATAGTAATAAATTAGTACTCACTATTGGATCAAATTTGTCATTCCATCTAAATGGCTCAAAATGCCTTTCACGTATTAAAAATGGATCAAAATGGCCTCTCCTCCCACCTTTTGAATCAAATTTGCCCCCTTTTGAATCAAAATTGACCCTAATGTTATTTTCATGCTTAATATTGCTCCTCCATTATGCTAAATATTTTTTTTCTATACCAACATATGTTAAATAAATATTGATAAAAGTTCGCCTTGAGAAAATATGGCGTAGCTAAACATTGAAAAAATCTCGTAGTGTACCTCTTGTTTGATGAGAAATTATCTTGCTATGATCATCTGAATTACTGTTGCTACATCTCATATTGTTTATGTTTGATTTCTTTGTTTATGTGCATGAAAATGCTTTAAGTTATGTATGAATTTGCTACTGGCTATCCAAAGTTATCTATTTTGAATGCTTTCAAGACTGCTTATTTATATTTGATTCGATATTTGTTCGAAATATTTCTAAAGTATAGTCGATTCTAATTAATTTAGGATTTAGACATAATTATTTAATTTTGTTATTTGCTCAGAAAACCTAGAGGGAATCAAAATTCTCGCAAGTTTTTTATCTGATTTGGTTGATCAAAATTCAATCAAAAATTTTATACCAACAAAACAATATGCTAAATCAATTGAAAACGGGAGGTGAAAAGATAATTTTATCGCTTAGCTACGTTAAGTTAAAAAGTGTTTTGGGTTGGGTTAAATTTTATGTGGATCAATAAATAAAGATCACATTTTTAATTAAAATTTAATTAACTATCATATAATTATGTCATTAATGAAGGAATAATTGTAGGGACAAATTTAGTTCAATAGCTGGAAGGGTGTTATTTTTGAGTCATTTCTAATATGTTAAAGATATTTTTAGCCATTAAATGAAAGGAAGGTCAAATTTGATCCATAGGTGGAAAGGGGACATTTTGTAAACCATTTTTAATATGTTAAGAACAATTTTAAACCTTTTCCTTAGATTTTTAATTGATTTATTGATGCAAGTACACCCAGGTTACGTTGAATGCTCATTTACTACAAAACACTATACGGGACAATCATAGTTTTATAACTATTATTAAAACATTACAAATTTGATTGGGTGATCACCCAAATGTAAAAAGCATATAAAAAATGCACACTCAAGGGACTCAACTTACATAAAATTAGTCAATATCCAATAAATTACATCTTATCTTAAACATAAGATAGAAATTTAATTAATAATATTGGTGAATACTCTTAGTCGTCACCAGTGCTTTAAAAGGCGGGGGTGTAAGAGGGTATTATATATATGTCTCGGTGAGTCATAAGTCCGAGGCATGAGGCGTAAGCCACGTGAATATTTAATTTTTAATATTTTATAAAATAAAAAAATTATAATAAAATATATATATATATATATATATATATATATATATATATACTAGATGTTCCAAAACTCGTGCTAGCACGAGCCTAATAACTTGAACTGGATCATTAATCGGCTAAATCAATTTTGAATATAGTTTGCATACGAATGTTTCGTACTTTGATGGAAACTTTTAATATTTTTTAATAAGAAAATATATAATTTTTTTTGCCTGATAAACATAAATGAAATTGTGTATTATAACGACAAACGATGTCGTTATAGAGAAATTTGACTATAGTAATTTCCATGTTCAACTAAAACAAATCTTATCACTTGGATTAAATTTTGAGTACCGGACATCAAATGATTATAGAAAAAATTATTTTATGATATTTTAAAAAAATTACTTCTTAAATTATTTTAGATAAAGAATTTTTCATTTTGAAAGTGCTTTCAAAGAGTGTGGTTAGATATGAGAACCTTTAGTTTTCCAATTTTAAATTGCTTTAAAACATATATGAAAACATTTTAAATATTTGTCAACACATATTTTATTATTCCATTACAATAGTTATTTTGTAACAACAATATATTCAGTGAAATTCTGCAACGTGAGATATGGGGAGGGTAGAGTGTACGTAGACCATACCTCTACCTTGGTAGGTAGAGCGGCTGTATTCGAAAGACACTCGGCTCAAGACAAAGCATAAGCACAAGCAAACAAACATAAGCAAAGCAGAAGACACGGTCAGATCCGGACAAGAGTTATTTTGTATAGTGATCAAATGTGCAGGTATAACTTAATTCTAATTTCTCTATGAAAATTCATTTTGAATAATAGCAAAATCAAGAAATTTCCTTTATGTTTATTGTATTTTTATGCTTAAAAAAGACACAGAAATTAACCCCATAAAAATGAACAGAAATAATAGGGACTACGTGCTCATGATAAAATAGACTAATTTAGAGTCAATTTAGACAAGTAGCGGTAGCTACAGAGCATTTACTACATGGGGTCCACCTGGGTTTAGTTGTTGCATAACATACTACACATTTGACAGGATTTTGTAAAAGTTCTTGAAGTTCTTGTCATTTAGCTAAGCATTTTGAGGCTAAGGTTACATCATAAGCCAACAATGCTTGAATTCTCATAAGATGACCAAAATGCCATCAAAATGAATTTTAATTTGAAAAACTAACATGTAGATCTTCACTGTCTACTCACATTTCTATATATATATATATATATATATATATATATATATATATAGATGTGTTTGAACTTCACACAAAAATTAATCAAAGCAATCTATTATACGTCACTTACAACTTGTAATTATATATAACATAATTTTACAAGTATAAATAATATAATGAAATAAAAGTTAGCAAACTTACTTTAGCAATTAAACTTTACACAATTATTTATTCCTCTATTCTTATCGATAGTGTATTACATATCTCTCTAAGTAGAGAAAGTGTATTCACCTTCTGAAAGCAAATGAGAAGGAATAATAAAATAAAAAACTGATATAATAATAGACATGTCATTTTAATGGCTAATATATAATAATACTCTTAATATTATATATATATATATATATATATATATATATATATATATATATTATATGAATATTTTATTTTAAAATTTATGGATCCCACTTTTCCTTTTAAGTTTTTTATTTCTCTTCTCTTTAATTATGAGTCGTTTGAACATGAGATGAAATCATGATGATTTGAAGTTGATGTTTTGTTTGGACATGCAATTTGTATTTTTTAAATTGTATTTTTTCTTATAGACATAAAAAAAAAAAACACAAGTTGTGAAAATCATCAATTTTTTTCCAATTCTTAATATAATCTTGTCAAATGAGCAAGTCATAGTTCATAATAAAATTAATACGCTACTAGAAGGTCTTTCTAAAAAATAGAACAACAATTGATCAAACTTTAGTTCAATAAAATGGAAAATTGAACATGAGTTGTAGTGTAACGACTCTTTAATATAATACTCTGACATTGTTGGTAAGAGTAAATTTGTTATAAAATACTACAAACTTGTAGATTTTTTAATATTTGATATAAATGGTTGGTAAACATGATTGGTAAATATATCTACCAACTTATGGATCTATTTTTACAAAATATAAACTTATGGGCAAACTTTTACATTTAAAAAGTTAAAATCATGATTTGGGATCCCAAATCACGCCTTTTTGGATGATTTGTGTTTTCATCTCATGAGATGAAATCGTATGTCCGATCGAATGAGATAAAATTGCATGTCCAAACGCCTACTTATTGTCTTCTCCGGTATTTTGAATCTCGATCAAATAGCGTAGCACGGGACCGCGCCAAACATAGCGAGTTAGGTATGGGCTTTCTTTCACTACCAGAATCACCATTTGGCAGGGCTACTAGGACTTGGGTCTCTCTCTTGGGCGGGGCATCAAGTACATCTATCTTTTCCTTACTTTTCAACGACAGGGGCGAAAGCTTACTCTTTCAAGTCAAAGTCAAAATCGGGTAGACTAAGATGGAGTTTACATTCTCCTACATTGTTTGTCACTGCACAAATTTCATCCCAAGACCATCATTATTGGACTAAATGTTGGAGAAAAATAAATTAAAAAATTAACTAATCTTTCTTTTTATACATTTAATAGGGAGAACTTTAAAGAAGGCACCTTGAAGCAATGCGTAAGAAATTTTTGAATTTTAAATTCGTAACAATCAAAGCTTACAACTTAATTTATATTAATTGATTGTTTCATATAATAGGCAAATTTAAATCTCATTATCTTTTTTCTCACTTCCTCTTCCTAATGTAATTTAAGAAACTTTGGAGAAAAAAACTAGTGATGCGTACAACAAGTAGACGACTGCAGGGTATGATCTGACACAATATATGCAGCAAGGCATTGAAAAGTGAGGGAGTTCTGCAGAGTTTCACAGACACTGTATATTTTGTTCACTTGTAATTTCTGAAAATGAAATTGTTTGTATCACATAGGGGGTGGTGTGAAGAAGAAGGAATGGAGAAGGTGGGTTTGGGTGGGTGGGGGGGGGGGGGGTGTGTGAAGAAGAAGGAATGGAATTGAGGCTTTTGAAAAAGAAAAAAGATGAATGAAAATACAAAAGAGTAAATTTAAAATTTAATCGATTGTTGACGTGACGCTGACGTGTCACTTACGTGGGGGAGAATGTTCTACACATCTCATTGTAAGATTGGTCTGGGCAATGTAAAATTGAATTTAATTCACATATAAGTTGTTTATGGGGGCAAATAATTACAAGTAAAGTTTAATTGCTAAAGTGAGTTTTGGGTACAAGTTTAGAGGTGAAAACATGTATTTTCTCTAAGAGTAACATTAATCCAATGCTTAAAGTTCACAAGCACTAGTTTTTTAAACAGACATTTTTTCAACAAAAGGTGAAAAACAATTCCTCTCAAAAGTTATGGAGCATATACTTTTCGATATAATTTCATGAAAGGATATCCTGAATATGAATAAGGATTCTACTGTTTTAAAAGTGTGCTATAAAATTAAATGTGACATTAATATAATGCCTTCATAAGTCAGATAGGAGACATTGTTTAATTGCAAAAAAAAGAGTATATATCATACAAGTGAGTGATTGAAGTAGTTAAAGAAAAAAATAAGAGTTTGATTTGAAATTATTGAATTGCAGAATACCTGTTTTCCATAGGTCTCTGTTTTCATTTTTTTTATCGGATGATGAGCCCTTTCTTCTGTTATTTTAGCTCTCTCTCACTTTATGGTCATTGTTTTCAGGTAGGCCGTGGGAGATGAAAACTTTAATTCCGGGACAAGACCTTTCGGAACGGAAAGTGGTTTGAAGGTTCTTCCAGTGCAAATCTGATTCCTTTAGAGGGTCCAAATGAAACAGAATCAGACCTAGACCCCTTCTATTATACCTCTTACTAGTAGGCATACATCTGAAGTTTGGAAAAATTATAAAAGGAAGAATGTTAATGGTCAAACGAAAGCCGAATGTAACTTTTGTGCTAGGCTTTTGGCAGGAGGGCCAAAAGCTGACACATCTCATTTGAGAGATCACACAAAGTCTTGTCCCAAGAGAGTATGCCAAAATCTTCGACAAACTAGATTGTTTGGGTCATTATCTAATCCCGCCAATAATGGTGAAACACTATCATTGGAGGCATATGAGTTTCACCAAGCGGATGGGAGACGATATTTGACAGAAATGATTATCCTCCATGAATACCCATTAAATATGGTTGAACATTACGGGTGTAGAAAACTTTGTAAGACATTGCAACTGGGTTTCAAAGTACCATGTCGTAACACGACTAGGAATGATATTATGAAAATGTATGCTACTGAGAAGGAGTTAATAATTAAGTTATTGGACAAGGCCAAGAGTAAGATTGCTTTAACAACGGATATGTGGACATCAAGTAATCAACGGAAAGGCTACATGGCAGTCACTGCTCACTTCATTAGTAATACATGGAAGCTACAAAGTCGTATTCTGAGGTATATACATGTTTCAAATGCACATGTTTTTTGTTTGAAATGTGTTGTTTTTTGTCTATAATGTTCTGTTTTGTGCTGAGATTTGCTATCTTGTGCCTGAAATGTGCTGAAATATGTTGTTTCGGGCCCGATATATGCTGTTTTGAGCATGATAAGTGTGCTGAAATATGTCGAGTGTCGGAGGTTTATAAGTGTGTGCCGCTTAAAGAAGATTGAGAGAAAGCCGAAAGAATTTGTGAGAAGTTGGAGTTATTTAATGATGCCACTTATGAGTTTTCCGCCACTAAATATCCTACTGCCAATGTTTATTTTTGCAACATATGTGAAATTAAATGTGCATTGAATAACTGGATTACATCCTCTGATAAAAAATATGGCAACAAAAATGTTGGAAAAATATAACAAGTATTGGAGTAATGTGAATACTCTTCTAGCCATGGCAACCGTATTAGATCCTCGATATAAGATACCACTTGTTCGCTATTACTACAAGCAACTTTACTAGGACTATGAAGTTGATTTGGAGGTGGAGAAGGTGAAAGATGTTTTGAAAGATTTGACGAGTGAATATGGAAAGGGTAAAGGAAAATAACCAACTTTTAAATCCAAGCTACCACCATCTGGTAAAGTTAGTGGAAAAGGAAGGATGAGTGGCTTTGCTAAATATTTGGAGGTGGAGGAGAATCAAGTTCAAGAAAAATTGGAGTTGGAAAAGTATTTTGAGACTCCTAATGTACCTCTTGACGATGACTTTGATATCCTTGTTTGGTGGAAAACCAATGGATCGACATTCCCTATTCTTCAAAGGATAGCAAAGGACATCCTAAGTATCCCCGTTTCTAGTGTTGCTTCTGAGTCAATTTTTAGCACAGGTGGCCGTGTGTTGACTACTCAGCGTAGTCGCCTTCTTCCGTCAACCGTCGAGGCTTTAATGTGTGCTCAAAACTGGATTTGGACTAATATTAAAGGTAAGTAGAAGTTTTATTTTAAATTCAATTCAACTTTTTTCTTTATATAATCCATTATTTTAAATTTGTATTATCTCTTAATTTTAATTATTAGGTGATGGTGGGCTAAAAGAAGTTGAGTATTGGCAAATTATTGACGAAATGGAGGAGGAAGAATGTATTACCGAAGATGAGGTATTAAGTGTTTTAAATAGTTCAACTTAATTAATCATTTGCCATATGTCCGCCAAACAGTGTTAAATTTTTATATTTCTATATTTTAGGTGAAGGAGGTTGTTGTATGATAAGGATTGATTGAAGAAGCAATGGATGCAAATGTTGAACTTCAGTAGCTGAAAAGTTGTATTAATCAATGTAGAATGTTTGTTTTTTTAGTTGCTTTAAAAAAAATTGTGGGAGCTATTTTTTTTAGTTACTTTGTTAAATGAACTTACTATGCCTATCTTGTATTCTTGTTGGTGATGTTGTTGATGTTTCTTTCCTAACTTTGATCTGTGAGGATTACTTGACTGAAATGAACATTGATAAAGTACATTCATAAAGTAATGTTGTATGGATCAATGGATCGAAATATGTACATTGATAAAGTAATGGTGTGCTATCATAAACGAACGGATTTCATTAAATTTGTGGGAGATGTTTAGGTGGGTAGGTGAGGCAGGTATACGGGTATGCGGGTACCCAACGGGTGGTGAGGCGGGTATCCATTACCCGCCGGGTAAGTGGGGCCGGGGCAGGTGTAATCCTATACTCGCCAGGCGGGTACGGGTGGAGGAATTACTACCCGTGATGAGTGGTGGGGCGGGTGTGGGGGTGGATTTTAGGTGGCGGGTATGGGTATGGGGTACCCTTCCCCTGCCACCGCCCCGCCCCATTGACATCCCTACCCTAAAGAATGCAAAAAGAAAGAAGGTTAGTGCTCCCTCCGGATAAAAAAGAGTGTCAACTTAGTCATTTGCACACCTCTTAAGAAAATACTAACTCCTATGCTAAAATAGATAATTTGACTAAAATTCCTTAATTAAGTAGATGTATTTGAATTTGGTCACTTAACAATTAACAAGGACAAATTCTAAAAAGTAAAATTCATTCTTTCTTAATTTGATAAGTGAACACTCTTATTAAACCAAAAAATAAAGATAAATGGACACTCTTATTAATCCTCAAGGGGCATAGTCTCTATACAACTTTGGTCGAATAGGCATGATTCTAATAAAATCTTACCTTACGATTTTTTTCTTTTCGACTATGCTGGGATTCAAATCCACAACCTCAGTGGTATTTTCGATCATTTTTTATGGCGAATGGCAAAAATTAAAGACCATCAATTTGAGGAGCAAAAATTAAAGACCACCCTAAAATAGGGGCAAGGCATAATCTTAATTTTTCAACAAAATTTTGCCTTGCCCGACTAGTTACATAGGAGCTATGCCCCTTAAGGCATATTTTATATGCAATTTTGGCCGAAAGACATAATTTCTAATGAAATCTTGTCTTGCGATTTTTTTTTCGATTTTGCTGGATTCAAACCCAGAATCTATGATTTAGTAGATCAGCGAATAAAGAGTACTTTGACCCATAAATTTTCATGAATGAGAAGTAGAGACAAAAATTAAAGATTAATGCTTTAAGGGCAAAAACAAATCAGTCCATAGGAAGGACAATCCGCGCAAAAGAAAAGAAATTAAAGAGCAGTGCTTTTGAAGGGGAATACGCACAAAAAATGGATTGGGAATTCGAATATTATAAACCCAACACCTAATGCTGAAAGAAGAGTCTAGTGAACTCGTTGTTGATGTTAAACAGAGCAATATACATGTGATATACACTGAATATATATCACATGTATATTGCTAAAGAAAGCAAACAAATGAAGGGCAGTCCAGAGAGGCAGCAGTTGGGCCTCTCAAAGCAGTGGCCCAACTCGTGAATAAGGCAGCAGTGCAGTCCAGTAGTTGGGCCTCTCCTTCGTGGCCCAACACGTCCAGCCCATGGATGAATTTAGGACAGAAAATCAGTGGCCAAACCTTGTATATTAAGGAAAGAATATTAAGTGTATATTGTAGTATATTTATTACTTAGAATAGGATATACACTTACCATATTGTATAGTTAGAATTATGGTAGAAGAAGGATTTAGAAGTAGAATAGGAAAAGGATTTTCCTATTATAGAAATATGTAACTTGTATATATAGCCTTTAAATTAATGAAAATAATCAAGGGGATTATTTCTTTCATGGTATCAAGAGACTAGGTCTACACAAGAGTTTTTCTCTCAACTTTTCTTGTGGCCGAGAACCCCCCCCCCCTCGGGTTTTCTCTCTAAAAAATTTTTGTCTTCCGCTCTCAAAAACCTCTCTTAAATTTAACCTCCTTCCTTGTTCTGTCAAATATGTCTAAGAACAATTTTCACCCCCGCCCTCACGGTTTCCAATATCAAGCTCGGTGTCCTTATTGTCCTTGAGATGGAAAACGTTCAATATGCAACGTGGGCGGAGTTGTTTAAAATTCACGCTATCTCTTATCAAGTTCTTCATCACATAATTCCTCCCGCTAGACCCCTTCCCGGCGGAGGATCCGGAGGTATGGATTACACTTGATGCTACCGTTCTTCGGTGGATATACGCCACTATTTCAGTGGACCTTCTACAGACGATTATGGAGCCCGATACCACGGCTATGGCTGCATGGAATAGATTGCGTGACATATTCCAAGACAACCAACATTCCCGTATCGTCACACTCGAGCAGGAATTCTCTCTCGTTCGAATGGACGTATTTCCGAACGTTTCTGCATATTGCAAGAAACTAAAGGAATTGGCGGATCAACTCCGTAATGTTGGCGCACCAGTCACAAATAATCGTCTAGTTCTATAGTTGGTTGCCGAGCTTTCGGAGGCCTATAATGGTGTTGGAACTCTCCTTCGCCAAAGCAACCCTCTTCCCGACTTTCATCAAGCCCGCTCCATGCTGACATTGGAAGAAGCCGGTTTGGCTAAAAAGGCGGCTACCGGAGCAAGCCCGGTTGTCATGGTGGCATCCTCTCCTAGTTATTCGGGTTTTGTTAATAATTCGGGCCAAAACCATAATAATGGTGGCGACAAGAATAATCGCAAAAATAACAAAAATCGCGGGGGCAAACGAGGTGGTTCTGGTGGCGGTTCCGGTGAGCAACAAGCAGGCGGTGGGTCCCATTCAGGGTACAGTGGGCCACCACCACCGTGGGCCCAGCAGTGGGGCCATTGGCAATGGAACCCGCACCCTCCAGCCACAGTTTCCAGCGGCTAGTGGGCTGGCCAACAGGCCAGGCCCAACGCCCAGCAGTGGCGGCCCACTGGCCAGTGGCCCAACAACAGTGTATCCAGCACCTACGGCCCAGAAGCATCACGGAATGGCATCCTTGGGCCCCGTCCTCCGCAAGCCCATCATGCAGCAGGCCCCACTCAGACCGATATCGAGGCCGCGATGCACACGTTGGGATTGTCCCAACCGGACCCAAATTGGTACATGGACACCGGGGCCACTACTCACATGACTTCCGAATCAGGTACTCTCTCATCTTATTCCAATTTGAGCACCCCTCGGGGGATAATTGTTGGTAATGGCAGTTCTATTCCAATTCTAGGGTATGGTCAGAAAACATTATCTCCTCCTAATCCACCACTCCTCTTGAAAAATACTTTACATGCTCCTAAATTGATTAAAAATTTAGTGTCTGTCCGAAAATTCACAAATGACAATTATGTTTCGTTGAATTTGATCCTTTCGGTTTTCTCGTGAAGGATTTCAAGACGGGGAGTCATCTCATGAGGTGTGATAGTAGGGGGATCGTATCCTATCATGCCCGGTTTCATCCATCGAGTCCAAACCTTGCCATCGCCTTTTGCGCACCATCTCTCCTTCCATGTGGCATGCGCGTACGGGTCATCCGGGATCTTCTATTTTATCAGCTTTAGATAAAAATAGCTTTATTTCTTGTAAGGGTACAAGTCGTACTCCAATTTGTCAGTCTTGTTCATTAGGAAAAATTGTTAAGTTGCCATTTGTAGACTCCAATTCCCATACTTCTATGCCATTTGACATTATTCATAGCGACTTATGGACATCTCCTGTTCTTAGTTCAATGGGTCATCGATATTATGTTCTCTTTTTAGATGATTATTCTAGATTTTTGTGGACGTTTCCAATTGCGAATAAATCACAAGTGTTTTCCGTCTTCATAAAATTTAGAGCGTTCATTCGTACTCAATTCGAAAGAGAAATAAAAAATATTCAATGTGATAATGGGAAAGAGTATGACAATAGGGAGTTTCGAGATTTTTGTGCTACTCATGGGATAAATTTTCGTTTTTCATGTCCTCACACATCTTCACAAAATGGGAAAGCCGAACGCAAAATTCATTCCATAAATAACATTGTCCGAACTCTCCTAATACATGCCTCCATACCTCCATATTTTTGGCATCATGCTCTACAAATGGCCACTTACCTGCTGAACATAATTCCGTCTAAAGGTCTGACATACTCATCCCCCCTCAAAGTCCTATATAATAAGAACCCTTCTTATTCTCACCTTCGGATTTTTGGGTGCTTGTGTTATCCGTTATTCTCATCCACCACAATTAACAAACTTCAGGCTCGGTCTACCCCGTGTGTGTTTTTGGGTTATCCATCAAATCATCGTTGTTATAAGTGTTTTGATTTATCCTCCAAGAAAATCATAATCAATCGCCATGTCATTTTTGATGAAACTCAATTCCCATTTACGAAAGTTCATACTCCCGAACCTAAGTCATATAATTTTTTGGATGACCAAATATCCCCGTATATTATTCGGAATTTTTCGGACATCTCCCGTACCCAAAATCCTCCAGCGGGCCCACTGCCCGCTGGACCCACAATGTCGTCACGCCCAGCAGTTACAGCCACTGGAACAATTCCAGCTATTGGGCCAGACCAGCCCAATTCAAGAACTGGTCCAGAAGCCGATTCTAGCTTTTACCGATTTGGGCCAGCAGGCCCACTGCCTGCTGGCCAGTCCATCCCGAGCCCAGAAAATTCCCAAAATTCCCTTACTTCTTCCTCGAGTCATAGACCAGTCACTCGTAGTCAGCGGGGTATTTTTACACCTAAAAGACATTTTAATTTACATTCTGATGTCTCTAAATCCCCCTTGCTCCGCAATCCTGTGTCAGCATTAAATGACCCTAATTGGAAAATTGCTATGACTGATGAATATAATGCTCTTATTGATAATAAGACGTGGGAGTTGGTGCCCCGTCCATATGGTATTAATATTATCAGGTCTATGTGGATTTTTGCTCATAAGGAGAATTCAGATGGCTCATTTGCTCGGCATAAGGCACGACTTGTTGGTGATGGTAAGACTCAGCAGGTTGGAATTGATTGTGGTGAGACGTTTAGTCCGGTGGTCAAACCGGCTACCATTCACACTGTGCTTAGCTTGGCTCTGTCAAAGACGTGGCCAATTCATCAGTTGGATGTCAAGAATGCTTTCCTACACGGTGATCTCAAGGAAACAGTCTATATGCATCAGCCTTTGGGTTTCAGGGATCCAAACCGTCCTCATCATGTATGTTTGTTGAAGAAGTCCTTATATGGGCTTAAGCAGTCTCCGAGGGCCTGGTACACAAGGTTTGCTGACTTTGTTTCCACTATTGGGTTCACTCACAGCTGGTCAGATAATTCCTTGTTCATCTACCGTAGTGGTTCTTCCTTGGCCTACATTCTGGTTGTATGTGGATGATATCATCTTGACCGCCTCTTCCGATGCCTTGCGCCGTTCTATCATGACCATGCTCGTTCTGAGTTCGCTATGAAAGATTTAGGGCCTTTGAGTTATTTTTTGGGGATTGCCGTCCAACGTCATTCGGATGGGTTGTTTTGTCTCAACGGAAGTATCTTCGCCGAGATCATCGAAAGGGTGGGATGTCATCCCGTAAGTCCACTTCCACGCCGGTTGATGCAAACCCAAAGCTAAGTGCCACAAAGCGGGTGCACCATACGAGGACCCGACCCGCTATCGCATCTTGCGGGGGCCCTCCAAGTATCTTACCTTTACCGGACCGGATATTACATATGCAAGATACGGCGGTGTGTTTATTCATGCATGACCCCGAGTTGAAGACATGAATGCAATCAAACGCATCATACGGTATATTCAGGGGACACCTGGATTATGGTTTGCACTTGTATCCCTCATCTGCATCTACACTTGTCTCCTACACGGATGCTGATTGGGGTGGTTGTCCCGACACCAGACGGTCGACTTCTGGCTACTGTATGTTCCTTGACAACAACTTGGTCTCCTGGTCGGCAAAGCGTCAGGCAACTCTATCACGCTCAAGTGCAGAGGCAGAATATCGAGGGGTGGCGAATGTGATCTCTGAATCATGTTGGCTACGTAATTTGCTTTTGGAGCTTCATTGTCCCATTTAGAAGGCAACCTTGGTATATTGCGATAACATTAGTGCCATCTACCTTTCAGGTAACCCGGTTCAACACCAACGCACCAAGCATATCGAAATGGACATTCATTTTGTCTGTGAAAAGGTTGCTAAAGGTCAAGTTCGCGTATGCCATGTCCCGTCTCGTTATCAAATTGCAGACATTTTTACCAAGGGTCTACCCGCGGTACTTTTTGAAGATTTTAGGGACGGTCTCAGCGTTCGAAAACCGCCCGCTATGACTGCGGGGGTGTGTTAAACAGAGCAATATACATGTGATATACACTGAATATATATCACATGTATATTGCTAAAGAAAGCAGCAAACAGAAGGGCAGTCCAGAGGCAGCAGTTGGGCCTCTCAGCAGTGGCCCAACTCGTGAATAAGGCAGCAGTGCAGTCCAGCAGTTGGGCCTCTCCTTCGTGGCCCAACACGTCCAGCCCATGGACGAATTTAGGACAGAAAATCAATGGCCAAACCTTGTATATTAAGGAAAGAATATTAAGTGTATATTGTAGTATATTTATTACTTAGAATAGGATATACACTTACCATATTGTATAGTTAGAATTATGGTAGAAGAAGGATTTAGAAGTAGAATAGGAAAAGGATTTTCCTATTATAGAAATATGTAACTTGTATATATAGCCTTTAAATTAATGAAAATAATCAAGAGGATTATTTCTTTCAATTCACATACGTAATCTTCATGAATAAAAATAAAATGACTTTCAAATAGCGAAATAATAAATATGATAATTCTGATACATAGGACAAAAGACCAATAACAAGTGAAAATATATAATTCGGCTATGTATTTTTAAAAAATATTAAGTGATATTCACTCTCACGATGTTCTCAAATAGTAAATATTCAATACTATGACTTGTTATTTGAGTTGAGTTACACACCATCTTCTTAAGTATTAAATACATAGCCGAATTACACACAATACTATGAGTTTAGTAACGTATACTAATAATTATATCAGTAAATAATACTCCATGAGTATAATAATAAAAATGTATTTGTAATTATACCGGTAATATTTCGAGTATAATATGTATAATATTAATTATACTAGTAATATAATGAGTATAATGATATATATTACTAATTATACCTATAATAATATGAGTATAATTATAATTATGTGTAGTACTAATTATACTAAAATATTATGGGCACAATTATAATGATAATAATAAAGACGGAAAACATATTATAATTAAAGAGAGAAGGTTGAAAGAAGAGAGTAAAATTACCACCACTACTAAAATACTCATTTATGCTAATGAACAAAATTCTTTAGAAGCGAGAGAAAGATAAATTCGTTGTGCATGACTTCTCGGTGGCTTGGATGATGAGGATATTGGGTTTAAGAATAAATCCATTCACAAACATGTAAATTAAGTAGTTGTGCTAATAAATCGTAATTTTTTTTTTAAAATGATGCACAATTATGTTCTTTACCCAAAGCAATCGAGTTGTGGGCGTTGTTATCCTTCAATATCCATTGAAACTTGTAAGACTTTGAAAATATTTTCCTCCATGTATTCATCTTTCAAGGGTACAATATATACACCATATACATTAATTAGGAAGAGTCAATCATGCCTAATCTTCCTAATCAATTCCTAATAATTTTCTACCTAATTAACATAATATTCCTAATTAACATTGTACTACCTACAATATATAACATGATACTACATTAATACATAATAATAATAATAGCATGCTCTAATTACAAATAGGACATGAGATTTAGTACCTCGTCCATCTAATGTTAATATAATTCGATCTATGTGGATTTTCAACCATAAAGAAAAATCTGATGGAACTTTTGAGCGGCATAAAGCCCGCCTTGTAGGTGATGGGAAGACACAACAGGTTGATGTAGATTGCGGGGAAACATTCAGTCCAGTGGTCAAACCTGCAACTATCAGAACAGTTCTCAGCCTGTCTCTCTCAAAAGGATGGTCACTTCATCAATTGGATGTCAAAAATGCCTTCTTCCATGGACACCTTAAGGAGACTGTTTACATGCACCAACCGTTGGGATACTGGGATCCTAAATATCCCAACCATGTGTGTTTGCTCAACAAATCATTATATGGCCTCAAGCAGGCCCCCAGGGCTTGGTATAAGCGGTTTGCAGATTTTGTGTCATGCATGGGTTTTTCGCACAGCCGTTCAGATAATTCCCTATTTATCTATCGTTAGGGTAATCATACTGCTTATCTTCTTCTATATGTGGATGATATTATTCTAACAACATCTTCAGACTCTCTTCGCAAGAATATCATGTCACAGCTTAGTTTTGAATTCGCTATGAAAGATCTTGGCCCACTCCACTACTTTCTAGGGATTGCTGTGACCCGACATACATGTGGATTATTTATCTCCCAGAAGAAGTATGCATCAGAAATCGTGGAACGAACTGGGATGTCTTTCTGCAAACCTTCCGCAACTCCGGTCGACACAAAGTCGAAATTGAGTGCCATCTCTAGCAAACCTTTTGCTGATCCAACGTTAAACCGCAGCCTAGCAGGAGCTTTACAGTATCTCACATTCACCAGGCCAGATATTACCTATGCAGTGCAACAAGTGTGTCTATTCATGCATAATCTAATGGAGGAACATATGCATGCTCTGAAACGCATTGTGCGATATATTCAGGGCACTCTGGAGTATGGATTACATCTATACCCGCCCTCTGTTTCCAAACTTTTTACTTACACTGAGGCAGATTGGGCAGGATGTCCGGATACAAGACGATCTACCTCCGGGTATTGCGTCTTGCTTGGTGACAATTTAATCTCATGGTCCTAAAAAAGGCAGGCCACAATATCACGCTTAAGTGCTGAAGCAGAATATCGTGTTGTGGCCAATATTGTATCTGACTCATGTTGGATTCGGAACGTGTTACTTGAACTTCATTGCCCTATTCCGACTGCAACAATAGTATATTGTGATAATATTAGTGCAATCTACCTCTCAGGGAATCCCATCCACCATCAACGCACTAAACATATTGAGTTAGATATTCATTTTGTACGCGAGAAGGTGGCTCGCGGACAAGTTCGGGTGCTACATGTCCCAACGCGTCATCAAATCGCAGATATCTTCACAAAAGGACTTCCGCTGATATTATTTGAAGATTTTAGGGACAATCACAGCATTCACCGCCCTCCAGCTTCGACTGCGGGGGAGTGTTAGAATATTATGCAATCATATTATTATTATGTATTAATGTAGTATCATGTTATATATGATAGGTAGTACAATGTTAATTAGGAATATTATGTTAATTAGGTAGAAGATTATTAGGAATTGATTAGGAAGATTAGATATGAGTGACTCTTCCTAATTAATGTATATGATGTATATATTTTACCCTTGAAGGATGAATACATGGAGGAAAATATTTTCAAAGTCTTACAAAACTTTCAGCAATCTTGTCTAGGAAAAAAAGAAGACAACGATTAGATACGGGAAGAGTGTTCCTAATGGTTTTCTCATGGAAAAATCTTATGAGACTGAGTTGGTAATACAAGTACATACTACTTCGTCCCAGTGTTAATGTTCAATAAATTTCCTTCTTTTTCTAAAATAGGTAAATTCAGTAGTAGTAGTAGAAATATACTTCTTTATTTGGATATAATTGTAAACGTTTTTCATATTTTACCAAAAATAATGATGTATTTTTATATATTTATCAAAATTAGATTCCAAAAATAACGGTATAGAATCACACCGCGTATGTAATAACTGTACTATTTTCCCCTTTTCGGGTAACGGGATTTGGGGTTATAAAAAAGCCTTTCAAATTCACAATTCACACAAATAAATTCAATTGGTGAGTATGGCAGTTGAAGTTGCAGCTCCATTGTTGATGTTGGCAGAGAAAGAGTAGAATGCAGAAATTCGTGAGTTTTGGGACTTGTCTAAAGGTGTCACCTACACCATGAATTTCCCCGAACTAGTTGGGAAGTACTGCGTTGGTGTTGGATTTCCAGGTTGGCTTTTCACTGTTGATGAACAAGATCACATGAATTTGTTTCATCTTTTTTCCCGTACCTTAATAAACCTACCGGACATGGACATGTTGCAAAGTTTCGCTTTCCAGGAGGAACTTGGTTGTGATCGTATTACTTATGTCCAAAAAGCATTACTTTCTTCAGATCCTTTGTCGTCAACAGATGACTATGTTTTGGCCCTAATTCAAGGGTATCCTCGCACTTTTGCTTTACGGAGGCCGGAAGCAAATCCTTTACTAGTGTGGATTCCACAATACCCTATTGCGCCTTTCTCGACGTCACCTGGCATGATGGACACTTTTATGGTGTAAGTTTTATGGGCAATATTGTCATCTTGGACTTCACATCGATTATTATTCAACCACCGCCGCCGAGTTATCATGTCACGAGATACCTCCTCGGGTAGCTTGCAGGAACAAGGTTTACATAGTCTATTCAATGGGTGAAATATTAGTGATTAATCGAGACGGATGTCATAACTTCGAGGAAGGGGACGATAGTTATGGGGTTAAACAATAAAGTGTATACAAGATTAATGATAGTAGTTATGAGGAGGTGAAAGACTTGGGGAACAGGCGCATTGTTCATTGGCTTTAGTGCTACTTTGGCTGTTGAACCACCTCCGGGATGCCAGGGGAACCGTATTTATTTCACAGACGATTGTAGAGAAGCCTACTTTTGTATGGAACGAGGGAGTGGCAAGGACATGGGTGTATACAACCTTCTTGAAGGAACCATTGTGCCCCACTACACTGGTCAGTCTTACCACAAACTCACTCCACCACTTTGGGTTTGATTTAGACTTAGCTTATTTAATGTGCTATAGGGCCCTATAAGTTACCTAGTTTACTTTACTATTGCTTTTTCCTTGCTTCCTAGCTTTCTTTCTTTCTTTATGTTGTTACTGAATGAAAAGTCTTTTTTTTAAATCAATTCCTTAGCTCACTTTCTGCTTACTGAATGAAAGTCTTTTTTGTTAAAAAAAAATTAGTTTTGTTAATCAGTTCCTAAGCTTTCTTTCTGGTGTTACTGAATGAAAGTTTTTTTTAAAGAAAAAAACATAATTTTTTCAATCAATTCCTTGTAGATATATTGTCTGCCCTTGCCTGAACTAATCATTCCTAATTATTGACTAAGAACTACTTACAAAGAAACACGAATCGGGAGGTAGTAGTTATTCCGTGAAATTAGTAGAGATGCGCCTGAGACACCACTATTACCAAAAATAAAAAGACAAAAAAAGAGAGAAGACTTAACAACTATAAACCAAAACAATAACATACCCGTTGTAATTACACAAGTGTCGTCTGGTAGGATGTACGCTGACCTTATCTCTACCTTTCTGGGACAGAGATGCTATTTCCGAAAGACCCTCGACTCATAACTAACAACTATAAACTAAAATAGTTGATAGTTAAACCCGTAGAGCTTAAATCATGGATCCGTTTTTGTGTGCGGTCATACAAGACTACAAGATCAGAAATCGACATAAGGCACAAAGTTGCACATATTAAGAATAAAATGAGAAAATGTCGCTAGATATAGGTTGATCACTAAATATATAGACAGACAAATGCACGAGGTCTATTGGTGGGAACTAGGGTGATTGAAGGTTGAAAAGGAGATCAGGTAGTTCAAAGTTCACATCGACGTGGAGGTGATTTATGAGTTACCTAATTAGTCCCTGTTATTTCTCTCTGATAATACAACTCATTTTTGTGATAATACAACTCATTTTTGTCTTTGTTCTAGCGCCAATATGCTTGTCCTGGTGGAAGTTGAGGAGCTTCCCATAGTGCTGGACGTCGACCAAAGGGTTTAATTGGAACGTGGTGTTGGGCTCATTATTTTAATACAGTGCCAAGCGGCTATGTATCTTCAACGAGCAGCTTTGATTAAACGATTTTCTCTTATTATAGTTTTTTCTTTTTGTCGTTTCTAACAATTGCAAAAGATTTCAAAAACGGAGGAGATGTTTTTTTTTTTTTTTTTGGACTTGAAATCTAATTCCAAAGTCATCCTTTGAAATCGAGTTTAAGGTCCTAATATAAATCAGATTTTCAAACTAATTGAGGCCCAATGCCTCAACTTTGCTTAGAATAACTGAGAAAATTACATAAAAAGTCATAATCTTAGAGTTAGGCACATAAATAACATTACTTTTAAAATTGCATAAAAAGAGCAGCTTTTATTATATTTATGACACGTTCTTAAAATGTGGGTATAATTAATAATCCCACTAAAATAGGATTCAATCCTATTCTCTCTTTATTATTATTTCTCTTTGTAATTATTATTATTTCAAATAAATTTCCTTCTTTTTCTAAAATAGGTAAATTCAGTAGTAATAGTAGTAGAACTATACTTCTTTATTTGGATATAATAGTAAAAGTTTTCGTTAGTAATAAAGTTATTATTTGATCTCTATAGATTGTCGATTCTAATAGAAATTAAAGCCAAAAAGAATCCACATAAAAATTATTATTTTACCAAAAATAACGATGGATCTTTTACCTTCTCAAAAGATATTTATCAAATTCTTTTTTCCCTAAACGTATGTAATAATAGTACTCCTATTTTCACCTTTCCGGGTAACGTTAGAATTCCGACCTGTGTGAGATTTAGGGTTATAAAAGAAGCCTTGCAAATTCAAAATTCACACAAACAAATTCAATAAGATATTTATCAAATTCTTTTTTTCCTAAACGTATGTATTAATAGTACTCCTATTTTCCCCTTTACGGGTAACATTAGGATTCCGACCAGTGTGGGATTTAGGGTTATAAAAGAAGGCTTGCAAATTTAAAATTCACACAAGCAAATTCAATAAGATATTTATCAAATTCTTTTTTTCCTACACGTATGTAATAATAGTACTCATATTTTCCCTTTTTCAGATAACATTAGATTTCCGACCCGTGTGGGATTTAGGGTTATAAAAGAAGTCTTGCAAATTCAAAATTCACACAATCAAATTCAATAAGATATTTATCAAAAAAAAAATTCTTAAACGTATGTAATAATAGTACTCCTATTTTCCCCTTTTCGGGTAACATTAGGATTCCGACCAGTGTGTGATTTAGGGTTATAAAAGAAGCCTAGCAAATTTAAAATTCACACAATAAAATTCAATAAGATATTTATCAAATTCTTTTTTTCCTAAACGTATGTAATAATAGTACTCCTATTTTCCCCTTTCAGGGTAACATTAGGATTCCGACCCGGGTGGGATTTAGGGTTATAAAAGAAGTGTTGCAAATTTAAAATTTACACAAACAAATTCAATAAGATATTTATCAAATTCTTTTTTTCCTAAACGTATGTAATAACCGTACTCCTATTTTCCACTTTCCGGGTAACATTAGGATTCCGACCAGTGTGGAATTTAGGGTTATAAAACAATCCTTGCAAATTCAAAATTCACACAAACAAATTCAATAACATATTTATCAAATTCTTTTTTTCCCTAAACGTATGTAATAATAGTACTCCTATTTTTTTCTTGACGGGTAACATTAGGATTCCGACATGTGTGAGATTTAGGGTATAAAAGAAGCCTTTTCAAATTCAAAATTGTATAAATAAATTCAATAAGATATCAAATTGTTATTTTCCCCTTTTACATGTAACATTAGGATTCTAACCGGGTGGGGTATGAGGTTATAAAACAAATTCACAATTCACCCAAACAAATTCAATTGGTGAGTATGGCAATTGAAGTTGCAGCTCCATTGTTGATGTTGGCTGAGAAAGAGGAGAATGCAGAAATTCGTGAGTTTTGGGACTTGTCTAAAGGTGTCACCTACACCATGAATTTCCCCGAACTAGTTGGGAAGTACTGCGTTGGTGTTGGATTTCCAGGTTGGATTTTCACTGCTAATGAACAAGGTCACATGAATTTGTTTCATCTTTTTTCCCGTACCTTAATAAACCTACCAGACATGGACATGTTGCAAGGTTTCGCTTTCCAGGAGGAACTTGGTTGTGATCGTATTACTTATGTCCAAAAAGCATTACTTTCTTCAGATCCTTTGTCGTCAACGAGATGACTATGTTTTGGCCCTAATTCAAGGGTATCCTCGCACTTTTGCTTTCGGAGGCCGGGAAGCAAATCCTTTACTAGTGTGGATTCCACAATACCCTATTGCGCCTTTTCGACGTCACCTGGCATGATGGACACTTCTATGGTGTAAGTTTTATGGGCAATATTGTCATCTTGGACTTCACAACAGATTATTATTCAACCACCGCCGCGCGAGTTATCATGTCACAGATACCTCCTCGGGTAGCTTGCGGTAACAAGGTTTACATAGTCTATTCAATGGGTGAACTATTAGTGATTAATCGAGACGGATGTCATAACTTCGAGGAAGGGGACGATAGTTATGGGGTTAAACAATTCCGTGTATACAAGATTAATGATAGTAGTTATGAGGAGGTGAAAGACTTGGGGAACAGGGCATTGTTCCTTGGCTTTAGTGCTACTTTGGCTGTTGAACCACCTCCGGGATGCCAGGGGAACCGAATTTATTTCACAGACGATTGTAGAGAAGCCTACTTTTGTATGGAACGAGGGGGTGGCAAAGACATGGGCGTATACAACCTTCTTGACGGAACCATTATGCCCCACTACACTGGTCAATCTTGCCACAAACTCACTCCACCACTTTGGGTTTGATTTAGACTTGGCTTATTTAATGTGCCATAGGCCCTATAAGTTAGCTAGTTTACTTTACTATTGCTTTGTCTTTGCTTCCTAGCTTTCTTTCTTTATGCTGTTATGTTACTGAATGAAAGTCTTTTTTTTTTAATTCAATTCCTTAGCTTACTTTTGCTTCTTACCGAATGAAAGTCTTTTTTGTTAATTTTTTTTTTAATTTTGTTAATCGGATCCTAAGCTTTCTTTCGGTGTTACTTGAATGAAAGTCTTTTTTTTTTAAAGAAAGAAACATAATTTTTTCAAATTCCTTGTAGATAGATTTGTCTGCACTTGGCTGAACAAATCATGCCTAATTATTGACTAAGAACTACTTACAGAGAAACACGAATTGGGAGGTAGCAGTTATTCCGTAAAATTAGTAGAGATGCGCCTGAGATTTTATTTCTTCAAATCTCAGTATAATTATGAAACTTTAGTATTCCAACGAAGTTTTTATATCTTCGAGTCAGACTACTAATATTCATATGGAGTAGAAAACTACACGAGTTTTAATCTCCAAACCAGAATACAGCAACGATGAAGTTTTTATGTTCTTCAAATCGTTGTACAAATATGAACTTTAATATTCCAACGAAGTTTTTATGTCTTCAAGTCAGAATATGAAATTTCATACGGAGTAGAAAACTACACATGTTTTAGTCTCCAAAACAGAATACAGATTAATCTAAAAATATAATTTCCTTAAGATTGTTGCTAATCTGTATTGCAAAACCGATGAAGCAGTAAAATTAATTTCTGAAACCAGAAAAAAAAAACCTGGACAGATTCTGGAAAATAAGAACAGATTCTGAAAAATATTTAAGAATTAAAAATCGAGCCCACTGAATGCACAGTGTGTCCTTAAGGAAATTATTCCACTCAAGTACCCGAGGTTAATGGAATATATCCTCCCAGGATAGAACGATCTTACTCACCGGTGTATCGGTACCTAGAACAACGGTGTCAGCGAACCACTCAACAGCAGTAAATCACAACACTGAATTTATTTGTGCAGAAGAAGAAGAAGTTCAAAAAATTAGTGAGTAAAATTCTGAGGAATCAAACTAATTTATAGCCTTGGAAGTACTATTTCTGAAGGTTTGCAACCCTTCTGAACAACCACTAAAAACTGGTGGGAAATTTAAATATGGGAAAGAAACCGGGTCGCGGGTCAGACACGCGGATCCAGGTCACTAATGGGTAGGATTGGATAAGTTAATTAATTTAATTAAATAATAATTAATTAAATAATTAAAAATTAAAGAAAATTTGGTCCAAAAAGATTATCAATCAATTAGATCATTTGACCAAATCCAAATCCAAATCCGAAGCCGAAGCCGAGCCGAGCCGAGCGACGACGACGACGACGACGTGAGGGGATACCCTCTTCTTAACCCTTTAGCAACAAGAAGGAGTACTTCTACTTATAAGTAGAAGAACTTTTCTTTCCACTACCGATGAGGGACAAATGTTTTTTTTATAAAGCAAGAGGGAACTCCCTCCATTTCTCATTCAATATATCATTTAAACCCAACAATCCCCCACATGAATGGGGAATGGCTATAAGATAAAGGAATGTATGGACAAGTGTGTAATTTACAATCAAGGATTAATTGCATCTGGATAAGTAGGTTTCCCTTTGAACTTTCCGTAGTGAACATATGTCGGATATACTCGGTCAATCGGTAGATTTGATATCTTTGAACCGTCGAGCTTTGGCGTATACCTAGACAACCATATGTCACACAATCAATCCTTTACCGTCTATGATTCTTATGGTTGTGTTCGTTTCAGCCATGAACACCTCCTGGTTTCATGAGTGTATAGAGAATGGGCTTCTTACAATCATTCTCTTTGAAGCGGCTTACACTTCACACTCACATAGGTGATTCCTAAACGTGTTATCGTGTAGACACACTATTTGGTCAAACCTGCCAAACTTAGAAACCATTAAAAAATAAACTTAAGCTTTTTATTAACTTGTTAAAAAAAACCTTAACATTTTATCCTTATTCCTGAACATTGTCTTCATCATGAGAATGAATTTAGTTATTTGACAATGTCGAACCGTCAGTCACGACTTTGTTTGATCTCCTTGAACCTAGCTCTTGGGATCTCCGTACCGCTAGGTAGAGTTACCGCCATGATGACTTGTCCTTAGCCTTAAACCCATTCCCTTAGATGATCTTTCAACCGCCTCTCTAGATAGGCCTTTTGTTAGCGGATCCGATATGTTATCTCTTGACTTTACGTAGTCAATCGTGATAACACCACTAGAGAGTAGTTGTCTAACGGTATTGTGTCGCCGTCGAATGTGACGCGATTTTCCGTTATACATAACGCTCTCTGCCCTACCTATTGCTGCTTGGCTATCACAATGTATACATATAGGTGCCAAAGGTTTGGGCCAAAATGGAATATCTTCCAAGAAATTTCGGAGCCATTCAGCTTCTTCACCGGCCTTGTCTAAAGCTATAAACTCAGATTCCATCGTAGAACGAGCGATGCATGTCTGTTTGGATGATTTCCAAGACACTGATCCACCCCCAATTGTGAAAACATAACCACTCGTGGATTTAACTTCAGATGATCCGGTGATCCAATTTGCATCACTATATCCTTCGATCACGGCGAGATATTTGTTATAATGCAAAGCATAGTCTTGGGTATGTTTCAGATACCCCAAAACTCGTTTCATTGCCATCCAGTGAGTTTGATTGGGATTACTTGTAAACCGACTCAATTTACTAATAACACATGCTATATCTGATCGCGTACAATTCATGATATACATCAAACTTCCCAACACTCTTGCATAATCCAATTGTGAGTCACTTTCACCTTTATTCTTCTGAAATGTATAGCTCATGTCAATTGGAGTCTTGGCAATATTGAAATTTAAATACTTAAACTTGTCAAGTACTCTTTCAATATAATGAGACTGTGATAATGCTAGACCTTGTGGAGTTTTATGAATTCTGATGCCTAAGATCAAATCAGCAACTCCTAAGTCCTTCATATCAAATTTGTTAGCCAACATGCGCTTAGTAGCATTTATATCGGCAATATTTTTACTCATTATCAACATGTCATCAACATATAAACAAATAATGACTTCATGATTTGGAGTATTTTTAATGTAAACACATTTGTCATACTCGTTGATTTTAAATCCATTTGCCAACATTGTTTGGTCAAATGTAACATGCCATTGTTTGGGTGCTTCTTTTAGTCCATAAAGCGACTTAACAAGTTTGCACACTTTCCCTTCTTTACCAGGAACCACAAATCCCTCAGGTTGTTCCATGTAAATTTCTTCCTCCAATTTTCCATTTAAGAAAGCTGTCTTAACATCCATTTGATGGATTTCAAGACCATGTACGGCTGCTAGTGCCACTAACAACCGAATAGATGTTATCCTTGTTACCGGCGAGTATGTGTCAAAGTAATCAAGGCCTTCCTTTTGTCTATAACCTTTGACCACAAGTCTTGCCTTATATTTGTCAACAGTGCCATCAACTTTCATTTTCCTTTTAAAAATCCATTTTGATCCTAAATGTTTATTTCCAGGAGGAAGATCAACTAATTCCCATGTATGGTTGTTCAAAATTGATTCAATCTCACTATTGACTGCCTCTTTCCAAAATGATGAATCAGAAGATGACATCGCTGCTTTAAATGTTTGAGGCTCATTTTCAAGCAAGAATGTCAAAAAATCTGGTCCAAAGGAAGTAGATGTCCTTTGACGTTTGCTACGCCTTGGATCCTCTTTACTTGGTGTACTTTCCTTTGGTTCTTCCCGTGGTCGTTTAGATCTTTCACTTGACGACTCACATTCAGTTTTATACGGATAAATGTTTTCAAAGAATTCAGCATTATCTGATTCAATTATCGTATTAACATGAATTTCGGGATTGTCCGATTTGTGAACCAAAAACCGACAAGCTTTGATGTTTGTAGCATAGCCAATAAAAACACAATCCACAGTTTTTGGTCCGATTTTTACCCTTTTGGGCAAAGGAACTTGGACCTTTGCTAAACACCCCCACACTTTGAAATATTTCAAGTTGGGTTTTCTTCCTTTCCATAGTTCATATGGAATAGATGTGTTTTCTTTGTGGGGCACCTGTTGAGTATTCGGTTAGTTTGTAAGGATAGCTCCCCCCCACAAGCTCTGCGGTAAATCGAAACTTATTAGTAAAGCATTCATCATTTCTTTTAATGTTCGGTTTTTTCTTTCCGCAATTCCATTTGATTGTGGTGTGTAAGGGGCAGTAGTTTGATGAATAATTCCATATTCTAAGCATATCTCTGCAAAAGGAGATTCGTATTCTCCACCCCTATCACTTCTAATCATTTTTATCTTTTTATTCAATTGATTTTCCACTTCGTTCTTGTATTGCTTAAATGCATCAATTGCTTCATCCTTACTATTAAGCAAATACACGTAGCAATATCGAGTGCAATCGTCAATAAAGGTTATAAAATACTTTTTCCCACCGCGAGATGGTATTGACTTCATATCACATATATCTGTGTGGATTAAGTCTAAAGGATTTGAATTCCTATCAATAGACTTATATGTATGTTTAACAAACTTAGATTCAACACAGATTTCACATTTTGATTTATTACACTCGAATCTAGGCAATACTTTTAAATTAATCAATTTCTGCAAGGTTTTGTAGTTGACATGTCCTAAACGAACATGCCATAAATCATTTGACTCCAATAAGTAAGACGAAGCTGAATTCTTATTAATATTGTCAACAACCATTACATTGAGTTTGAAAAGGCCCTCAGTGAGGTAGCCCTTTCCTATGAACATATCATTCTTACTTATTACAATTTTCTCACTAACCAAAGCATGCACTTAAACCCGTTTTTGACGAGTAGTCCTATTTGAAACTAAATTCTTCCCGATTGTGGGAACGTGCGAACATTGTTGAGAGTCAGCACCTTGCCGTAAGTCATTTTCAGAAGTATCTTCCCATATCCTTCAACCTTGGCTGTTGCAGTATTTCCCATAAACAAGTACCTCTTCGGGTCCGGCGGGAGCGTAGGTTGCAAATGCTTCTTTTACAACGCAAACATGTCGAGTGGCACCAGAATCAAGCCACCACTCCTTTGGGTTTCCAACCAAATTGCACTCCGATAGCATTGCACACAGATAATCCATATCATCATTCTTTTCCACTATATTGGCTTGTCCTTTTCCCTTGTTCTTTTTCGGGAGACGACAATCTGGGGCTTTGTGGCCAGCTTTCCCACAATTAAAACAGTTGCCCTTGAATTTTTTCTTGGCTTGCTCCTTCTTTTGTCCATTGAACTTCTTTCTTTTCTTACTTTTTGGGGCAGCCTATTCAACAATATTTGCTCCCATAATCGTTGAATTCCCCCGCGACTTCTTCTCGGCTGTTTTGTTATCTTCCTCAATCTAGAGACGAATCACAAGATCTTCCAACTTCATTTCCTTGTGCTTGTGCTTAAGATAATTCTTGAAATCTTTCCATGAGGGCGGAAACTTCTCAATCATTGCAGCCACTTGGAATGCTTCATTCACTACCATACCTTCAGCAATAAGGTCATGGAAGATAAGTTGAAGCTCTTGAACTTGGGTTCCAACGGTTTTTCCATCCACCATTTTGTGGTCTAGGAATTTGGCAACCACAAACTTCTTCAAGCAAGCATCTTCGGTTTTGTACTTCTTTTCAAGTGCACTCCATAGTTCTTTGGAAGTCTCTACTGCACTGTAGACGTTGTACAAGTCATCTTCTAAGGCACTCAAAATGTAGCCTTTGCATAAAAAATCAGCATGTTTCCAAGCCTCGGTAACCATGAACCGTTGGTTGTTAGGCATGTCGGCGGCAGCACGGGAGGGTCCTCACTTTGGTGAACTTTTGCATACTAAGGGTGATAAGCCAAAAGAACATTCTTTGTCGCCACCCTTTAAAGTTGACACCGGTGAACTTCGCAGGTTTCTCAGCCGGTGGCACAACGGTACGGGTTGTAGGAGTAACCGCTGGTGCGGTATTCACAGAAGTAGTTCCAGTCTCAATTGCCATTATTCGTTTGTCATCTTTGTCAAATCGACAAACTATTTTAGTTAATAAAACCGAATAACAATTCAATCACGACTTAAACGATGAAGATTTTATTTCTTCAAATCGCGTATAATTATGAAACTTTAGTATTCCAACGAAGTTTTTATATCTTCGAGTCAGAATACTAATATTCATATGAAGTAGAAAACTACACGAGTTTTAATCTCCAAACCAGAATACAGCAACGATGAAGTTTTTATGTTCTTCAAATCGTTGTACAAGTATGAACTTTAATATTCCAACGAAGTTCTTATGTCTTCAAGTCAGAATATGAAATTTCATACGGAGTAGAAAACCACACAGGTTTTAGTCTCCAAAACAGAATACAGATTAATCTAAAAATATAATTTCCTTAAGATTGTTGCTAATCTGTATTGCAAAACCGACGAAGCAGTAAAATTAATTTCTGAAACCAGAAAACAAAAAACCTGGACAGATTCGGAAAATAAGAGCGATTCTCGAAAAATATTTAAGAATTAAAAATCGAGCCCACTGAATGCACAGTGTGTCCTTAAGGAAATTACCCCACTCAAGTACCCGAGGTTAATGGAATATATCCTCCCAGGATAGAACGATCTTACTCACCGGTGTATCGGTACCTAGAACAACGGTGTCAGCGAACCACTCAATAGCAGTAAATCACAACACTGAATTTATTTGTGCAGAAGAAGAAGAAGTTCAGAAAATTAGTGAGTAAAATTCTGAGGAATCAAACTAATTTATAGCCATGGAAGTACTGTTTCTGAAGGTTTGCAACCCTTCTGAACAACCACTAAAAATGGTGGGAAATTTAAATATGGGAAAGAAACCGGGTCGCGGGTCAGACACGCGGATCCGGGTCACTAACGGGTAGGATTGGATAAGTTAACTAATTTAATTAAAAAATAATTAATTAAATAATTAAAAATTAAAGAAAATTTGGTCCAAAAAGATTATCAATCAATTAGATCATTTGACCAAATTCAAATCCAAATCCGAAGCCGAAGCCGAGCGACGACGACAGTGCGAGGGGAGACCCTCTTCTTAACCCTTTAGCAACAAGAAGGAGTACTTCTACTTATAAGTAGAAGAACTTTTCTTTTCACTACCGATGATGGACAAATGCTTATTTTATAAAGCAAGAGGGAACTCCCTCCATTTCTCATTCAATCTAGCATTTAAACCCAACAGTAAGTGGAGAAGGGTAGAGGGGTTGTCCCGTAATCCACCGAGTTTCAAACCGTGCGGCACTGGCTCTTGAGGGATTTCTTGGTCGTAAAAAATAGCCAACTTTTAGGGAAGAATGTCATCCAACAATCGGATCTCATAATTGGTTTGCTTGGGTCACCATTCGCTGTTAGTTGGCTCAAGAGTTTGTCCTTTCTTTTGATATGTTATAGCGTGTTGCAAAATAGCAATTTAAGCAAGCAATTTATTTAGTGAGAAAGCGTGAGTAAAAAAAAGCCCAAAGGCCCGCAATATGCATATGTGGCCAAAGGGCCTAACTAGCTAAATCTTTCTCTACTTATTTTCATTTTGCATACTTGAGTTGTATTAATTGTTACTAACTGTTTTACTTATTTTCTTCCTAACCCAGATGAATCTCGGCGGAAATTAAATGATTTTCCTTTATTATAGTCTTTTCTTTTTGTCGTTTCTAACAATTGCAAAAGGTTTCAAAAATGGAGGAGATGTTTTTTTTTGGACTTGAAATCTAATTCCAAAGCCATCCTTTTAAATCGAGTTTAAGGTCCTAATATAAATCAGATTTTCAAACTAATTGAGGCCCAATGCCTCAACTTTGCTTAAAATAACTGAGAAAATTACACAAAAAGTCATAATCTTAGAGTTAGGCACATAAATAGCATTACTTTTAAAATTACACAAAAAGAGCAACTTTTATTATATTTATGACACGTTCATAAAATGTGGGTATAATTAATAATCCCACTAAAATAGGATTCAATCATATTCTCTCTCTTTATTATTATTTCTCTCTATAATTATTATTATTTACAATAAATTTCCTTCTTTTTCCTAAAATAGGTAAATTCAATAGTAATAGTAGTAGAACTATACTTCTTTATTTGGATGTAATAGAAAAAGTTTTTCATATTTTACCAAAAATAATGATGTATTTTTATATATTTATCAAAATTAGATTCCAAAAATAACGGTATGGAATCACACCGCGTATGTAATAATAGTACTCCTATTTTCCCTTTCCGGGTAACATTAGGATTCCGATCAGTGTGGGATTTGGGGTTATAAAAGAAGCTTTGCAAATTCAAAATTCACAGAATCAAATTCAATAAGATATTTATCAAATTCTTTTTTTTCTAAAAGTATGTAATAATAGTACTCATATTTTCTCCTTTCCGGGTAACATTAGGATTCCGACCCGTGTGGGATTTAGGGTTATAAAAGAAGCCTTGCAAATTCAAAATTAACACAAACAAATTCAATAAGATATTTATCAAATTCTTTTTTCCCTAAACGTATGTAATAATAGTACTCCTATTTTCTCCTTTTCGGATAACATTAGGATTCCGACCAGTGTGGGATTTAGGGTTATAAAAGAAGCCTTGGAAATTCAAAATTCACACAATCAAATTCAATAAGATATTTATCAAATTCTTTTTTTCTAAAAGTATGTAATAATAGTACTCATATTTTCTCCTTTTCGGGTAACATTAGGATTCCGACCCGTGAGGGATTTAGGGTTATATAAGAAGCCTTGCAAATTCAAAATTCACACAAACAAATTCAATAAGATATTTATCAAATTCTTTTTTTCCTAAACGTATGTAATAATAGTACTCCTATTTTCCCCTTTCCGCGTAACATTAGGATTCCGACCAGTGTGGGATTTAGGGTTATAAAAGAAGCCTTGCAAATTCAAAATTCACACAAACAAATTCAATAAGATATTTATCAAATTCTTTTTTCCCTAAACGTATGTAATAATAGTACTCCTATTTTCCCCTTCCCGGTAACATTAGGATTCCGACCCCGTGTGGGATCAAATTCAATAAGATATTTTCTAAAAGTATGTAATAATTATAAGGTTATAAAAGAAGCCTTGCAAATTCAAAATTCACACAAACAAATTCAATAAAATATTTATCAAATTCTTTTTTTCCTAAACGTATGTATTAATAGTACTCCTATTTTCCCCTTTCCGGGTAACATTAGAATTCCGACCCGTGTGGGATTTAGGGTTATAAAAGAAGCCTTGCAAATTCAAAATTCACACAAACAAATTCAATAAGATATTTATCAAAATCTTTTTTTCCTAAACGTATGTAATAATAGTACTCCTATTTTTTTTCCTTTCCGGGTAACATTAGGATTCCGTACTCCTACCAAAAGATTGTGGTATTTAGGGTTTTAAAAGAAGCCTTGTAAATTCAAAATTGACATAAACAAATTCAGTATTTATCAAATTCTTTTTTCCTAAACGTATGTAATGTAATAACGTATTTAGGGTTAATAAAAGAAGTACTCTATTTTTTTTCCTTTACGAGTAACATTAGGATTTCGACCCGTATGGGATTTAGGTTATAAAGAAGCCTTGCAAATTCAAAATTGACATAAACAAATTTAATAAGATATCAAATTCTTATTTTACCCTTTCCCGCTAATATTAGGAATCCGAATTTGAGGTTATAAAAGAAGGTTGCAAATTCACAATTCACACCAACAAATTCAATTGGCGAGTATGGCAGTTGAAGTTGCAGCTCCATTGTTGATGTTGGCAGAAAAAGAGGAGAATGCAGAAATTCGTGAGTTTTGGGACTTGTCTAAAGGTATCACCTACACCATGAATTTTCCCGAACTAGTTGGGAAGTACTGCGTTGGTGTTGGATTTCCAGGTTGGCTTTTCACTGCTGATGAACAAGGTCACATGAATTTGTTTCATCTTTTTTCCCGTACCTTAATAAACCTACCAGACATGGACATGTTGCAAGGTTTCGCTTTCCAGGAGGAACTTGGTTGTGATCATATTACTTATGTCCAAAAAGCATTACTTTCTTCAGATCCTTTGTCGTCAACAGATGACTATGTTTTGGCCCTAATTCAAGGGTATCCTCGCACTTTTGCTTTCTGGAGGCCAGGAAGCAAATCCTTTACTAGTGTGGATTCGACAATACCCTATTGCGCCTTTTCAGACGTCACCTGGCATGATGGACACTTCTATGGTGTAAGTTTTATGGGCAATATTGTCATCTTGGACTTCACATCAGATTATTATTCAACCACCGCTGCCAGAGTTATCATGTCACAGATACCTCCTCGAGTGGAGAAGGGTAGAGAAGGGTAGGGGGTTGTCCCGTAATCCACCGAGTTTCAAACCGTGCAGCACTGGCTCTTGAGGGATTTCTTGGTTGTAAAAAATAGCCATTACTTTTAGGGAAGAATGTCATCCAACAATCGGATCTCATAATTGGTTTGCTTGGGTCACCATTCGCTGTTAGCCGGCTCAAGGGTTTGTCCTTTCTTTTGATCTGTTATAGCGTGTTGCAAAATAGCAATTTAAGCAAGCAATTTATTTAGTGAGAAAGCGTGAGTAAAAAATTCTCCTCTATTTGTTAATTAATATTTTGATGAGAGTGTCCTGTTGTTTTAAATTTTCCTGTTCTCTCTCTGAAGTTACCGAGGTTCGTAATAGATCCTTCGGATGCTCATGCCCAGTACAATTAGAATTTGATGGCTCAGTGATTGTTATCTGAATCTGCTAGCAATATCATGTAGGTTATTTTGTTCGTTATGGATTTGAAGATCACTTTCTTTTCAGTTTTCTGACATGACTCTCTTGTGGATATAGAAGGGGAGCCTTGGAGTAACTGGTAAAGTTGCTGCCATGTGACCAGGAGGTCATGGGTTCAAGCCGTGGAAACAGCCTCTTGCACAAATGTGAGGTAAGGTGCGCGTACAATAGACCCTTGTGGTCCGGCCCTTCCCTGGACCCCGCGCATAGCGGGAGCTTAGTGCACCAGGCTGCCCTTTTACTCTCTTGTGGATATAAAGGGCCAGCTTCAGGATTTTTGCCTGGGCTAGGGTTTGAAGGAGGGACAAGGAGAAACATATCCAAGTTTGAGGTGCCTCCCAACTTCCATGATGTTTGCGTTCATGTCATGGGTTGTTATCTCCAATTTTCTTTTCTAATGATAAAAGTGCTTTTGTAATATAGACATGGTCTTTCTTTCATTTTTATCTGAATGCAATTGTCAGTATGTTGAAACGCAACCATTGCTCGATGACTTAACATATGATGAGGTGGATGAAATATAATGCACCTTGCTAATGGGGCAAACTTGCTTTAAATCTATTTAAAGCTTGAATTTGCTTCCAGTATAGTTGGCTTTATCTTGATATTGTGCTCTTGAATTGAATGGTGGCACATAAATTCAAGGCCCTTTAATTACCTGGTCCTTAAAGTGGTAGGTATAATGCTGATATTGTCTCTTTATAAGTGTGCCTGGTATAATATAAAGTGTGATACTGTTCTTCCGGAGGCCCTCTTCAGTGTTAAAACTCGTTATATCCTCTTCGATATGTATTGAAATTAATTCGTAAAGAAGAGATGACTTTTTTAAAGCAGGATGCTACATGTTAAAACTCATTATCGTGTGTTCCTGAGGTCTAAAGGAGAATTTAGGATGCAGAAACAAAAAGCTACGGTACTTATTGTACAAATGCACTATAACTAAGTACGTGGATTTTTCTTTCAATGATGGTAAAATAATTCTTGACAATTTGATTTATGGACGTGAATCCCCCGGGCCCGACTGGTCCTGCTCTTCCAGATATGGCTGGTGGACTCTCCTTGTGATATTTGAGGCTTATCATTGATTGTTAAAATGATTTTAGAAAAGATGAAAAATAAGAAAATAAAAACTTGAAATAATTCGCAAAGATGAAATTTGGCAATTCGCTCCTTCTGCATAATACATGTAACTTATCATTGTCAATAGTCATCCATCTCTTCTATATTCTCTCACCCTATTTGTGGCTTATTTATTACCTCGGTTGTTGGTTTTCAGTTAGTGTGACAGTCGTACTAAGGTGTCACTGTCGGATTGCATTTTTGAAGTGCATCTGGGTGAGGTATAACCCACTGTATGCGGGGTTCACAAGAGATAGCCGGTCCGGAGACCGAGTAAAGTAGATTCGTTGCAATAGGTTGATGCGCGAGCATGAAAGACCAAGCTTTATGCCTGAGGGTAGGTATATCTGTAAGTCTGTAAATTTACACCTAAATATGCGAGGAAGTGACAGAGCACTGTCAGTGTCAACTGTAGCATTCATTGTGATAATAATTGTTGTCCATAGGGGATACAAACTGCCTGACATTTACTTCCGACTATTTTGTTTAGAGCAAGTGAAATGAGAAAGCTCTTATCGGACCCGTGCATATATATTAGTCTACTTGCTGGTTCTCGGTGCTTCTGTACCATATTCAATTTTGTCGCCACACTATCGTCATTTCTACCTTGCATTAGCTATTTCTCTCAGTGCTGTCGTAGTGCCAGCGATGATTGGTTGAGAGGTTGTGCAATTCTGGAATCATATCTTTTATTGTGAGGACATCTTGGTCATAATCTTGTTGGCCTGTTTTAGATACTTCTTTGCAGTAAATGTGATGCAAAATCTACATAGATTAGGTAATGTTTTGGAGGTCAATTTGGCGAACTTCCTATAGATTACCTGGGGATGCCATTAGAGGCTATATGTATAAGGCAACACATGTGTGGCGAAACATTTAAGTTGAATGTGAAAAAAGGTTTGCTATGTGAAAGACAATACTTATCTCTCGGAGGTAAGGTGGTGCTCATCACTAGTGTTCTCGATCCCTCCATGTCTTGTGTCCTTTTCCCAATACTGGTCAGTGTGAACAAAAGTTGGACAGGGTTAGGAGGAACTGTGTGAGGCGGTAATAAATATCCTTTCATCTGTAGTGAAGTGGGACAAGGTGATGTTGGATAAGAAAAGAGGAGAGCTTGACATGAGAAACTTAATGATAAATGATCGTTCTATTGACAATTATATTCTTTATCTCAAAAGGTGACAGCTCAATAACCCATATTTACATTAGTAAGTCATAAAAGAATACAACAACCCCCGACGGATTATATACGAATAGACAATCAACGTCTAACTTTGTAGTAGACCGTGGTATTTAAGTGGAGAATGGAGAATGGTAGAGAGAAGGTTTATTATCCACCAAGTTTCGGACTCTGGCCCTCAAGGATTTCTGTTTGTTAAAAAAACAGATAACCAAGATTTTGCTGCAGAATTAGTCAGCATTAGATATAATCATCTTTAGTAACACTGAATTTGATCTTCTCTTCATCTAGAGGTCTTAATTAGCACTTATATGCATTTGTAGCAGCATTGTTTTGCAAGAGAATTTTGAGTATTCGGACCTGGTATTCATTCTCCCTAATACCCTTTTTAATATCTCGTGATGTTTTGCAGAATGTTGCAGTTGACTTGCTCCTGGAGCCCTCCTTGCGAGTGGCCAACATGAAGGTAATGTTGGAGTCTCTTTTCCTTTTAATCTTTATATGAACTTCAAGTACTTCATGGTGTGATATTATTGATTCGCTTGTTACATCTTATACATTTTTCTGATATTTGATTTAAGAGTTTAGAGCTTTTGATAGCTGTTCTTTAGATATCTCTTGGGACCTTTTAATCTTTATTTTGTGGGAGTGGAGGGTGCGGGTGGGGGGTTGGTGCATATGTTTGTCCATCATAGTAAATAATTTAGCGAAATTTGCTGTACGCAAGCTCTTTACTTTTGTAAAAGCCTAAAACTGTAGATAGCTAAATGTGCAGTTTCCTCATTGATTCAGTAGCCCACCCCCACTGCATCGCCATGACCAAGAGCATATAATAAAAGAAAAAAAGGGGGAAGAAAGAAAGAAATTGGAAAAACTAAAGCAAATGATATATTTTTTTTCTATTTATTTTTTTCATCATTCTGAAGTGATTTTATTATGTGATCCAAGTGACATTTTCTAGGAACGCTACGGTTGTAGCATTGCTTTAGTTAGTATCATGCATGATCTGATGCATCAGTTCTCACGTGTTTTTTTAAATTAGTATCACTCTTTCTACATGATTTGATGCATCAGTTCTCACGTGGTTTTTTTTTTTTTTTTGGTTTAAATAAGGGATCAGTTCTCATGCTTTTACAAGTAAAAATCTATAGTTGCAAGTTTGTTTCTGTTTCCATTAATGCAGCTGCTCAAAGTGTTAAGCTTATGGATCCTTGTTTTCCCAGAGGATATACACACAACATAAGGTCATTGAAGCTCTCCCCAGTATCTGCTCTGTATCTGCTCTGTATCCGAGAGTGCAGGTCTGCCTCACTATTAATGTAGCAGAAATTCAAAGGTATGCTTTTCCTTTTACCTGTAATAAAAAATATGCAATGTTAATTTTGTACTTAACACTTTTACCAGGGGAACCTTTTGGCAGCCTCCACACTTTTTTGCTATTTGTTTCCCACCTGCTTCAAGGGGAGGGGAGCAGCTTTCTTCACTAAATACTTTATGTTCTAGTAATTTCCAACTTTCATCATCATTAAACATACGAAGAGGAATGGGTTTACTAACAGATGTAGCATAATTGGCAACTTCAAGATGTCTCGTTGCTAGGATGATTCACTTCCATTTTTGGCATCATAAAAGAAAGAACATAAATCATCCCACGCACTAGCTTCCTGCACATCATTAACAAGGATAAGATATCTTTTCACCAGTAAAGTTTTCCGGAGTTTTTCTGCTTCATCAGCTTTAGTAGAGAAGCTAGGTTTCTTTCCAGTAGCATCAGGTAGAATAATCAGTAGCAAATCCATACGTTTATATACTCGAGACACACAACATTGTGCACGAATATCAAGATGTTCAATAACTGACCCATCAGAATAGAGATATTTGGCCAAAGTAGACTTACCTAAGACAGGCATACCGACAATAGAGATAACATCTAGTTCTCGGCATCCTTCTGTTAGTTTGTATCTTAGTTCTGCCCTCACGTCCTCAAAGCCCACAATATCTTCATTCATCATTGGAGTCATAGCCAATTTTGATGGCATATGAGCAGTGGCAGTGTCCATGGTATCATGTCATACTGGGTTAAACATTTGGTTTTCCTGAATCTCTACATCTGGCCTGATAAGCATAATCTCCTCAATGATATCCGAGAGCCAACGCTCGAGACACCAATGAGGAGCTTATTTCCTTATACAAGCATTAACGCATATTCCACTCGGTTATCAGGTATCCTGTTTAGCGAATACAAGTTTATTCTCATTTGGAAAACCCATTCAATTTTGTTGTTTATACACTTGCTAGTATTTTCCTTTTTTTTTTAGAAGCTAAATTTCGTTCTTACAATTGTAGAAATGAAGCTAAATAAGTTGAAAAATGGAACTTTGTTAATCTAAAAAGCATTTGCAGGAAGCCCTATTATTGTGGAAAAGTTAATTTATCCAACTTCAAGATTGTGAATCTTTCCCAGCTCCTGTTCTTATTTGTAGATCATAGATTAAGATGTTAATAAGATTTAGAAAAGGCAAAGATCCTAAAAACGAAAAAGGTAAGGCAAAGGTTGCATCTTTGATCTTTATAAGATGTGTTCAATATCACATGATAGTACCATTGCCATCTTTTATGGAGGAAATGATTAGAGGCACATTCAGAATTTGAAGTTCATAGATTCTGGATTCTAGTCCCTTTGAGTTACTAGGTCGTAAATAAATAATTTGTACATTTTAGATAATTTTTTTAAGATAAACACAGAGGTTCGACCAAAGTTATTGAATTTTGCCGAACATCTACTTTCTACTCTACCTCCGTTTCTGGAAATGATATCCACTAGTTACAACTTGAATAGAAGAATGATCTTACAAGGATCTCTTGTATTTTATTTATTGATCTCTTATATTATTACCTTATGACCCCCACCATAATCCAAAATAGCCTTCACTATTCCTTCAAAGTTCATCTTGATTTGATTGATACATTATGTAATGTGGTCATTCTTTTATGTGGTTTATCCACCTTGTAACTCCCAAATAATACCCTACTGTAAAAAGAAGGGAGAGACAGAAGAGTAAATTAGTAGAGAAGGAAGCCTAGAGATGCTAAAATTGTGAGATTCTTACTTTAACAGTAATATGAAATCAACAGAAATTTGGAATCTCGTCATTTCCTTAAAAATAAAAAGGTAATCAGAGTATATATAACACTTCAATTTGCTTCACTTTCTGGAGATATATTAGGTATGCCAAATTTTGCATTGAAAACTGAGATTATTCAGAGAGCTTTTACATTTTTTGACTATGTATCTGCAACATAGATATCTAGAGGTTCATCGCATAATACAAACAGAAGGAGCTGGTTTGTTTCCTTTGGATGTTTAGAAATATACTCGTTATACTAGTGAAAAAATTGAACTTAGAAAACTGTTCTGTTTTGTTGTCTCTGTGCTCTAGTATTTCCTTTGTTTTTCTTTTTGTTTTTTTGGGAGGATCATGGGAGGTCCAGTTGGTGACTGTTAGGATTTTCTTCCAAATCCGACCTAATCAGAAAACAGTAAATACGCAATGAACAAATAACACACACAGATTTATAGTGGTTCACTCTCAATGTGAGAGCTACGTCCACTTTGCTGTTGCAGATTTTATTAAGGGAGAAATATTACAAAAGTGTTTACAACACTCAACCTCACAACCTCAATCCCAATTACACTCAAAATTCTCTCAAAAGCTTTTCTTGCTTAAGCTTTTCACTAAGAGTATTTCTCTTTTGTTTTTGGATCATTTCTACAGGGGAAGGAGTGCATTTATTTATAGGTGAGATTTTCCGAAAAATGAGTCCAATAAATCGGCCGACATCATTATGATGTCTCCACTTTCACTTTCGGCCGACATCATTATGATGTCTTCACTTTCGGCCATTTTTTCTCTTTCCCACATGGGTGGACCCTAACCCAACAATTCTCCACTTGAAGACTAATTTCAATCTGTCTTCACACTTTGATCGATGCAGCAACTCTTTCCTAGTTTCATCCTCGTGCGAGCCAACCGAAGCCGAACATAGCTTCGGTTTGTCTATTGTTACCGCCTTCGTCGGCATGTCCGCCTGGATTCGACTCCCGGGATCTTCTCAAGCACTAATACGCCATCTTCCAAAACCGATCTAACGAAATGGTACCGGAGTTGTATGTGCTTCGTTCGAGCATGGTAGACCGGGTTCTTTGCCAAATGAATGGTACTGGAGTTGTATGTGCTTCGTTCGAGCATGGTAGACCGGGTTCTTTGCCAAATGAATGGAACTTTGGCTATCACAGTATAGCACACTCCCCTCGTGGTCCTGATCCAATTCCTGCAAAAAAAATTATAGCCACATCATCTCTTTCGTGGCCTCCGTCACATCAACGTACTCAGCCTCACAACTAGAGAGAGCTACTATCTTCTGCAACTTTGAAACCCAGCAAATCGCAGTACCTCCGAAGGTGTAAATATACCCGGATGTGCTCTTTCTGCTATCAACATCACCACCATTGTGAGCATCCACATATCCCTGCAATCCTGTCTCTGACTTCTGGAAACACAACGCTGAACTTGAGCTGCCCTTCAGATACATGAAAATCCACTTCACACCCTCCCAGTGTTGCTTTTTCGGATTTCTCATAAGCCTACTAACAACTCCCACTGCATGTGCAATGTCTGGCCTCGTACATACCATCGCATACATGAGACTGCCAATAGTAGAGGCATAAGGGACTTTATCCATATGCTTCATCTCGTCCTCGGTCACAGGTGACTGATCTTTGGACAAACGAAAGTGTCCAGCCAAAGGAGTACTAACTGACTTGGCATCGTCCATGTTGAACCTCTTGAGAACCTTCTTCACGTATTCTTCTTGTGAGAGCTTGAGGCCCTCCTTACTTCTGATGATTCTCATCCCGAGGATTTGCTTTGCTTCTCCCAAATCCTTTATTGCAAATTCTTCTGACAACTTCTTTTTCAGCCTATCATAAGTCTGCTCCTACAATCAACATGTCATCAACATAAAGGAGCAGTATCATGTAGGAGTCTTCAAATCTCTTGAAGTAACAACAATGATCTGCCTCGCACCTTGAAAATTCGGCTTTCTTCATAAAGTTTTCAAACTTCAAATACCACTGTCTTGGAGCATGTTTCAGTCCGCACATGCTCTTTTGAAGCTTGCACACCAGCTTCTCTTTCCCTTTGACCTCAGATCCCTCAGGTTGCTTCATGTATATTTCCTCCTCTAAGTCACCATGAAGAAAATTAGTTTTCACGTCCATCTGTTGAAGATGCAGATCTTCCTTTGCTACCAACCCAAGAACAGTTCTGATTGTCACCAACTTGACCACGGGAGAGAAGATCTCTGTGTAGTCAATGCCTTCCTTCTATTGAAATCCCTTCACAACCAACCTCGCTTTATAGTGCTTACTTCCATCATGTTCTTCCTTTATCCGGTAGACCCATTTGTTCTGTAATGCCTTATTTTCCTCTGGTAACTCAGCTAACCCCCATGTATGATTTGACAACAGTGAGTCCATTTCATCTTTCATTGATAGCTTCCACTTGATCGATTCATCAACTTGCATCACTTCTTCATAACATTCCGGCTCCCCTCTGTCAGTGAGCAGAATGTAGTTGATGGACGGAGAGAACTTGTGAACCGGCCTACTGATCCTGGATGATCTGCGTAATTCTGTGATCGGCGTCTGCTGATTTGTTTCATGATCAACATTTGTTTCAGGATCAACATTTTCATCAGCACCTTCTCGAGTTGCTTGTTTTTCTACCGCAGCAGTACCTGGCTGCAGCTCGGGTGCCCAGAAGGCTCTCAAATCGACTATTTCTAATTTCTTGTTCTTACAGTCTTTGCTTTCTGAGCTTTCTCGCAACTTGTCTTTGTACAACACATGTTCATTGAAGACGACATCCCTGCTTCAGATGATCTTCCAATTTTGGTCATCCCAGAATCGATAACCAAACTCGGTGTCACCATAGCTAATAAAATAACACTTCTTAGATTTTGGATCAAGTTTAATTCTAGCAGTAGCATCAATATGAACATAGGATAAGCAACCAAACACTTTCAGAAAAGAAAGATTTACCTTTTTACCACTCCAAGCCTCTTCTGGAATTCTGAAACCCAAAGGAACAGACGGTCCTCTGTTAATCAAGAAGCCTGCGGTATTGATTGCATATGCCCATAATGTCTTGGGGGTCCGGCGTGTTTTCTCATGTTCTCGTGCATGCTCGCTCAATGTTCAATTCATCCTTTCCGCTATTTCATTTTGTTGGGGAGTTCCGAGAGTAGTCTTGATCATCTTGATCCCATTATCAAGCACAATCCGTTGTGAAGTCACCGTTAATGTATTCTCCACCATTGTCGAACCTTAGGTTCCTCAACTTGAGGTTTGTTTCATTCTCGACCATGGCTTTCCACCTCTTGAAAACAGTGAACACGTCAGATTTCACTGTCATATTTATTTTTCATAAAATAGACCCATAGCTTCCTGGTTGAATCATCAATGAAGGTCACGTAGTAATGTGATCCTCCGAGTGAGGGGACAGTAGCAGGCGCCCCCACACGTCAGTGTGGACCAATTCAAGCTTCTCAACTTTCAATTCTCTACCTGCATTTGAAAAACTTACTCGCTTCTGTTTTCCAATAATGCATCTCACACATATGATGATCCACTGACTTCAGCTCTGGAATCATGCCGTTAGTCACCAGAAGCTTCATCCCTTTCTCGCTCATATGCCCCTGTCTGCAATGCCACAACTCTATCTTCTTGGTGTTTACAACAACAACAAATATATCACGATAGCTCGTAGTCATGTAAAGAGTACCATTTTTCTGACCTCGAGCAACCACCATAGAACCCTTCGTCACCTTCCAGGACTCATTACTAAAGCTAACATCATGTCCCTCATCATCAAGCTGACCTACTGAGATCAGATTACGCATCAGCTTCGGCATATGTCTGACCTTTGTGATCTTCCACACGCTTCCATTTGAATTCTTCAACCTTCTTCAACCTAATGTCTCTAGTGCCAACAATGTCTAGAGGCTTACCATATGCCAAGTAGACGTACCAGTGATGCTCAACAACATAATTTTCCATTATATCACGATGTGCGGTGGTGTGGAAAGACGCTCCGAGTAGCACCCAAGAGTCTATCGGATTGTCAACGAGACAACACCAACGCATCAAGCAATGTCTTCGGTGGCGCATTGATTCCAACCCCCTTGTTGTCCTTCTCGGTGCCCCGCAATTCTTCTTGATGTGACCCGGTTTCCCACGGTTCCAACACTCGGTGTTCGCGTGGATCCGGATTGACTCCCGCAATTCCTTGACTTTGACTTGCCCTTATTTGGTTGTAGTTTTTGTCATAGTTTATGCTTTCGTTTTCAATAATAAAAGCGAACTCGTCGATGTCTCACCGAATCTATCCTGCGAACCTCCTCGGCAAGAATACGATCTCTAACATCGTTGAATTTCAATTTAGCACTGCCAACAGAATTACTAACCGCCACTCTCATCGGCTCCCAGCTATTCGGTAGAGACGCCAACAAAATTAGGGCTTGCACTTCATCATCAAACTCAATTTTCACCAATGACAATTGATTGGCAATCGTGTTGAATTCATTCACGTGCGTTGCAACAGGAGCACCTTCCTCCATCTTTAGATGAAAGAGTTTCTTCATGAGAAATACCTTATTGTTTATCGAAGGTTTCTCACACATGTCGGACAGGACCTTCATCATGCCAGCAATGGTCTTCTCCTTCGCCACGTTGTGAGCAACGTTCTTCGACAGCGTCAATCGAATGATTCTCAGAACCTGTATGTCAAGGAGATTCCACTCTGCATCTTTCACCTCCTCTGGTTTCGGACTCACCGGTTCATGAAGCTTTCTGTCATACAAATAATCTTCAATCTCGCATTCTCCAAAATGCAAATTCTGTACCATCGAAATTTCCGATGCCGTGCGTCGAACCATCTTCGCCTCCCATCATTTTCTGAATCGCAACACAACATGTCGCTCTGATACTAGTTGTTAGGATTTGCGTCCAAATCCGACCTAATAAGAAAACAGTAAATAAACGATGAACAAATAACACACAGATTTATAGTGGTTAACTCTCAATGTGAGAGCTACGTCCACTTTGCTACTGCAGATTTTATTAAGGGAGAAATATTACAAAAGTGTTTACAACACTCAACCTCACAACCTCAATCCCAATTACACCCAAAATTCTCTCAAAAGCTTTTCTTGCTTAAGATTTTCACTAAGAGTATTTCTCTCTTGTTTTTGGATCATTTCTACAGGGGAAGGAGTGCATTTTTTTATAGGTGAGATTTTCCGAAAAAGGAGTCCACTAAATCAGACGACATCATTATGATGTCTCCACTTTCACTTCCGGCCGACATCATTATGATCGTAAATTTCATGCGTTTACCACCAGATAGTGTTGGTAATTGACAGTTACATTTCATTCTAGTGCAGTTGGAATGCTTTGGCCCGGAGAAACTCCAGAGGTTAAAGCTCTTGAGGAGAACATGGCTTCATATTTTAATATGCTGCAAGGGCTCCTTTTGATCTCCATTAAACAAGTTGCTGATAGTAATTTCATGTTGATGGAAGAGTTTGTGTCTTCATATGGTACACACTCTCTCTATGTATTTATCTCTGCTCAGCCCAAGTCCATGAACATATGGACAACTTACAAATACATAGCGTTAGAAAGTAGGGGTGTCAAATGGGCAGGTTGTGCAGAATTTGGATGGGTCAAAATGGGCCGAGTCAATGACTCACTCCAAAAGTTACTTGGGCTAAAATGAGCTAAAAAGTGGGTCATAACCTAACCCTCCCAATAATTACTAAGTTTTGATTACTCCATTTGTTCTTTTATAATTTTTAAGTACCTATAAAATTATTTTTCTTTAGAGTTAATGGTAAAAAACACACTTAAACTATCACATTTATGCTAATTTCATACCTCAATTATCTATTGTTCCTTTTACCTACCTAAAATTGTCACTCCTTTTGTATTAAAACACACGTCGATGCTGAGTTGGCCTTCATGCGCCTATTGTCGATTGGTTTTAAATATTTGGTCAACTCAGCATCGAGGTGCGTTTTAATACAAAGGGACTGATAGTTTAGGTAGGTGAAGGGAACAATGAATAATTGAGGAATGAAACTCGCGAAAAAATGATAGTTAGGTGTTTTTTTTTTTTCCATTAACTCTTTTCTTTATTATGGCTACATATAACATATCAAACAAACAAAAAAATTGAAAATATTTTGACAATGTTTCTCATGGGTTAATTTGGGCTACATATCGCCCAACTTTAGATGGGTTGAGCTAGTAAATTAGTGAGTCATTGACCAGCCCAAACTTGAACAGGTTGAGCGTGTCTTTGGTTCATGGGCTAAATTTTCCACTCCTATTACGAAGTATAAATGTATCTGACATGGAAAAAGGCGCAGTCATCATATTGCTTTACAATAGTATTTATCTTTTCTGAATTTATGCATATGTGGTACATTAATATTTACCCAACATACCTCGAATCCTTTCTTAAGCATACGGGGATTGGCGAGCATAATCCCCCTTTTCTGTCGCATATTATAGTTTCATCAAGAAAATAGAGACAGTATAAAAGGCAGGACTGGTTTTGTTTTACTCAATAACTGGCTTAAAGGAAAGAAAGAACCCCTTCCTACGGACCACCCCTCCCCAATAGTGAGAAAAGTATTATAATGGCACAAAACCGACTAAAAGAGGTAGATAGCATTTGATTTACTAGGGTAAAACGATTTAGGCAATGATTTCTTTTAGAAAACACCTTCCGATGAAAATATTTTTGTGAACATTTTTGCTCTACCAAGTGGGCCCTATTCCTTCATTGCTGAGGAAGTATGACTCACTTTCTGATACGAGTATTTGACTTGTATATCTGCCAGTTAGTCAACGACATCAAATGACAACAAAAACAGAAATTATCAATCCCATAGTTGGTTGGCATTGTCTGGGAAGCTTGTTCTGCTCTTAAGAAGACTCCAGCCACAAATATTACTGCTATAGGTCGAGCAATGACGCAACTTGCTGTTTCCATGAAGGATGTACTTCGTGAAATGAATGAACTGAAGCCAGCATATGAATCTTCTGTTCAAGATTCCGCTGAAGGAGAAAGAAAATCCCAGGATAGTGATGATTCATTCGCAGGTGATGTAGGCAATGATCTATCTCTGGAGGAGATGAAGATTGCTCGGTTAATTACTGATGTTGTGTCCTGCAACACTTGTGGCCATTAAAGAACTAATCCGCTCCATTACAAGCTTGTTTATGAAAGAAATGATCCCTTGATTATTTTCATTAATTGAAAGACTATATATACAATTTACATATTTCCATAATAGGAGAATCCTATTCCTATTCTACTCCTAAAACCTTATTCTATTTGGAGATTAACTATACAATTATGATAAGAGTACAAGACTAATTAAGGTACACTACAACTATACAAAACCGTGTACAATAAGGACAAAAACCGAGACTAGCCGAGACCAAATATACATAGGATATACACGTGCATAACGTGTATATCTTATGTATATTTGGTATATTTAACAGTTTAAGCAGGAAAACTCCGCGGATACTGCTACTTTTGTAGCCTCTAGAGAGACAATTAAAATTTTCTCAAGAAATCGGGCTGCAAATTGACGAACTTGGAGCTTCTCTTTATCCTCCACTAGAAATTTCTGCATTGAAGGCAATAGAGAAAATTTGGTGTACTACTGATGAAAATACAGGTGGAGCTGGAAAAACTGGGTGTTCTGAAGATTTTGTTAAGGCGTGCAATGGTTTGCGGAATTCATTGAAACAACTGGAAGCTGAATTAGATCAATCAGATGGAACTGATATTACGCCCAAGATAGAAAACCTCGTCATCGAGTAATTTAACTACTCCATCTGTCCCAAAAAGATTGGACTACTTTCCTTATTAGTTTGTCCCAAAAAGATTGGCACATTTCTATATTTAGAAACAATTTAACTTTTTGAGATGATACACAAATATCTAAGGTTTGTTTTGGACCACACATTTCAAAAGTCTTCCTTTAATTGTAGCTAATTTGTATGAATATTATGTCTTTTTGGATAAAAAAATTATTTTCCCTAACTATTTGCTGCAAAATTGTCCGTTGCGAAAACTCCGAGTTATAGAAATTGTTACAAAGACTGGATCTCTCCTTTGTCAGTTGCTTAATGTGATGGAACTTTGAAGTGGATACTAATGCACTCGATATGTTCAATGATATGCCTAAAGGATTTCTTTTAGCTAAAGAAGCTATATTATTTGCTTGAGTTCAAACTTCTTGGAGTGCCAAAGTCCACAAATTTGACTTAGTCTTGCCAGCAGGAGATTTGTATTTTATAGATACATGCGAGCATAATTGGCTAATCGTGATACTTTCGTTACTTGATCAACTTTTATATGAGTGAATCTCTGTTTTAATTGTAAAACTTTAGTTCTAATAGCATGGTAATTGTTAAACTTACCTGCAGATGAATGTATGATTATCCTTTGTTTGCTTAAAACCAGTTGCTTGACATTCTTTGATGTTAAATTATCAAAGATTGTATCATACTTATAATGTGCATCCATCCATTGAAACGAAATTATAACTTCGTGGAGGTTTCACTTCTCAATTCTCTATGCTCCATTGTCTTTTTTAAGAAAATGTTGAAAAAGAATGTGAAGTACACAGGTGAAATTCTGGATTTAAAATAAGGCAGCATATGCTCTCTCCCAAGAATTGAAGATAAATGTTGATGTTGAAGACTCTTTAACATATGCATGTTAGTGTTATATCTCATTTTCACGTCTATGTTTGTAAATGCATAGCTTGTTTGATACTTTGGTTTACAAGATGTTTTTTGAATAAGTTCTTCTAGGATGTTTGTTGCAGGTGGAATAGGTACTCAAGAATAAACCAGCATAGCAAATCATATTGTTCTTTCATTTTGACCTCTGTTTGGTTCCTACTATCGCGATGCAACTCGCCAATACCTAAATACTAATATGTGAGAAGGTAAATCAACTGTTTCAGTCATTTTTGCTGGGTCATCATCTCAGATCAACCACAATCTTTCTTTTGCTCGTTCACCGTTCTTTGTTCCTCATCTTTGCTGAAACTTTGGTACTCTGTTTTGTGTCCTTTTGTAGTTCATTGACCTTCATCTTTGATTGACATTTGCTACTATAACTAAGTATAACCATTTCGTTGGTTAAGTCATCGTTCTTTTTTGCTTTTGTGGATGTTGGATTTTCAAGTTTGAGACATTATTTTTGCTAGCCAATTTTGGTATTAATATGATTTTAGCCGTGCTTACTTACGAAAATCTCTTTTCTCCAAAATTTTCTCTATATAGTCATTCAATGTTAGTTTGTATCATCTAAACATCTGGTAGAAACTCGTTATTTTTGTCGAATGTTGATGATATTTCGTCAGTTTCATACAAGCAAAGAGAAGTGGATAACAAGACAATCAGGGGGAAGGTTCTCTGCTCAAGAGGTATGGATCTTGTTTGTATTGTTGTTTGATAGAAGGCTCTATATAATTAGAACCACATTTGTAGTTTAGAATTAGATTTTTTTTCCCTTCCTTTTAGCTCAAGGAAGAATTGTTTAAGTGTGATAATGGATAATTTCTTTGTTTTTGTCTGCATACAATCATAAATAGGGGAAATATTTTGTCCGTTCTCTATTGTCTTCTGGATTTAGAGTTTGCTGCAGATTTTATTTTTGGTATTCGAGATCCATTTTTCACTAAAACATCATAATTTTATACATTACTGATTATCCTTCTCCCATATTGAGTTCGTGGATTTATACTGGTACTATATTCCATTGTTCTACCAGCAGCTGATCGGTTCATTTTTTCCTATACCATTAACTTAAATTTCTCAGGTCACAAAAACACCTCTCTTCTATCCAGGTTGATGGCTATTGATCTCTGTGTACGAGCACATATTAAATAGAGAAGGATGAAATTTTTCCTATATACATGGAAAACACGTAAGCTTCTTTTTCAAGAAAATCACATCATTTTAAGGACTTCTCAAAATTGTAGAAAACAGATAGAGGACAACATACACCAGTGTTTGAGGAATAGATGCAGATACTTTTTACAAACCATATTCTCCAATAACCTCTTCTTTAAGCTATACTATCATTGAAGTCAAAATCATGTTATTATTTGTCTGTTTTATCTTAGTTTCCCAGCAAATATCAAATTTACACTGATATTCCTATTCTGTGGTATGCATTAATGGACCTGTTGGGAAGGAGATGCTCATGTCCAAAGATTCCAGCACCACCATTATAATGGTATAATTTAATTATAGCTCCTTTATCATCATCGAAATCATTTTTGCTGCCTTCAAATTTGACTAAGCATTTTTGAATTTGTCCATGTTACTAGATACCACTGAAGCCATTTGTATCTCTTCATTTTTATTTGATCGCACTAGGAAAATGGAAAGAATTAAAATATGAAAGGGAGTAGATGAGCAGTTAGAGTAACTTGTGTCTTGCTATTTTGCGTCACTTGGCTATCAGTCACCCAGCTAAAGGTTGAGGTATGAAACACCTGATAGGACTTGTTAAGTAAAAAAAAAAAAAAATAACACACTTTAAGGACTCAACAACTCCCCTCCCCCTACACACACAGAATTAAAATTGTAATTGGAAAGCTCGGTAATTTCCTTTCTGAGTTTAGATGCAAGAGTAACTGTCACTGCTTATTATTTTTTGTATGTCTTACCGACCTTTACTATAAGCTCTTTTGATGTCTTCTCTACATATTGTGCACTAGAGATTATCTCATCTTATTATGCATATGGTGCACTTAAAAGACCAAATCTCCATATTCCCATCTAAATGAAAGCCGAGCTGGCCACATTCCACATGGTTTCATGTGTCTCTTAAAGATTGCAAACTGTCAATCACTTGATCGACTTAGTTATTTAAGTCCAGAATAAGAAAAGGAGAATGAGCGGAAGAAGATAATTTCATGAGACTGATAGGTGTTAAGAGCAATATCTTCACAAACAAGGAAGGTTCTTCCATACATAAATTTATGTATCTTTTGCACCTTTTTGTTGTTTCATGGTACGGCCTGTCCTGCTTGAGTTAATGTAATGTTCAGCTTGCTGCGGTTTTAGTGACTGCAGAAATTTAGTTGTTTGAGCAGGAGATTTATATTTTTTTAATTATAGGTGGAAGATGAAGAAGTTGAGAGATATAGGACTTGCTGCAACTAGAAATATTCTTTCTACACTATCTTCCTTTTGTCATTTGCAATTCTGTGGCTCCTACCAATCAATGACCGAGTACACCTTCTAAAATCCTTTTGTCACTTTCTGGAGGCCAAGAAGCAAATCCTTTACTAGTGAGGATTCCACAATACCCTATTGCGCCTTTTCTGACATCACCTGGCATGATGGACAGTTCTATGGTGTAAGTTTTATGGGCAATATTGTCATCTTGGACTTCACATCAGATTATTATTCAACCACCGCCGCCGAGTTATCATGTCACGAGATACCTCCTCGGGTAGCTTGCAGTAACAAGGTTTACATAGTCTATTCAATGGGTGAACTATTAGTGATTAATCGAGACGGATGTCATAACTTCGAGGAAGGGGACGATAGTTATGGGGTTAAACAATTCCGTGTATACAAGATTAATGATAGTAGTTATGAGGAGGTGAAAGACTTGGGGAACAGGGCATTGTTCCTTGGCTTTAGTGCTACTTTGGTGTTGAACCACCTCGGGATGCCGGGGGAACCGTATTTATTTCACAGACGATTGTAGAGAAGCCTACTTTTGTATGGAACGAGGGGTGGCAAGGACATGGGTGTATACAACCTTCTTGATGGAACCATTGTGCCCCACTACACTGGTCAATCTTTCCACAAACTCACTCCACCACTTTGGGTTTGATTTAGACTTGGCTTATTTAATGTGCCATAGGCCCTATAAGTTACCTAGTTTACTTTACTATTGCTTTGTCTTTGCTTCCTAGCTTTCTTTCTTTCTTTATCTTTGTTACTCTGAATGAAAGTCTTTTTTTTTAATTCAATTCCTTAGCTTACTTTCTCGCTCTTTGAATGAAAGTCTTTTTTGTTAATTTTTTTTAAAATTTTGTTAATCGTTCCACCGTACGAAGTCAGAACCAGTTGTTCATCAACGAAGGACAAGGAAGGGGTCAGGTCACTATCGGCTAGAATGATTTTTCCTGATCTTCGAGACAAAAAAGATGGAGCCATGGTTTCCGACTAAGAAAAGGGCCAAAGATTAGGTGAGAAACCTATGGGGGATACCTTTCCTTAAATAACCTTCAGAGGAGCGATTGAGATTAATTTATTATTTTCGAATGCACGGTTGGAAAACATTGGAACCGATTCGTGGTAATAAAGACACCTCGGTTGAAGGGGAAACCCAATTCAAAAGTAATCACCATTGCATGCACTAGAGACGAGACGATTGAAGTTACATGCGCGGCTGTCAGATTGAAATGATGGCTACTTTTGGATACATCAACTCAACAGTCACACTCGAGTTAATGTAGGGGGCAATTGTTAACACTCAAAAGTAATTTAAGTGTTTAGCCGAATTCAGTGACATCCGAATTGTTCCAAAGCCGAATTTACTGCTAGTCCTTGACTACAAGAACTTCATCGGCTACTAAGGTATCTTAACCGAGTTGTTAGTTAGAGGTACGACTGGGACCCACTCAGATGCAGACGCCTCAACGACCAAGTCAAAAGGGTTTCCGGACCCCTCGAAGCGGTAACTGCCAACAAGAGCTAAAAGAAAGGGTCATTATCCGAGCAAAAGGAGTAGAGGGCGAGAAAATCGGCACAACCTCCTCTATAGTCGGCCATTGAACTTAGTGGGTTACTTGATGGTTGACATGGGGGGGCTGGATCATGTTGTACAACTTTTTTTTCCTTTTTTGTACTATAAATAAGATCATTCTTTGTATATACAGACACAATCAATCAGTCAAACAACTCAATTTTTATCTATATTTATCCTTTACTTTACTATACTCAGATGCATTCATGTTTCTTACCTCTTAGTTTACTCATACCACCGTCCTAACGCTTTCTGAAGTAGTTGGGGAACCCATTGTTGGAAATTAGAGTTCCGTTTTCAGCCCAAATAGCTTAAGTTAAGGAATCAATTTGTCTCCCGATACGATCAGCCGATAAAACGACAGAGAACAGAATTTGTGGCCAGAACAGTAACTAAATGAATAATTAGTCTAAATTTGCACCCCTATTGCTGTAAACACTAAGTTTCCTTTCACTTCAAAAATTGACTTAAGTTGTGAATTAAGGACTTGAAGAAATGGTTAATGATTTTGCTTTATTTACTTAGCTTTGGTTTATCTATACTTCTTTAAAGAGACCACTTGGTCTCAGTCATTACGTAGAAAATTGGAGAGTTTAATATTAATTACACATTGCCTGCAAGTAAAATATGATTTGACTAATAGTATGCATCAAGTAATCAATTTTCTTAAATTATCGTCTCTCTCAAACTCGAGACCGAAAATCTGAAATTATACAAATGCTCGTGTTTTGTTTAATCCACTCGAAGCATGATAACACTACTTGTTTTCCTTATTTTCTCGTAAATGTTTAGTAAGGACGTTTTCATATTTAGGTACTAATCCTTTTCTTTTCTTCTCTATGCATACACTTGTACGAATTTACTGGATTACTTTTTAACGCAATATGTGTTGGGCCATTAGCCCAACATCATATTCTCAACCCAACGAGTCAACCCTCCGTGAGTAGAGCAATAAAGCAAGAAGCCGAGTTTGAAGCTCAAAGGCCCGCAATATGCAGCCGTGGCCAAAGGGCCTAACTAGCTAAATCTTTCTATACTTATTTTCATTTTGCGTACTTGAGTTGTATTAATTACTAACTGTTTTACTTGTTTTTACTTGGGACTTGAAATCTAATTCCAAAGTCCTACTTTGAAATCGAGTTTAAGGTCCCAATATAAATCAGATTTTCAAACTAATTGAGGCCCAATGCCTCAACTTTGCTTAAAATAACTGAGAAATTACACAAAAAGTCATAATCTTAGAGTTAGGCACATAAATAGCATTACTTTTAAAATTGCACAAAAAGAGCAGCTTTTATTATATTTATGACACGTTCATAAAATGTGGGTATAATTAATAATCCCACTAAAATAGGATTCAATCCTATTCTCTCTCTTTATTATTATTTCTCTCTATAATTATTATTTCCATTAAATTTCCTTCTTTTTCTAAAATAGGTAAATTCAGTAGTAATAGTAGTAGAACTATACTTCTTTATTTGGATATAATAGTAAATTTTTTTCATATTTTACAAAAAATAACGATCTATTTTTATATATTTATCAAAATTAGATTCCAAAAATAACGGTATGGAATCACACCGCGTATGTAATAATAGTACTCCTATTTTCCCCTTTCCGGGTAACATTAGAATTCCGACCAGTGTGGGATTTGGGGTTATAAAAGAAGCCTTGCAAATTCAAAATTCACACAAACAAATTCAAGTAAGATATTTATCAAATTTTTTTTCCTAAACGTATGTAATAATAGTACTCCTATTTTCCCCTTTCAGGGTAACATTAGAATTCCGACCAGTGTGGGATTTGGGGTTATAAAAGAAGCCTTGCAAATTCAAAATTCACACAAACAAATTCAGTAAGATATTTATCAAATTTTTTTTCCTAAACGTATGTAATAATAGTACTCCTATTTTCCCCTTTCCGAGTAACATTAGAATTCCGACCCGTGTGGAATTTAGGGTTATAAAAGAAGCCTTGCAAATTCAAAATTCACATAAACAAATTCGATAAGATATTTATCAAATTCCTTTTTCCCTAAACGTATGTAATAATAGTACTCCTATTTTCTCCTTTCCGGGTAACATTAAGATTCCGACCCGTGTGAGATTTAGAGTTATAAAAGAAGCCTTGCAAATTCAAAATTCACACAAATAAATTCAATAAGATATTTATCAAATTCTTTTTTCCCCTAAACGTATGTAATAATAGTACTCCTATTTTTCCCTTTCCGGGTAACATTAGGATTCCGACCAGTGTGGGATTTAGGGTTATAAAAGAAGCCTTGCAAATTTAAAATTCACACAATAAAATTCAATAAGATATTTATCAAATACTTTTTTTCCTAAACGTATGTAATAATAGTACTCCTATTTTCCCCCTTTCCGGGTAACATTAGGATTACGACCCGTGTGGGATTTAGGATTATAAAAGAAGACTTGCAAATTCAAAATTCACACAAATAAATTCAATAAGATATTTATCAAATTCTTTTTTTCCCTAAACGTATGTATTAATAGTACTCTTATTTTCCCCTTTCCGGGTAACATTAGGATTCCGACCAGTGTGGGATTTAGAGTTATAAAAGATGCCTTGTAAATTCAAAATTCACACAAACAAATTCAATAAGATATTTATCAAATTCTTTTTTTCCTAAACGTATGTAATAATTGTACTCCTATTTTTCCCTTTTCGGGTAACATTAGGATTCCGACCCGTATGTGATTTAGGTTATAAAATAATTGTAATCCTATTTTTCCCTTTCCGAGTAATATTTGGATTCCGACCCGTATGAGATTTAGGTTATAAAAGAAGGTTTGCAAATTCAAAATTGACATACACAAATTCTATAAGATATCAAATTCTTATTTTACCGTTTACCGGTAATATTAGGATTCCGAATTTGAGGTTATAAAAGAAGGTTGCAAATTCACAATTCACAATTCACACCAACAAATTCAATTGGCGAGTATGGCAGTTGAAGTTGCAGAGAAAGAGGAGAATGCAGAAATTCGTGAGTTTTGGGACTTGTCTTAAGGTGTCACCTACACCATGAATTTCCCCGAACTAGTTGGGAAGTACTGCGTTGGTGTTGGATTTCCAGGTTGGCTTTTCACTGCTGATGAACAAGGTCACATGAATTTGTTTCATCTTTTTTCCCGTACCTTAATAAACCTACCAGACATGGACATGTTGCAAGGTTTCGCTTTCCAGGAGGAACTTGGTTGTGATCGTATTACTTATGTCCAAAAAGCATTACTTTCTTCAGATCCTTTGTCGTCAACAGATGACTATGTTTTGGCCCTAATTCAAGGGTATCCTCGCACTTTTGCTTTCTGGAGGCCAGGAAGCAAATCCTTTACTAGTGTGGATTCCACAATACCCTATTGCGCCTTTTCTGACGTCACCTGGCATGATGGACACTTCTATGGTGTAAGTTTTATGGGCAATATTGTCATCTTGGACTTCACATCAGATTATTATTCAACCACCGCTGCCAGAGTTATCATGTCACAGATACCTCCTCGGGTAGCTTGCAGTAACAAGGTTTACATAGTCTATTCAATGGGTGAACTATTAGTGATTAATCGAGACGGATGTCATAACTTCGAGGAAGGGGACGATAGTTATGGGGTTAAGCAATTCCGTGTATACAAGATTAATGATAGTAGTTATGAGGAGGTGAAAGACTTGGGGAACAGGGCATTGTTCCTTGGCTTTAGTGCTACTTTGGCTGTTGAACCACCTCCGGGATGCCAGGGGAACCGTATTTATTTCACAGACGATTGTAGAGAAGCCTACTTTTGTATGGAACGAGGGGGTGGCAAGGACATGGGCGTATACAACCTTCTTGACGGAACCATTGTGCCCCACTACACTGGTCAATCTTTCCACAAACTCACTCCACCACTTTGGGTTTGATTTAGACTTGGCTTATTTAATGTGCCATAGGCCCTATAAGTTACCTAGTTTACTTTACTATTTAATGTGCCATAGGCCCTATAAGTTACCTAGTTTACGTTACTGAATGAAAGTCTTTTTTTTTAATTCAATTCCTTAGCTTACTTTCTGCTCTTACTGAATGAAAGTCTTTTTTGTTAATTTTTTTTTTAATTTTTTTAATCAGTTCCTAAGCTTTCTTTCTGGTGTTACTGAATGAAAGCCTTTTTTTTTTAAAGAAAGAAACATAATTTTTTCAAATTCCTTGTAGATAGATTTGTCTGCACTTGGCTGAACAAATCATGCCTAATTATTGACTAAGAACTACTTACAGAGAAACACGAATTGGGAGGTAGCAGTTATTCCGTGAAATTAGTAGAGATGCGCCTGAGACACCACGAATTGGGTGATTCATTTTTCTTCTTCCTGCTGTTACCCATGTTGGTGCGGCATAATACTCCTACTGCAAGGTGAGACTTAGTTTTGCTGAAATTTCCTGTTGGTTGCTGTCTTTTTTAAGCTTTCCCTGCTTTGTGCGCTGCTCTGCGGACAAGTTTGACTTGGTTCTTTTAGTTTCCCTTCCGTGCTTTCTGTTTCATCGTGATAAACTTCATGGCTCTACTCAGCTTCTTCCAAGAGTTTACCTTTCAGACTAAAGGAGTAAAGCAAACAAGCACGAATTCTATTGGTATTTTAAGCACAAAGCGTAAATAAAGTGCGAAGAAAGGCACAGCCGAAGGGAAGATAAAGATAACAACTATAAACAAAAACAACAATTATATAAAAAGAAGATATTCAGGTGACTAATGAGTTGGCTACCGACCTTTCCTATATCAATCTTACTCTGGATAATTCCCTTCTGCCTTAAGCTTTTGACATACGAAAATGCAGGGGGATCGCTGAACTAGTAATGTTTGTTCAGAAGTCATACCTAATGAGGGAAATGGTGATACTAGATGGATACATAAGTGAAAGAATCGAAATCATGCATGAAGGACAAGTTTACAAAATTCTTGAGGCAGTGTACTTCCTTTGAGGACTGCACTCAGTTGAAGTGTGTGTCATATCAGCCATCTGCTGTGGCGTTGTAATTAAGAAGCTTTGCTCTTGGGTGAGAATTAGTTTCGAGAATGAATTAGAATTATATCTCTTATATTGAAGAAAATAAATGGCTTATCATTTTCCATCAGGGTTGGGCAGATCAGTGCTTCTGAATTTCTGATTTTTGATTATAGTACTTGTGATTTTACTACTTGGTCTAAAACAGTAAATCGTAAAGTTATACAAAGCTTATGACTATGAATGTCTTTTTTTTTTTTTTATTTCCTAAAAGAATGTCATTCATAGTTATACAAAGCATAAGACTACGATAGCATCTCCTCCTTTTGTTTAATTTTATGTCAAACAGTTTAACCATTGGACCTGTTGAGGTTGACCGGGGAATGTCTAATCTAGATAAATTTCAAGGTTTGTTTAATTTTATGTCAAATACATGCACATCTATAAACAATTTTATACTGTCTGTCTCAGTATCATAGTCCGATCTTTAACTTGAAAATAACACTGGTAGGCTATACATTGATTCTTCTTATGATTCACTTAGTCTAAGGGGACAATGCTTAAGTAAGACTAATGAAGGAACCTTAACTGATTCATATACTTGTTTCCAGACATCATCATGGAAATTCAAACATATAAATTTGACTTTGCTTTGACGAATTCAACTGCTTCATGCTTACCGAGTCATCCCTATTTCTATTGCATGTATTTGGCTGCATTTTTACTTGCTACACCAACATGAATTTTGATAAGCATTTAGTAGGGTGATTTCTTTAAGGAGCAACTTCAGCATCTTGAGGGCACCCTGGTAGAGGTGGAAGAACTGCTCCCCTTACTAGGTGATACGCCTTGTTTCCAATATGAATTGTCCCTGATATTACGTCTTATATTTTGAATCTGGAAGCAGCAAATAATTCTAGCCATAGTGAAGGCACTCTTAGGCCTCATTTGTTTGCACTTAATTGAGGTCTGAATATGAATAGTTCAAACCTACGGTATTAAATGCATGTGATTAATATTTTGTTTACATTAATATTTAAGTACTTATTTGGTCTGAATAGATCTAAATCATTAACATCTTGAACAAATTCTTAATATCATTAGGAGCTTTTTTGTATTGATAATTTTCACCACCACTCTATCCACAATCACCCGCCACCACCACTAACCACCTCTGCCATCACAACCACCACTACCATTGTCAACCACCATTACCATCGCCAATCACCAACCACCTTTGTCATCAAACTACCATTGGCAACCACCACCGCTGCCAACCACTATTGTCAATTGCGACCACACCTACCACCTCCATCATTATAATTATATCTACTGCCACCACCTGTGCCGCCACCTCTGCTACCTCCGCCACCACTATCATCCACTACTTCCATTGCGGTCAATTCGTACTTCCAACCACCTCCATCATTGCAACTAGCACTGCCGCCAACGACCACCAACACATCTTCAACCAACACACGTTCTTCGGTCACCACCACGAACACTGCTAGCTACTAACAACAACCAACTCCACCATTACAATCGACCCTCACCATGCACGCCAGTCACTACAACACCGACCACCTCCATCATCACAACTTCCACCCCCACCGCCATTACTAGCCACTAACACCAACCATCACCACCACCACTACTACAAACCGTCTCCACCATCACTAGCAAATATAAATGTTTTTTTTTATCAAATAATGAATTTTTCTAATGTGTATACTTTTTTTTTAATATATATTTGTTATGTTTACAAATGAATAAATTACACATTCAAATGTTGAAACAAAAAGTCTTAATCATTCAGTGTTCAAATCTAGAAACATCTTAATCATTCATATGGGCATTCAGAGACATTTTAGTCTTAATGAAAATAAATGAGGCCTTGGTGGGATCAAGCAAACAGTCACTTTGCATTTTTTTAAAACGAATAGCTCTCGTATTATTAGATCTATCAATATCTTGATGATTGCTCCTTATCAAATATTTATACTTGCTAATCATAAAGAGATGGAAGATTGTCCCTGATTGTATTTGGTGGACAATATGGGAGGAGAGAAACCATAGATGTTTTGAAGAGAAGTCTAGCAACATTCAAAAGATGAAAATGAAGTGTTTGGTTATGTGTTATTGTTGGTGTAAAGGAAAGTACTTAGAAGATCATGAATCTAATTTTGATGTTTTAGAATCCCTGTGAGATGACAAAAGGACTAGGAGTGTTCTTTCTCCATTCCACCTTGTAATTATGGAGACTACACAGTTTAATCTTATCTTTCTTAAAACAAATATATATGTTTATCTTATTTGATCCATAAGTTCCAGAGATGCATGCAGAAGAACATGTGTATGGAGAGAGATTCTTTTTGGGGGGTGGGAGGAGACGTAGTTACGTGAAGCTATAGATACCACACAATATTTATCTGTCTTAGTTACTCTGCAGATATCATGTAGTCAGACTTTGGAGGAAAGTGCAACTGAGTTTTCAAATTGTTTAATATTTTGAGGTATTCCTGAAGTCTCTGCAACTCGTAATAGACTTCACCAGTTGATATATGAAAGTATATGATGCATATTTGCATAAATGCTTTAGGAAAATGATTATCTTTGGTCTAGTGGTTAGATCGCGGGGCATGATGTGTGGGTTAGGCGCACGTCATGTGTTTGAACTTTGCACATACAAAATCCTTGTATTTAAGTGGAGAAGGGTAGAGGGGTTGTCTCGTAATCCACCGAGTTTCAAACCGTGCAAAGACGGCTCTTGAGGGATTTCTTGGTTGTAAAAAATAGCCATTACTTTTAGGGAAGAATGTCATCCAACAATCGGATCTCATAATTGGTTTGCTTGGGTCACCATTCGCGTTAGCCGGCTCAAGGGTTTGTCCTTTCTTTTGATCTCGTTATAGCGTGTTGCAAAATAGCAATTTAAGCAAGCAATTTATTTAGTGAGAAAGCATGAGTAAAAAAATTCTCCTCTATTTGTTAATTAATAATTTGATGAGAGTGTCCTGTTGTTTTAAATTTTCCTGTTTCTCTCTCGAAGTTACCGAGGTTCGTAATAGTTTCTTCGGATGCTCATGCCCAAGTACAATTAGAATTTGATGGCTCGGTGATTGTTATACGAATCGCTAGCAATATCATGTAGGTTATTTTGTTCGTTATGGATTTGAAGATCACTTTCTTTTCATTTTTCGACATGACTCTCTTGTGGATATAGAAGGGGAGCCTTGGAGTAAGCGGTAAAGTTCTTTGCCATGTGACCAGGAGGTCATGGGTTCAAGCCGTGGAAACAACCTCTTGCACAAATGTGAGGTAAGGCTGCGTACAATAGACCCTTGTGGTCCGGCCCTTCCCTGGACCCCGCGCATAGCGGGAGCTTAGAGCACCAGGCTACCCTTTTACTCTCTTGTGGATATAAAGGGCCAGCTTCAGGATTTTTGCCTGGGCTAGGGTTTGAAGGAGGGACAAGGAGAAACATATCCAAGTTTGAGGTGCCTCCCAACTTCCATGATGTTTGCGTTCATGTCATGGGTTGTTATCTCCAATTTTCTTTTCTAATGATAAAAGTGCTTTTGTAATATAGACACGGTCTTTCTTTCATTTTTATCTGAATGCAATTGTCAGTATGTTGAAACGCAACCATTGCTCGATGACTTAACATATGATGAGGTGGATGAAATATAATGCACCTTGCTAATGGGAAAAGGGCAACCATTGCTTCGATATGTATTGAAATTAATTCGTAAAGAAGAGATGACTTTTTAAAAGCAGGATGCTACATGTTAAAACTCATTATCGTGTGTTCCTGAGGTCTAAAGGAGAATTTAGGATGCAGAAACAAAAAGTTACGGTACTTATTGTACAAATGCACTATAACTAAGTACGTGGATTTTTCTTTCAATGATGGTAAAATAATTCTTGACAATTTGATTTATGGACGTGAATCCCCCGGGCCCGACTGGTCCTGCTCTTCCAGATATGGCTGGTGGACTCTCCTTGTGATATTTGAGGAGTCCATTCTAAAAAAAAAAAAAAGGCTTGATCATTGATTGTTAAAATGATTTTAGAAAAGATGAAAAATAAGAAAATAAAAACTTGAAATAATTCGCAAAGATGAAATTTGGCAATTCGCTCCTTCTGCATAATACATGTAACTTATCATTGTCAATAGTCATCCATCTCTTCTATATTCTCTCACCCTATTTGTGGCTTATTTATTACCTCGGTTGTTGGTTTTCAGTTAGTGTGACAGTCGTACTAAGGTGTCACTGTCGGATTGCATTTTTGAAGTGCATCTGGGTGAGGTATAACCCACTGTATGCGGGGTTCACAAGAGATAGCCGGTCCGGAGACCGAGTAAAGTAGATTCGTTGCAATAGGTTGATGCGCGAGCATGAAAGACCAAGCTTTATGCCTGAGGGTAGGTATATCTGTAAGTCTGTAAATTTACACCTAAATATGCGAGGAAGTGACAGAGCACTGTCAGTGTCAACTGTAGCATTCATTGTGATAATAATTGTTGTCCATAGGGGATACAAACTGCCTGACATTTACTTCCGACTATTTTGTTTAGAGCAAGTGAAATGAGAAAGCTCTTATCGGACCCGTGCATATATATTAGTCTACTTGCTGGTTCTCGGTGCTTCTGTACCATATTCAATTTTGTCGCCACACTATCGTCATTTCTACCTTGCATTAGCTATTTCTCTCAGTGCTGTCGTAGTGCCAGCGATGATTGGTTGAGAGGTTGTGCAATTCTGGAATCATATCTTTTATTGTGAGGACATCTTGGTCATAATCTTGTTGGCCTGTTTTAGATACTTCTTTGCAGTAAATGTGATGCAAAATCTACACAGATTAGGTAATGTTTTGGAGGTCAAATTGGCGAACTTCCTATAGATTACCTGGGGATGCCATTACAGGCTATATGTATAAGGCAATACATGTGTGGCGAAACATTTAAGTTAAATGTGAAAAAAGGCTTGCTATGTGAAAGACAATACTTATCTCTCGGAGGTAAGGTGGTGCTCATCACTAGTGTTCTCGATCCCTCCATGTCTTGTGTCCTTTTCCCAATACTGGTCAGTGTGAACAAAAGTTGGACAGGGTTAGGAGGAACTTTGTGTGAGGCGGTAATAAATATCCTTTCATCTGTAGTGAAGTGGGACAAGGTGATGTTGGATAAGAAAAGAGGAGAGCTTGACATGAAAAACTTAATGATAAATGATCGTTCATTGACAATTATATTCTTTATCTCAAAACGTGACAGCTCAATAACCCATATTTACATTAGTAAGTCATATAAAAGAATACAACAACCCCCCGACAGATTATATACGAATAGACAATCAACGTCTAACTTTGTAGTAGGCCGTGGTATTTAAGTGGAGAATGGTAGAATGGTAGAGAGAAAGGTTTATTATCCACCAAGTTTCGAACTCTGGCCCTCAAGGATTTCTGTTTGTTGAAAAAAACAGATAACCAAGATTTTGCTGCAGAATTAGTCAGCATTAGATATAATCATCTTTAGTAACACTGAATTTGATCTTCTCTTCATCTAGAGGTCTTAATTAGCACTCATATGCATTTGTAGCAGCATTGTTTTGCAAGAGAATTTTGAGTATTCGGACCTGGTATTCATTGTCCCTAATACCCTTTTTAATATCTCGTGATGTTTTGCAGAATGTTGCAGTTGACTTGCTCCTGGAGTCCCTCCTTGCGAGTGGCCAACATGAAGGTAATGTTGGAGTCTCTTTTCCTTTTAATCTTTATATGAACTTCAAGTACTTCATGGTGTGATATTATTGATTCGCTTATTACATCTTATACATTTTTCTGATATTTGATTTAGGAGTTAAGAGCCTTTGATAGCTGTTCTTTAGATATCTCTTGGGACCTTTTAATCTTTATTTTGTGGGAGTGGAGGGTGCGGGTGGGGGGTTGGTGCATATGTTTGTCCATCATAGTAAATAATTTAGCGAAATTTGCTGTACGCAAGCTCTTTACTTTTGTAAAAGCCTAAAACTGTAGATAGCTAAATGTGCAGTTTCCTCATTGATTCAGTAGCCCACCCCCACTGCATCACCATGACCAAGAGCATATAATAAAAGAAAAAAAGGGGGAAGAAAGAAAGAAATTGGAAAAACTAAAGTAAATGATATTTTTTTTCTATTTATTTTTTTCATCATTCTGAAGTGATTTTGTTATGTGATCCAAGTGACATTTTCTAGGAACGCTACGGTTGTAGCATTGCTTTAGTTAGTATCATTCTTTCTGCATGATCTGATGCATCAGTTCTCACGTGTTTTTTTAAATTAGTATCATTCTTTCTACATGATTTGATGCATCAGTTCTCACGTGGTTTTTTTTTTTTTTTTTTGGTTTAAATAAGGGATCAGTTCTCATGCTTTTACAAGTAAAAATCTATAGTTGCAAGTTTGTTTCTGTTTCCATTAATGCAGCTGCTCAGAGTGTTAAGCTTATGGATCCTTGTTTTCCCAGAGGATATACACACAACATAAGGTCTGTATCTGCTCTGTATCCCAGTGGTAACTTCTCAGAGTGCAGGTCTGCCTCACTATTAATGTAGCAGAAATTCAAAGGTTTGCTTTTCCTTTTACCTGTAATAAAAAATATGCAATGTTAATTTTGTACTTTAACACTTTTACCAGGGGAACCTTTTGGCAGCCTCCACACTTTTTTGCTATTTGTTTCCCACCTGCTTCAAGGGGAGGGGAGCAGCTTTCTTCACTAAATACTTTATGTTCTAGTAATTTCCAACTTTCATCATCATTAAACATACGAAGAGGAATGGGTTTACTAACAGATGTAGCATAATTGGCAACTTCAAGATGTCTCGTTGCTAGGATGATTCACTTCCATTTTTGGCATCATAAAAGAAAGAACATGAATCATCCCACGCACTAGCTTCCTGCACATCATTAACAAGGATAAGATATCTTTTCACCAGTAAAGTTTTCCGGAGTTTTTCTGCTACATCAGCTTTAGTAGAGAAGCTAGGTCTCTTTCCAGTAGCATCATGTAGAATAATCAGTAGCAAATCCATACGTTTATTTACTCGAGACACACAACATTGTGCACGAATATCAAGATGTTCAATAACTGATCCATCAGAATAGAGATATTTGGCCAAAGTAGACTTACCTAAGACAGGCATACCGACAATAGAGATAACATCTAGTTCTCGGCATCCTTCTGTTAGTTTGTATCTTAGTTCTGCCCGCACGTCCTCAAAGCCCACAATATCTTCATTCATCATTGGAGTCGTAGCCAATTTTGATGGCATATGAGCAGTGGCAGTGTCCATGGTATCATGTCATACTGGGTTAAACATTTGGTTTTCCTGAATCTCTACATCTGGCCTGATAAGCATAATCTCCTCAATGATATCCGAGAGCCAACGCTCGAGACACCAATGAGGAGCTTATTTCCTTATACATATTCCACTTGGTTATCAGGTATCCTGTTTAGCGAATACAAGTTTATTCTCATTTGGAAAACCCATTCAATTTTGTTGTTTATACACTTGCTAGTATTTTCCTTTTTTTTTTTTTTAGAAGCTAAATTTCGTTCTTACAATTGTAGAAATGAAGCTAAATAAGTTGAAAAATGGAACTTTGTTAATCTAAAAGCATTTGCAGGAAGCCCTATTATTGTGGAAAAGTTAATTTATCCAACTTCAAGATTGTGAATCTTTCCCAGCTCCTGTTCTTATTTGTAGATCATAGATTAAGATGTTAATAAGATTTAGAAAAGGCAAAGATCCTAAAAACGAAAAAGGTAAGGCAAAGGTTGCATCTTTGATCTTTATAAGATGTGTTCAATATCACATGATAGTACCATTGCCATCTTTTATGGAGGAAATGATTAGAGGCACATTCAGAATTTGAAGTTCATAGATTCTGGATTCTAGTCCCTTTGAGTTACTAGGTCGTAAATAAATAATTTGTACATTTTAGATAATTTTTTTAAGATAAACACAGAGGTTCGACCAAAGTTATTGAATTTTGCCGAACATCTACTTTCTACTCTACCTCCGCTTCTGGAAATGATATCCACTAGTTACAACTTGAATAGAACAATGATCTTACAAGGATCTCTTGTATTTTATTTATTGATCTCTTATATTATTACCTTATGACCCCCACCATAATCCAAAATAGCCTTCACTATTCCTTCAAAGTTCATCTTGATTTGATTGATACATTATGTAATGTGGTCATTCTTTTATGTGGTTTATCCACCTTGTAACTCCCAAATAATACCCTACTGTAAAAAGAAGAAGGGAGAGACAGAAGAGTAAATTAGTAGAGAAGGAAGCCTAGAGATGCTAAAATTGTGAGATTCTTACTTTAACAGTAATATGAAATCAACAGAAATTTGGAATCTCGTCATTTCCTTAAAAATAAAAAGGTAATCAGAGTATATATAACACTTCAATTTGCTTCACTTTCTGGAGATATATTAGGTATGCCAAATTTTGCATTGAAAACTGAGATTATTCAGAGTGCTTTTACATTTTTTGACTATGTATCTGCAACATAGATATCTAGAGGTTCATCGCATAATACAAACAGAAGGAGCTGGTTTGTTTCCTTTGGATGTTTAGAAATATACTCGTTATACTAGTGAAAAAATTGAACTTAGAAAACTGTTCTGTTTTGTTGTCTCTGTGCTCTATTATTTCCTTTGTTTTTCTTTTTGTTTTTTGGGAGGATCATGGGAGGTCCAGTTGGTGACTGTTAGGATTTGCGTCCAAATCCGACCTAATCAGAAAACAGTAAATACGCAATGAACAAATAACACACACAGATTTATAGTGGTTCACTCTCAATGTGAGAGCTACGTCCACTTTGTTGCTGCAGATTTTATTATGGGAGAAATATTACAAAAGTGTTTACAACACTCAACCTCACAACCTCAATCCCAATTACACTCAAAATTCTCTCAAAAGCTTTTCTTGCTTAAGCTTTTCACTAAGAGTATTTCTCTTTTGTTTTTGGATCATTTCTACAGGGGAAGGAGTGCATTTATTTATAGGTGAGATTTTCCGAAAAATGAGTCCAATAAATCAGCCGACATCATTATGATGTCTCCACTTTCACTTTCGGCCGACATCATTATGATGTCTCCACTTTCACTTTAGGCCGACATCATTATGATGTCTTCACTTTCACTTTCGGCCGACATCATTATGATGTCTTCCCTTTCAGCCATTTTTTCTCTTTCCCACATGGGTGGACCCTAACCCAACAATTCTCCACTTGAAGACTAATTTCAATCTGTCTTCACACTTTGATCGATGCAGCAGCTCTTTCCTAGTTTCATCCTCGTGCAGGCCAACTGAAGCTGAACATAGCTTCAGTTTGTCTATTGTTACCGCCTTCGTCAGCATGTCTGCCGGATTCTGACTCCCTGGGATCTTCTCAAGCACTAATACGCCATCTTCCAAAACTGATCTAATGAAATGGTACTGGAGTTGTATGTGCTTCGTTCGAGCATGGTAGACCGGGTTCTTTGCCAAATGAATGGAACTTTGGCTATCACAGTATTGCACACTCCCCTCGTGGTCCTGATCCAATTCCTGCAAAAAAAAATTGTAGCCACATCATCTCTTTCGTGGCCTCTGTCACATCAACGTACTCAGCCTCACAACTAGAGAGAGCTACTATCTTCTGCAACTTTGAAACCCAGCAAATCGCAGTACCTCCGAAGGTGTAAATATACCCGGATGTGCTCTTTCTGCTATCAACATCACCACCATTGTGAGCATCCACATATCCCTGCAATCCTGTCTCTGACTTCTGGAAACACAACGCTGAACTTGAGCTACCCTTCAGATACATGAAAATCCACTTCACAGCCTCCCAGTGTTGCTTTTCCGGATTTCTCATAAGCCTACTAACAACTCCCTTCGCATGTGCAATGTCTGGCCTCGTACATACCATCGCATACATGAGACTGCCAATAGTAGAGGCATAAGGGACTTTATCCATATGCTTCATCTCTTCCTCGGTCACAGGTGACTGATCTTTGGACAAACGAAAGTGTCCAGCCAAAGGAGTACTAACTGACTTGGCATCGTCCATGTTGAACCTCTTGAGAACCTTCTTCACGTATTCTTCTTGTGAGAGCTTGAGGCCCTCCTTACTTCTGATGATTCTCATCCCGAGGATTTGCTTTGCTTCTCCCAAATCCTTTATTGCAAATTCTTCTGACAACTTTTTCAGCCTATCATAAGTCTGCTCCTACAATCAACATGTCATCAACATAAAGGAGCAGTATCATGTAGGAGTCTTCAAATCTCTTGAAGTAACAACAATGATCTGCCTCGCACCTTGAAAATTCGGCTTTCTTCATAAAGTTTTCAAACTTCAAATACCACTGTCTTGGAGCATGTTTCAGTCCGCACATGCTCTTTTGAAGCTTGCACACTAGCTTCTCTTTCCCTTTGACCACAGATCCCTAAGGTTGCTTCATGTATATTTCCTCCTCTAAGTCACCGTGAAGAAAATTAGTTTTCACGTCCATCTGTTGAAGATGCAGATCTTCCTTTGCTACCAACCCAAGAACAGTTCTGATTGTCACCAACTTGACCACGGGAGAGAAGATCTCTGTGTAGTCAATGCCTTCCTTCTATTGAAATCCCTTCACAACCAGCCTCGCTTTATAGTGCTTACTTCCATCATGTTCTTCCTTTATCCGGTAGACCCATTTGTTCTGTAATGCCTTATTTTCCTCTGGTAACTCAACTAACTCCCATGTATGATTTGACAACAGTGAGTCCATTTCATCTTTCATTGATAGCTTCCACTTGATCGATTCATCAACTTGCATCACTTCTTCATAACATTCCGGCTCCTCTCGTCGGTGAGCGAATGTAGTTGATGGACGGAGAGAACTTGTGAACCGGCCAAGCGATCCTGGATGATCGCGTAATTCGTGATCGGCGTCGCGATTTGTTTCATGATCAACATTTGTTTCGGGATCAACATTTTCATCAAGCACCTTCTCGAGTTGCTTGTTTCTCTCTATTGCCGATGCACTGGCTGCAGCTCGGGTGCCCAGAAGGCTCTCAAATCGACTATTTCTAATTTCTTGTTCTTACAGTCTATGCTTTCTGAGCTTTCTCGCAACTTGTCTTTGTACAACACATGTTCATTGAAGACGACATCCCTGCTTCAGATGATCTTCCAATTTTGGTCATCCCAGAATCGATAACCAAACTCGGTGTCACCATAGCCAATAAAATAACACTTCTTAGATTTTGGATCAAGTTTACTTCTAGCAGTAGCATCAATATGAACATATGATAAGCAACCAAACACTTTCAGAAAAGAAAGATTTACCTTTTTATCACTCCAAACCTCTTCTGGAATTCTGAAACCCAAAGGAACAGACGGTCCTCTGTTAATCAAGAAGCCTGCGGTATTGATTGAATATGCCCATAATGTCTTGGGCAGTCCAGCGTGTTTTCTCATGTTCTGTGCACGCTCGCTCAATGTTCAATTCATCCTTTCCGCTATTTCATTTTGTTGGGGAGTTCCGAGAGTAGTCTTGATCATCTTGATCCCATTATCAGCACAATACTGTTGTTTGAAGTCACCGTTAATGTATTCTCCACCATTGTCGAACCTTAGGTTCCTCAACTTGAGGTTTGTTTCATTCTCGACCATGGCTTTCCACCTCTTGAAAACAGTGAACACGTCAAATTTATTTTTCATAAAATAGACCTATAGCTTCCTGGTTGAATCATCAATGAAGGTCACGTAGTAATGTGATCCTCCGAGTGAGGGGACAGTAGCAGGCGCCCCCACACGTCAGTGTGGACCAATTCAAGCTTCTCAACTTTCAATTCTCTACCTGCATTTGAAAAACTTACTCGCTTCTGTTTTCCAATAATCCATCTCTCACACATATGATGATCCACTTACTTCAGCTCTGGAATCATGCCGTTAGTCACCAGAAGCTTCATCCCTTTCTCGCTCATATGCCCCTGTCTGCAATGCCACAACTCTATCTTCTTGGTGTTTACAACAACAACAACTATATCACGATAGCTCGTAGTCATGTAAAGAGTACCATTTTTCTGACCTCGAGCAACCACCATAGCACCCTTCGTCACCTTCCAGGACTCATTACCAAAGCTAACATCATGTCCCTCATCATCAAGCTGACCTACTGAGATCAGATTGCGCATTAGCTTCGGCACATGTCTGACCTTTGTGATCTTCCACACGCTTCCATTTGAATTCTTCAACCTTCTTCAACCTAATGTCTCCAGTGCCAACAATGTCTAGAGGCTTACCATATGCCAAGTAGACGTACCAGTGATGCTCAACAACATAATTTTCCATTATATCACGATGTGCGGTGGTGTGGAAAGACGCTCCTGAGTAGCACCCAAGAGTCTATCGGATTGTCAACAGACAACACCAACGCATCAGCAATGTCTTCAGTGGCAGCATTGATTCCAACCCCCTTGTTGTCCTTCTCGGTGCCCTGCAATTCTTCTTGATGTGACCCGGTTTCCCACAGTTCCAACACTCAAGTGTTCGCCTGGATCTGGATTGACTCCTGCAATTCCTTGACTTTGACTTGCCCTTATTTCGGTTGTAGTTTTTGTCATAGTTTATGCTTCTGTTTTCAATAATAAAAGCAGAACTCGTCGATGCCTCACCAGAATCTATCCTGCGAACCTCCTCAGCAAGAATACGATCTCTAACATCGTTGAATTTCAATTTAGCACTGCCAACAGAATTACTAACCGCCACTCTCATCGGCTCCCAGCTATTCGGTAGAGACGCCAGCAAAATTAGGGTTTGCACTTCATCATCAAACTCAATTTTCACCAATGACAATTGATTGGCAATCGTATTGAATTCATTCACGTGCGTTGCAACAGGAGCACCTTCCTCCATCTTTAGATGAAAGAGTTTCTTCATGAGAAATACCTTATTGTTTATCGAAGGTTTCTCATACATGTCGGACAGGACCTTCATCATGCCAGCAATGGTCTTCTCCTTCGCCACGTTGTGAGCAACGTTCTTCGACAGCGTCAATCGAATGACTCTCAGAACCTGTATGTCAAGGAGATTCCACTCTGCATCTTTCACCTCCTCTGGTTTCGGACTCAGCGGTTCATGAAGCTTTCTGCCATACAAATAATCTTCAATCTGCATTCTCCAAAATGCAAATTCTGTACCATCGAAATTTCCGATGCCGTGCGTCGAACCATCTTCGCCTCCCATCATTTTCTGAATCGCAACACAACATGTCGCTCTGATACTAGTTGTTAGGATTTGCGTCCAAATCCGATCTAATAAGAAAACAGTAAATAAACGATGAACAAATAACACACACAGATTTATAGTGGTTAACTCTCAATGTGAGAGTTACGTCCACTTTGCTGCTGCAGATTTTATTAAGGGAGAAATATTACAAAAGTGTTTACAACACTCAACCTCACAACCTCAATCCCAATTACACTCAAAATTCTCTCAAAAGCTTTTCTTGCTTAAGATTTTCACTAAGAGTATTTCTCTCTTGTTTTTGGATCATTTCTACAGGGGAAGGAGTGCATTTTTTTATAGGTGAGATTTTCCGAAAAAGGAGTCCACTAAATCAGACGACATCATTATGATGTCTCCACTTTCACTTCCGGCCGACATCATTATGATCGTAAATTTCATGCGTTTACCACCAGATAGTGTTGGTAATTGACAGTTACATTTCATTCTAGTGCAGTTGGAATGCTTTGGCCCGGAGAAACTCCAGAGGTTAAAGCTCTTGAGGAGAACATGGCTTCATATTTTAATATGCTGCAAGGGCTCCTTTTGATCTCCATTAAACAAGTTGCTGATAGCAATTTCATGTTGATGAAAGAGTCTGTGTCTTCATATGGTAAACACTCTCTCTATGTATTTATCTCTGCTCAGCCCAAGTCCATGAACATATGGACAACTTACAATACATAGCGTAAGAAAGTAGGGGTGTCAAATGGCAGGTTGTGCAGAATTTGGATGGGTCAAAATGGGCCGAGTCAATGACTCAGTCCAAAAGTTACTTGGGCTAAAATGAGCTAAAAAGTGGGTCATAACCTAACCCTCCCAATAATTACTAAGTTTTGATTACTTCATTTGTTCTTTTATAATTTTTAAGTACCTATAAAATTATTTTTCTTTAGAGTTAATGGTAAAAAACACACTTAAACTATCACGTTTATGCTAATTTCATACCTCAATTATCTATTGTTCCTTTTACCTACCTAAATTTGTCACTCCTTTTGTATTAAAACACACGTCGATCCGAGTTGGCCTTTATGCGCCTATTGTCGATTGGTTTTAAATATTTGGTCAACTCAGCATCGAGGTGCGTTTTAATACAAAGGGACTGATAGTTTAGGTAGGTGAAGGGAACAATGAATAATTGAGGAATGAAACTCGCGAAAAAATGATAGTTAGGTGTTTTTTTTACCATTAACTCTTTTCTTTATTATGGCTACATATAACATATCAAACAAACAAAAAAATTGAAAATATTTTGACAATGTTTCTCATGGGTTAATTTGGGCTACATATCGCCCAACTTTAGATGGGCGGAGCTAGTAAATTAGTGAGTCATTGACCATCCCAAACTTGAACAGGTTGAGCGTGACTTTGGTTCATGGGCTAAATTTTCCACTCCTATTACGAAGTATAAATGTATCTGACATGGAAAAAGGCGCAGTCATCATATTGCTTTACAATAGTATTTATCTTTTCTGAATTTATGCATATGTGGTACATTAATATTTACCCAACATACCTCGAATCCTTTCTTAAGCATACGGGGATTGGCGAGCATAATCCCCCTTTTCTGTCGCATATTATAGTTTCATCAAGAAAATAGAGACGAGTATAAAAGGCAGGACTGACTTAGTTTTACTCAATAACTGGCTGAAAGGAAAGAGAGAACCCCTTCCTACGGACCACCCCTCTCCAATAGTGAGAAAAGTATTAAAATGGCACAAAACCGACTAAAAGAGGTAGATAGCATTTGATTTACTAGGGTAAAACGATTTAGGCAATGATTTCTTTTAGAAAACACCTTCCGATGAAAATATTTTTGTGAACATTTTTGCTCTACCAAGTGGGCCCTATTCCTTCATTGCTGAGGAAGTATGACTCACTTTCTGATACGAGTATTTGACTTATATATCTGCCAGTTAGTCAACGACATCAAATGACAACAAAAAACAGAAATTATCAATCCCATAGTTGGTTGGCATTGTCTGGGAAGCTTGTTCTGCCCTTAAGAAGACTCCAGCCACAAATATTACTGCTATAGGTCGAGCAATGACGCAACTTGCTGTTTCCATGAAGGATGTACTTCGTGAAATGAATGAACTGAAGCCAGCATATGAATCTTCTGTTCAAGATTCCGCCGAAGGAGAAAGCAAATCCCAGGATAGTGATGATTCATTCCCAAGTGATGTAGGCAATGATCTATCTCCGGAGGAGATGAAGATTACTCGGTTAATTACTGATGTTGTGTCCTGCAACACTTGTGGTCATTAAAGAACTAATCCGCTCCATTACAAGCTTGTTTATGAAAGAAATGATCCCTTGATTATTTTCATTAATTGAAATACTATATTATTTTCATTAATGATCCCTTGGTATATTTAACAGTTTAAGCAGGAAAACTCCGCGGATACTGCTACTTTTGTAGCCTCTAGAGAGACAATTAAAATTTTCTCAAGAAATCGGGCTGCAAATTGACGAACTTGGAGCTTCTCTTTATCCTCCACTAGAAATTTCTGCATTGAAGGCAATAGAGAAAATTTGGTGTACTACTGATGAAAATACAGGTGGAGCTGGAAAAACTGGGTGTTCTGAAGATTTTGTTAAGGCGTGCACTGGTTTGCGGAATTCATTGAAACAACTGGAAGCTGAATTAGATCAATCAGATGGAACTGATATTACGCCCAAGATAGAAAACCTCGTCATCGAGTAATTTAACTACTCCATCTGTCCCAAAAAGATTGGACTACTTTCCTTATTAGTTTGTCCCAAAAAGATTGGCCCATTTCTATATTTAGAAACAATTTAACTTTTTGAGATGATACACAAATATCTAAGGTTTGTTTTGGACCACACATTTCAAAAGTCTTCCTTTAATTGTAGCTAATTTGTATGAATATTATGTCTTTTTGGATAAAAAAATTATTTTCCCTAACTATTTGCTGCAAAATTGTCCGTTGCGAAAACTCCGAGTTATAGAAATTGTTACGAAGACTGGATCTCTCCTTTGTCAGTTGCTTAATGTGATGGAACTTTGAAGTGGATACTAATGCACTCGATATGTTCAATGATATGCCTAAAGGATTTCTTTTAGCTAAAGAAGCTATATTATTTGCTTGAGTTCAAACTTCTTGGAGTGCCAAAGTCCACAAATTTGACTTAGTCTTGCCAGCAGGAGATTTGTATTTTATAGATACATGCGAGCATAATTGGCTAATCGTGATACTTTCGTTACTTGATCAACTTTTATATGAGTGAATCTCTGTTTAATTGTAAAACTTTAGTTCTAATAGCATGGTAATTGTTAAACTTACCTGCAGATGAATGTATGATTATCCTTTGTTTGCTTAAAACCAGTTGCTTGACATTCTTTGATGTTAAATTATCAAAGATTGTATCATACTTATAATGTGCATCCATCCATTGAAACGAAATTATAACTTCGTGGAGGTTTCACTTCTCAATTCTCTATGCTACATTGTCTTTTTTAAGAAAATGTTGAAAAAGAATGTGAAGTACACAGGTGAAATGCTGGATTTAAAATAAGGCAGCATATGCTCTCTCCCAAGAATTGAAGATAAATGTTGATGTTGAAGACTCTTTAACATATGCATGTTAGTGTTATATCTCATTTTCACGTCTATGTTTGTAAATGCATAGCTTGTTTGATACTTTGGTTTACAAGATGGTTTTTTGAATAAGTTCTTCTAGGATGTTTGGTGCAGGTGGAATAGGTACTCAAGAATAAACCAGCATAGCAAATCATATTGTTCTTTCATTTTGACCTCTGTTTGGTTCCTACTATCGCGATGCAACTCGCCAATACCTAAATACTAATATGTGAGAAGGTAAATCAACTGTTTCAGTCATTTTTGCTGGGTCATCATCTCAGATCAACCACAATCTTTCTTTTGCTCGTTCACATTGACCTTCATCTTTGATTGACATTTGCTACTATAACTAAGTATAACCATTTCGTTGGTTAAGTCATCGTTCTTTTTTGCTTTTGTGGATGTTGGATTTTCAAGTTTGAGACATTATTTTTGCTAGCCAATTTTGGTATTAATGTGATTTTAGCCGTGCTTACTTACGAAAATCTCTTTTCTCCAAAATTTTCTCTATATAGTCATTCAATGTTAGTTTGTATCATCTAAACATCTGGTAGAAACTCGTTATTTTTGTCGAATGTTGATGATATTTCGTCAGTTTCATACAAGCAAAGAGAAGTGGATAAAAAGACAATCAGGGGGAAGGTTCTCTGCTCAAGAGGTATGGATCTTGTTTGTATTGTTGTTTGATAGAAGGCTCTATATAATTAGAACCACATTTGTAGTTTAGAATTAGATTTTTTTCCCTTCCTTTTAGCTCAAGGAAGAATTGTTTAAGTGTGATAATGGATAATTTCTTTGTTTTTGTCTGCATACAATCATAAATAAGGGAAATATTTAGTCCGTTCTCTATTGTCTTCTGGATTTAGAGTTTGCTGCAGATTTTATTTTTGGTATTCGAGATCCATTTTTCACTAAAACATCATAATTTTATTTAGCTTAACACATTACTGATTATCCTTCTCCCATATTGAGTTCGTGGATTTATACTGGTACTATATTCCATTGTTCTACCAGCAGCTGGTCGGTTCATTTTTTCCTATACCATTAACTTAAATTTCTCAGGTCACAAAAACGCCTCTCTTCTATCCAGGTTGATGGCTATTGATCTCTGTGTACGAGCACATATTAAATAGAGAAGGATGAAATTTTTCCTATATACATGGAAAACACGTAAGCTTCTTTTTCAAGAAAATCACATCATTTTAAGGACTTCTCAAAATTGTAGAAAACAGATAGAGGACAACATACATCAGTGTTTGAGGAATAGATGTTTGAGTAACTTGTGTCTTGCTAAAAAAAAATAACACACTTTAGGGACTCAACAACTCCCCTCCCCCTACACACACAGAGAATTAGAATTGTAATTGGAAAGCTCGGTAATTTCCTTTCTGAGTTTAGATGCAAGAGTAACTGTCACTGCTTATTATATTTTGTATGTCTTACCGACCTTTACTATAAGCTCTTTTGATGTCTTCTCTACATATTGTGCACTAGAGATTATCTCATCTTATTATGCATATGGTGCACTTAAAAGACCAAATCTCCATATTCCCATCTAAATGAAAGCCGAGCTGGCCACATTCCACATGGTTTCATGTGTCTCTTAAAGATTGCAAACTGTCAATCACTTGATCGACTTAGTTATTTAAGTCCAGAATAAGAAAAGGAGAATGAGCGGAAGAAGATAATTTCATGAGACTGATGGGTGTTAAGAGCAATATCTTCACAAACAAGGAAGGTTCTTCCATACATAAATTTATGCATCTTTTGCACCGTTTTGTTGTTTCATGGTACGGCCTGTCCTGCTTGAGTTAATGTAATGTTCAGCTTGCTGCGGTTTTAGTGACTGCAGAAATTTAATTGTTTGAGCAGGAGATTTATATTTTTTTAATTATAGGTGGAAGATGAAGAAGTTGAGAGATATAGGACTTGCTGCAACTAGAAATATTCTTTCTACACTTATCTTCCTTTTGTCATTTGCAATTCTGTGGCTCCTACCAATCAATGACCGAGTACACCTTCTAAAATGGTATCTTAAGGGTTTGAGTAACTCCGACGCCCACACAGGTTGCACTCTGCTCTAAATTTGTAGATCTATTTGCTAGGGTATGCCTTTAATTATTTATCTGATTTTGTCCCATCTGTTTCATTTTCTAGAACACTACATTATAAAAGACTGCTGACTCAAATTTTCTCTTATATTCTGGTTTGTAACCAAAATATGGATTGGTATTTAAGTATTTGCATGTTATATAACTTGGGAAAACTTGGCAATGAAATGGTTCCACAAAATATTCAGAACTCTAAAACTAACTGCTCTGTCCAGGTTGTGAAGTAAGCGGAAAGTGTCGTTTGACTGCTTTAGTGTCTCCTACGCGCAAGGTTGTGAACAGGTAGGCAAAGGGTGTTGTTTGGCTGCTTTAGGGGTTCATACACAAGAGACATGCGACAGCAGAGAATTGAAAAGATTGTTTTTAGCCTATGTTCTTTTTCTTATTTTTCTCCTCCTGCATTTACTTCTTACTGTTGCTTAAGTTTTGTAATTGCAGGTTCAAAAGGAATGCATTTTCTTTCTGCCAATATGTAAATATGTGGGAAGCAACCTGAAGAATGTACTATATTGCAAGCACATAGTATTTCTTACTATTTTGGATATGCTGTAAAACTTTGTTCCTTAATAGGGTGAATATAGAACGGAGCATTATACGCCGTAAACATTGATAAAACAAGTATTAACTACTTTTTAGGTGTTGAACCTTTTGGTAATGTATTAACTAAGCCCGAAGGCAATTAGGATTATGCCTTGTTCGGCTTGTTACATAGAAACTATGCCCCAAGAGGCATAGTCTCTATTAGGGTTGGCCAGTGGGCCGGGTTGGACCGGTCCCGCCAAAAAAAAATTGGCATAGGACTCGAACCTGGGACGGGACCTAGGTTCATCCCGCCCCAGGCCAGATCCCGCCTGACCCGCCCGGTCCCGCCCCAATCCCGCACACCCCCACCCCCTTTGCAAAAAATGGTCGTTGCACAACGACCATTTTATATTTTGGCCGTTGTGCAACGACCATTTTTGGCCTACCCCCTTAATATTTATTTTTAACCCCTAAGTTAATATATTTACACTTTAACTCAATTTTCAACTATAAATACCTCATTTTCACTTCATCTTTCTCACAAATCTTCCAACAATCTCTCTAATCTCTAAATTTATCTCTCTACAAGTCTACATTGCCTACTAAATATTATATTTTATTTGTTCATTTGTATAATTGTATCAAAGTTCAAAAATTGGGAGTGAAGTTGGCAACTAGCTTGAGGATCATCCATCGAGCAAAGTTTCAATTTTCAACCTAGATTACAAGTCGGTGTTACGTCGGCATTTGGTACCTTCGTTCCTTCTTTAAATTATTATTGTTATTTTATCTTAATTATCGCACTTAATTTCATTATCTTTAACTATTTATTTGCATAATTAATGGAAGGATTAAGAGGTATGTTTAAGGGTAAAGGTGCTTCTTCTAGTAGAGGTAACAAGGGCAGGAGTACTTCTTCTAGTCATCCTATTCCTCGACAGGATGATTTGATTGATTACACTCATATAGATGAAAGCGAATTTTTAATGATATACCATTAGACGATGAGATATATTCGCAACTCAACCAGACTTTAATTTAAAAGATAATCTAGATGACACACCCATTAATCTAGATGACACACCCACTGGTGCAACTCAAACTGAAATTGGAACGCCTCATATCCCCCCTAGTATAAGACGAGGCCAAACACAACGAAAATTAAAATCAGATGCATGGTTTTTTTTATGGGGACCAAGAGAGACAAGTAGTTAGATGTCATATTTGTAAAAATGTTTATAAATTTAAAATGGAAAAAGGTCAGGATGGGACGAGAGGTTTATTGAGATATGTACAGAACTATCACAAAGCTAGGTGGGATGAATACGAGGCTACAAAGTCGGGTGCGTCAATGCACTCTCAGTAGGGACAAGATTCACATAGTGTCCCGGATCAAGTATAGGGTCAAATTAACCCGACGACGGGGAGAATTGTAGGTCCTAAATACGATAAACATAGAGATAGGGAAGCAATATCAAAATTAGTTGCGGTGGAGGGTTTGCCTTTTTCATTTCCTTCATCTCCTGGTTTTATTCATTACATTAGAGATATGTATAATCCTGCTTTTAACGGTTTTTCTAGATCAACTGTTAGGAGAGGCGTTTTTAAATTTGCACATGAATATCAACAATATTTACGTTATTCATTATATCATTTTCCTAGCAAAGTATCTATCACGTCGATATAGGTCGTAGTACTAACAATCATGATTATTTAACTCGTAACAAGTTATTGGATAGATTATAAATGGTCTATGCAAAAACGTATTTTAGCATATAGATATATTGATGATAGGCACACTAAAATTTTATTGCAGAAAATATTCATCAAGTTTGCGATTATTATGGTATAACTGATAAAATAATGATTGTTACGTTAGATAATGCTTCTTCTAATAATTATGTTATTAGACTTTTAAAAGATCTTTTAACTCCATCTTTTTCAAATCATTTTCATATAAAATGTGTGTGTCGTATTTATAACTTAGTTGTAAAGGATGGTATATCACTTTTTGAAGACATTCTTAAATTTGCTATAAACTTTATTTTTAGAAGTAATAGAATACAAAGAAAAAAACAATATAAAAAACTTTTCACGATTGTGGACTACCTTATAGAAAAATTCCTGAAGAAGTAGCGACTAGGTGGAATTCTTTATATGAACAACTACTTGTTGCTTATGATTATAAAAGACCTATAATTTCAACAAGACGTTCATAATTTGCAATTAAAGTTAAACAACTTATGCAAATCTATCAGTCATAGTTCTGTCGAGTATAACCAGTTGACTCGTAACTACAAGTCAACTGGAAAAAAGCTTATAAGTGACAAATTAGCTATTAACAATTCAACTGATAAGTCTATTGCTTACCTTAAGAATGATCAGTCGACTAGGTCCGCCAAGTCAATTGATAGGAGGTCTATTAAGAATATTAATACAAGCAAGTCGACTAATCAGTATGTCACAGAAGAACACTTTTTTTATACTTGTTTTTGTTGTGGTAAAATTGGGCACAAATCTTATAACTGCAGATTTTGCTATTCAACTATCCCAAGATGGATATGGAAACCCAAAAGTGATAGAACTAACCCTCAAGGATCCAAAAAAAAAATTAGATACCTAAAAGAAAGTAACTACTTTATTTTGCAGGAAACCACAAGGAGAAATCAAAAGGGAAATGGTACTTAGACAGTGTGTGTTCAAGACATATGACAGGAGATAAAATATTATTTAAGTCAATTGTGAACTTTGATGGAGGACTAGTAACCTTTAGAGACAACTCAACTCGAACTGTAATTGGTATAAGAACCATTGTCTTCAATAATTCTTGTGATATTACTAACGTGTATTAGGTTCAGGGTCTTAGATATAATCTTGAGCATAAGTCAATTATGTGAATCCAATCTAGAGGTAAGGTTTAGAAAATCATGATGCATCATTAAAGACCTATCTGGCAAAGATGTGTTACCTGAAAGTAAAAACAAAAATGTGTATGTACTATACTTAGTTAAAATTCCAGTAGGACACATTCGTGTAGCTTCAATGAGGGAAGATCCATGGTTATGGCACAAAAAGTTGGGACATGCAAGTATGCGACTAATAGAAAAACTTGCAAGGCATGGGTGGTGCTATGATTGCCCAAATTAAACTATTCCAAGGATCACATCGTGGTACTTACCAAAAAGGTAAGCAAACTAAAAACTCTTTTAATTCAAAAGATATTGTGTCTACATCTAAACCATTGTAGCTAATTCACATGGATCTTGTTGGTCCTACTAGAACTATCAGTATTGGCGAAAAAGATATATTTTTTATCATAGTAGATAATTTCTCCCGTTTTAAATGAGTTATATTTCTTACTCACAAAGATGATACTTTAAAGAATTTTAAGTTTTTCTGTGAGAAAGTACAGCGTGAAAAGGGATACTACATCTCCTAAATAAGAAGTGATCATGGAGGAGAATTTGAGAACAAAGTCTTTGAAGAATTTCGCAATGAACATAGATATACTCATAACTTCTTTTTCCACGATCTCCTCAACAAATGGGGTCATTGAATGAAAGAATATAACTTTTCAAGGTATGACAAGAATAATGATTGTGGAAAATGAACTTCCACATCATTTTTGGGCTGAGCACGTGAGTACAACCTTTCATATTTTAAATAGATGCTTGATCAAGTCAATTTTAAAGAAAACTCCATATGAAATATGGACGGAAATAAGCCAAATATAAGTTACTTTCATCTATTTGGATGTAAGTGTTGTTCACAACAATGAAAAGGACAACCTTGATAAGTTTGATCCACGAAGCGATGAAGGTAATTTTCTTGGGTACTCAACTAATAGTAGATCGTATAGAGTATTCAATAAACGTGCATTAATTGTTGAAGAATCTATTCATGTGATTTTTTTATGATACTAATCGCTTGGTCGAGAAAGAAAAATTGCAGATGAGGAAGATAGTCAACTACCAACCACAACATTACTCCCGCCATTGATCCAAACAATAAAAAAATGTCGACTACTGAAGCTACCAAGTCGACTAACTTAACAGATTGGACCGAGTTCGAAATGAGTGGAGAAGCGAACCGACTATCCAAAGAAGTTCATTATAAGAGACATAAATAAAGGAATGAAAACAAGGGCCTCAAATAGAAACAATGCAAACTTGGCTCTAATATCACAACTAGAGTCAAAGAAAGTTGATGAAGCTTTGAAGGATGAACACTTGGTCAAGGCTATGAAAGAGGAACTAAATCAATTTGAGAAAAATAAAGTATGGGGTTTGATTCCTAAGCATGAAAATGCTTAAGTTGATGGAACTAAATGAGTATTCAGAAACAAGATAAATGAAGCATGAGAAGTAATAAGAAATAAAGCTCGACTAGTAGCTCAATGATACTCACAACAAGAAGGAGTCGACTATGATGAAACTTTCGCTCCATTTGCCCGGTGAGAATCAATTCGTATGTTACTTGTCAATGTTGCCTTTAAAGGTTTCAGTTTTTTTCAAATGGATGTTAAAGTGTCTTTTAAATGGTTTTATTGATGAAGAAGTCTTTCTTTAACAACCTCCTGGTTTTGAAAACTCAAAATTTTCTTATCATGTATTCAAACTATCTAAAGCTCTATATGGCCTTAAACATGCCCCAAAAGCTTGGTATAACAAGCTAAGTGCTTTCTTAGTTGAACATGATTTTTCTAGAGGCAAAATTGACTCAACTCTTTTTATTAAAGGAACCTCTTCTGGAAAGCTCATTATACAAATCTATGTTGAAGATATTGTTTTTGGTAGTTCTAACCCTTTTTTGTGCAAGAAATTTTCTAATCTTACGCAAAGTAAATTTGAGATGAACATGATGGGAGAATTAACATTTTTCTAGAGACTACAAGTTCACCAGGCTGAGAAAGGAATATTCATTTGTCAAGTTCGAAAAATATGAGGATGAAAAATCAAACTAAGCAAACGATAAACTAAGCAAACGATGAACGACAAAAGGTTTTAATAGTGAATTTTATGATTTTATTTCCACTTAAAATAATATTGAAGATTGTAAAAAAAGTATAAATTTATTAAAACAAAAAGAAAGAAAGAAAAACTATCTATTCTTTATCAGAAATATTCTAAAACTTTGAATTAAAAAACTCAAATCTTCATATTAATAAATAAACTTCTTACAACAACATCCAAGATAATGTATTGAAAACAAATGGTTGACCTCTTATTAACTAGATAAAAAATGTCCTTATATCTATTCAATAAAAAATGTCATCCTTCTACCTATTCGCTAAACATACTCTGAAGCATAGTTTATTGAGCTAAATGAAAATGTTTACTATACATTTTTCTAAGAATGGTTGAATACTTACCTATACGGATTGCTTGGTGGTTTCCGACAGCGATTTCAACAAACACTTGAAGTTTGACATGTGTAGTCATGACAGAAATTTGTAGAAGAATGAATTGTTAATAATTTATATTAATTCTGATAAGAAATAAAGACATTCCACAAAAGGCAATATAGGTACATGGGCAAAAATAATACTAGTTCCATTCATAATTGCCACAGGTAAAGTAGAAGGTTGTGTGGTTTCTGGATTTCATTGGCCTGAATCAATTGCTACTCAATATAAAGGGTCTTTTTCAAGTCTACTTAGCTATTAATGCACACTGTGTAAGTCCCTTGCCATATTTTTCTCCATTTTGTACTCTGATTCTTGTGATATTGAAATTCAAAACGATGATAGTGAAATTCAAGGATCGTGAACTAAAAATTTGAAACTATGCAAGTGAAACCCAAGAACGACGTCATGTCAAAAAGAAGCGCAAGAACGCAAGTTGCGAAGCATTTAAATTGTTTGCCGAACCAGAATTTAAATTAAATAACATTTTATTAGTTAAATTCTATTTAATTTCAATCATGTTACGTTACAGAAAAAAATTTAAGATGATATTTTTATTTCATTCAAAAGCTATTCAATAACAACACTGTAATCAAGAACTGAGATCTGAAAAGAATAGTGTGTACACTGATATTACTCTTAACTTGTGAAGGCAAGGAAGTTGTTCCCAAGTATCATATGATTAGTTTTTTATTTATTTCATGAACTTTTTATTGGATATATTGTGTAAAGAAGTAAGATGACAATTGTAGAAATATGTTTAAGCAATTATATTTATCTGCTCAAGAAAATAAGATTATAATTTGCTATAATTAATTTTTTAATATTGACCGCGCATCGTGCAGATATGAATACTAGTATATAATAATTTTCATGAAATATACGTGCATATCGTAAAGGTACAATAAGTGACAACCTTTTGAATGCCTACTCAATGAATTGAAGTTTTTTTCAACTTCCTACTTTTGAACTAATATAGTTGTGGGAAGTTGAAGTAATTCTGATCCCTTATTTATTTTGTTAACACATGCTCAAACACTAAAAAATTTACTTATGATAAACTCTGGTCTGAGACGCATCTGGAGTAGCTGAATGGACGCTCGCCTGGGTCAAACCCTCAAAAAGACTCGATATGTGCACCATAGTAACCTCAAGCAGTGGTGTAGCTGTTGACACCCAATTTTGGCCCTCCATATTTTAAATTAACTAGTCAAGCTTCTTGAATCTCAAACAAAACAAAATAGATGTTCATAAAGCCAATAATAGGCATGGATCCACAGTACTAGTGAATCCATACTGATGTGTATATATTTTATTAACTCGCTTTGGAGTTATTTTGTCATTTTTATTTGGAAAAATATCCAAAAATATATTAATATTTTATTTTACATATAATTTTAAATGTTAATTACGTTCAAAAGAAGTTTCAATTTAGTACTTATTTTAAAATTATCAAACTAAAGTTGTTTACGACTTAATTACTATTATAATTAGTCCGTACTCACAAAATAAATATTTTACTTTGTTAAGTTAAGAAGCTTGATTAAATTAATTAATTAATGACTCATCTCAATTTTTTTATAATTGGGTTTTAATTTGGTTGTAATTGAAACAAAAAGGGTTAACCTTAAACCCAATTGTTGCTACCCTTTAAATCCATAATTCAGCTTTCTTTTGCTCAAATTGGGAACTGAGCAAGCCCAAACAAATTACCCACTACCCGGTCCATCCCCAATATGACCCGGCCCACTATCGTTTTAACCCCCAAAATCCCCTAAGCGTTTCATTCCTCTCAAAACCGAAGAACCCTAAGATGGAATTATTAAATTTCATTTAGAGATTAATAGAGGGTTAGAATTCGACCTTTTTTCCCCCTTTAGCTTAAGTAGTTTAAATGGCTGCTCATAACCTTCCACTTTCCCTTTAACATGAGTAACTTATAATAGTCTTCATGTGATTCTAAAATAGCTTATGCTTGCTTCCAACCAATTAATGACTATCCCTTGATTTAGACAATGGTTTAGAATCTTGTTACTAACTGTTTTACTTGTTTTCTCCCTCACCCATATGAATCTTGTTACTTGATTTAGAGATAGACTAGTACAATGACTATCCCTTGATTTACAACATGACTATGAAGAATTTGTAAGGACTGATGAAGAAAACATTGAATCAATGTTTACTAGATTCAGCAAAATCATTGGTGACTTAAAAACTTTAGGAGTAGTATATACCAACTCCCAGCAAGTAAGGAAATTGGTAAGAAGTCTTCCACAATCCTAACAAATAAAAGTTATTGTCCTGGAAGATAGAAATTTGGATAAATTTACTTATGATGAACTCAGAGGAAATCTCATGGCTTTTTAGAAGAATCATATTAACAGATACAAAAAGAAGGTAGTCGCATTCAAATCTCAAGTTCAATTCAATGCCTCAAACATATTGTCAAAACCATCTAAGTCTAGTGATTAACGTCAGATCTTGATAACATTAGGGACAACTACTATATCAAAAGCAGAGATCCCCTGATCGATGGAGGACATAAAGCAGTTTCTATCATGTCATATTGGATATAATGCCTGAGAAGTATTAACAGCCACAAAATCAAGATACATGTGGTCACAATATTGTTTGATAACATTGTGGACTTCTATATCAAACGAATGCAAAAGCAAAATATGAGTGTGTATAGTTCTCCAGAAGATTGCATTAAAACTAGAATTCCAGCAGAGAGATAATTTGGGCAAAGTGAATCCTGACTAGAACCTTCATTCTTGGAGTGCTTGAGCACCTCACTGCTCTTTGCACCATGGCAGCAAGAGATTCAAGAACCCGCCGTACACTAGTTGCTTCTTTTTTGATAATCTGCATTATTTTCATGCCAACATTAGAACAATTGGCAATTGGAGTATCTCATGATCTGAAAATTGAATAACTGAGTAACATTGAAATTATCTTACATGATCCAAGTCCATGGAGATGTGAGGCTGCTCCCCCATAAACCACACCTAAGAAACATGAAATACACATAGAGGAAAGGTCAAAAGAGGAAAAGAATAGACTCCACAGTGTAGCCTAGAGAGAAATTAGAAAAATACAAGGAAACAAAAATATATTTGCACTTCCAATTAAATTGATAAACACGAAATCCCTAATGTGTAACTATGATGAGAAATGGTCCATAAGCTTAATAGCATATAAGTTGTTTACTACTTTAACCTTATAAGCAAATACTGAACCTCATGCTTGATTTAATTACTTTCCCTTATTTGTTCTCTTTACAAACTTTGAATCATCTCTGGATGTACAACATTCAAGTGAATTAATTTTAAAAATGAAAGGGGTAATCTCTAAGTTACTCCTTGAGAAATTAATGTTTAGATTGTTGAGAACCATATTTTTGTTGTAGGTTCTGTTCTTTTGGTACCAACATCTATAAAGTTGTCAGAGATGGATCAATTCCTATTTCAAGTGTTTAACTACCCCTTGGGTTCTATATGAAGTGCCAAAACAATAGTGGCAGACAATCATTTTGCATCAGTGCATAGGGCTTCTATTATCAGAAGTGAAAAGGAGGATTATAAAGGGCAGACAGAGAAAGCAAGAAATAAGTTCACCTTGTGTTGACTAACTAGAGGATAAAGGTGCTCTCCAAGTATCTGTTTCTGCTGTGTAGGAGGAGGAGCAGTAAGCATTATACTCAGGTCTACTGAACCCTCAACGAAAGATCCAACTTTACTGGTGCCAACAGAGGATACAACAAATCCATTGTTCATACCACGCAAACGTGGAGCATATTTGACCTGCCCATACATAAACTGTGGGATTACTAAAACACTGGTGCTACTGTGATCCGTCATTCAAAGAACAATTCACATTTTCTCAATGATTCTCACCCAGGTGAAGGCATGCACCAAAAGTAGTAACTTGAAGCTCATCAATGTACACAAGTTAGTGAATGAATAAAGAAGCACTTAGTTATATAGTTTACAAGAATTTGAAATATAAGTACACTTTCTTTTCCATGACAGGATCTTATTCATAAAATTGAATGAAATAAAGGAGCGTCTATTGTATGTTCTCAGCCATATTTACTCCTCCAGATGAATAGAACAGGAGAAAGAAGAAATTTCACTTACCGGCATGCAGATTTAGCTAGCAACCTCATTTTAATCAATCAGCTAACTTTTCCTTTTTTTTAGGAATTAGCAATTCACATGCTTTAATTCGTAAGAAGAATCAGTACAGCTAGAAGTTTAGTCACCAGATGATAACCGGATGATGGGAAAAGATCTCAATTTTTAAAATGTATGGTGCTAAGTTATCTGCACGTGAGATTAGCAATTTTGCGTCATATAAGCAACGAAAACCAATGAAATTGCTTGAGTTAATGATCCATGAATAAAATCACTTGTCATATAAGCTCATGAATACCCAATAGCAATTTTGCATCATATAAGCTCTTATTAGTTTATAAGCCAGAAGTCACCTCTATGGTCTCACTTGTCGTGCAATTCATGAATAAAATCACTTTTTGACATACACCCATGAAGAATAGCCCTCTTCAAGATCTAGAGTTGTTTACCAGAGCATTCATGAAAAAAGGAGTACAGCTTATTCTAAGAGTTTCTTTAAGAAAACAAAAGAGATCATTCATAAAGTAGAGCATAAATAATAAAAAAATAAAGTAGAGCACATGGTGACAAATGTGTGTTGATTGTTTCATACCTCCCATGTCTCAAAAGAAACAGCATAGTCATTATACAGCTGAGTAATGCTCTTCAATTCCATCAATAACTCGTTTGCTTTTTCTCGAAGATTGTTGCTCATGTAGGGTGATGTTTCACCGGAACCAGATTCAAAAGTGCTTGTAGATGCCTCTAACCTGGCAGCCATAGCCTCCAGTTCATCTTCAATTTTAATTTGAAACTGAAGAACAGCAAGCTTTCCTTCAAGCAAATTAAGCAGCCCATTGTCAAGAGAACCCCGGGGCAGAACCACTCATACCATCCATGTCATGGGCACTCTTTGCTTGCAAAACAGAATTACTCAAGTATTGCCGCTTGTCATTACCCAAGTTGCACACCAAGTAAAACAGATTATGATGTAAAACAACTCTGTCTGAAGATTGCACACCAAGTGCAATATCTCGAATTCCAGCATCTATTGGGTCAAGAGCTTGTTTAAACAATGCTACGGTTTAATTTTTAAGAAAAATGAGAATACGGCGTGATAATAACTAAATTTCGAAGCTGCACTTATCTAACATAATAAATAAACACGCAATGAACACTTGCACCGGAGGTTGGCGATATCAACAAAATAAACAAACACGTAATAAGAATTCATTCAACAACTTTAAAATACATTACACAATCAATGAAAAAGCTATAAATAAGATCTAAGTAGAGCTATGCAGTATAACAATGAAAAAATAAAATAATTAGGAAGAAAAAGCGATGAACAACCTAGCCGATCTTATATAACATACAAACAAACACGCAAGGAACAATGCATTCAAGAACTTCAAAATACTTTACTCAATCAATCAAAATACTAAGAATAATAAGATCTTAACTTCTAAGTAGAGCTATGCAGTTTAACGATAAAAAATATACAATTAATTAGGAGAAAAAGCCATCTAATACCTAGCTGCACTTATATATAACATAATAAAGAAACAAGCAATGAACAATCCATAAAACAACTTCAAAATGTTGGAAATTTACTAATGTGGAATTAAGTTTATCCCATTATTTATGACTCGAACAATTGGGACCCCGCACGTCGGAAACGTCGTTTCCACACACGTGTACACGTAGTGCCTAGTATCGTAAATTTCATTAGTGAAAGAGATATTGGTACATTCGTAATACGTTTGAGACATAGAATGATGGACGGTTATTGGCCAAATGACAAGTATTCCACGTTGGTAAACGAAGGAAGAAGTGTACGAAGTGTAAGATGAAACGAGTAGGAAATCGCCGCGAGCCGTGAAGGGCTGCGGCGCAACACCGTCAGAGCCGCGGCGCTAATTGGTGGCATTTGTTGTAATCTTTAGTTTATCCTTTCTAGCAATTTGTAATATTTATTTACTTCCCGTTTCTTGCAATTGTTGTAACCCACACAAAAACCTATGAAAAAGCTAAGGTAATAAGATCTAAGTAGAGCTACAAAGTTCAACTAAGAAAAAAATAAAAGATATGCGAATAATTAGGAGAAAAAAACGATTGTAAACCTAGCTGCACTTATAAACAGGCAATGAAGAATCGATACAACAACTTCAAAATACGTTACTCAATCGATACAAAAAAAGCTAAGAATAATAAGATCAAAGTAGAGATATACAGTTTAACGAAGAAAAATAATAAAATAAACACGCAACGAACATCTATTCAACACTTACCTATACCTTCGTCTTTTCCGGAGCCGGAGCTTTCCCCGGCAACAACAACCATAGTAGTTAAAAAAACTAAAAAACAGACCATATCTAAACTTGGTGAAAAAACGGAGACTATCAACTGAAAAAACAGAGACGAACGGAAAAAAAAAAGCAAAAAGCAAAAACAAAAAAAACAAATAAAACTCGCTAATGGTTGAGAAGTTTCCGGTGCGCTTCCAATGTTTCCTTAGTCTCAAACTTGTTATTGCACTTGCCGCAACAATGATTCCAGTGCGCTTCCAATGTTTCCTTAGTCTCAAACTTGTTATTGCACTTGCCGCAACAATAATTCCAGTGACGGTGTACGTCTTTGTTATGCGATAACAAACCGTTTTTGTACTGAAAATTTGTCTCACAGGAGTAGCAGTGAGGCATTTTTTGATTGAGTTATTGGAGAAGTTGTCATTACCGGACGAGTACCATATATATACAGTGGGGGTTCTGGAGAAACCAAAAAAGCGTTAGTCGTACTGTAATATTTCCCCCCGTAACAGAAATGCTACCAGAAACGATTTGCAGAGCCGTGTGTGGCCCCCACCCTATAGTTAGTAGTAAGCGAATGTTTGATGCAATTTCTGTGCTATCGTGCGGCTTCCACGCGTCCCTGTTCATTTAATAAATCATACTTCCTTCTTTTTATCCATCTCAAAATACTTGATCATTTAAAAAATCAATATATAATTAATTAAAAAAATATATTTTATTCTTAACATTAATTATTTTAAAATAAATCAAAATCCTGAAAAAGCCATATTTCATAAATTATATCTAACTTTTACTACTTTTGATTTAGACGTAAGTCGAGGTGTCTCACATATGTTTCGGCATGCCTCATGATTATTTAATTTAAACATTTTATAAATTAATGAAGTAAACACATAAATAAAAAATATTTTAAAATTATAAAAAAAGTAATAAAATTAATAGAAAAATTGTATATATCTATTATTAACATGTGCACAAATCATTAAAAACAAAATCTTAAAAAATGAATGATGTAAAGATGAATTACACGATAATATAACTATGATGAAATTTAATTAGAGTTGTAAAAGTGATACTCTATTCTAATAATTCAAAGATAAAAGTGACAATAATATAACGTTATTGTTTTCAAACCTAAAACTAAATAGTAATAAATTAGTACTCATTATAATACAAATAATCATAATAGAGTCTTCAAAACATTATTCAAACTAGAGTGACGCCGAACGAAATTATAAAACTAAAAGTTATCTTCAAAAAGATAAATTGAAGAATGCTAAAACGATCTTCAAGAAAATAAAAGTATAAAGAAGGGGAAAATTGGATAATAATACTCTTTACTTTGTAATTTGCACTTTACATACAAAGATCTAACGTGTATTTGTTACACCGTAAACAACAAAGAGAAAATGAATTAGCATAAACAATTGGACATTTCTTTTTGACTTTTTATGATTTTTTATTTGAGAATTTACTTTGAATTAATTTTTGAATATATAATTTTTTTTAAAACAATTTTAGCTCGGTAAAAATTGATAGTTGAAAAAACACATTGAGCTCTCTCTCTCTCTCTCTCTCATTCCGAGTCACCAAAGAGTGATCACTAGCCTTCAAAGAAATCCTTATTGATGTTAAAATGGAAAAGGGTCAAAAATATAATTAACATATTAGAAATGGTTTAAAATGTGATCTTTTCATCTATTGGATCAAATTTGTCATTCTATCTAAATGGCTCAAAATGCCTTTCACGTATTAAAAATGGATCAAAATGGCCTCTCCTCCCACCTTTTGAATCAAATTTGCCCCCTTTTGAATCAAAGTTGACCCTAATGTTATTTTCATGCTTAATATTGCTCCTCCATTATGCTAAATATTTTTTTTCTATACCAACATATGTTAAATAAATATTGATAAAAGTTGGCCTTGAGAAAATATGGCGTAGCTAAACATTGAAAAAATCTCGTAGTGTACCTCTTGTTTGATGAGAAATTATCTTGCTATGATCATCTGAGTTACTGTTGCTACATCTCATATTGTTTATGTTTGATTTCTTTGTTTATATATGAACATGCTTTAAGTTATGTATGAATTTGCTACTGGCTATCCAAAGTTATCTATTTTGAATGCTTTCAAGACTGCTTATTTATATTTGATTCGATATTTGTTCGAAATATTTCTAAAGTATAGTCGATTCTAATTAATTTAGGATTTAGACATAATTATTTAATTTTGTTATTGTACAGAAAACCTAGAGGGAATCAAAATTCTCGCAAGTTTTTTATCTGATTTGGTTGATCAAAATTCAATCAAAAATTTTATACCAACAAAACAATATGCTAAATCAATTGAAAACGGGAGGTGAAAAGATAATTTTATTGCTTAGCTACGTTAAGTTAAAAAGTGTTTTGGGTTGGGTTAAATTTTATGTGGATCAATAAATAAAGATCACATTTTTAATTAAAATTTAATTAACTATCATATAATTATGTCATTAATGAAGGAATAATTGTACGGACAAATTTAGTTCAATACGTGGAAAGGTGTTATTTTTGAGTCATTTCTAATATGTTAAAGACATTTTTAGCCATTAAATGAAAGGAAGGTCAAATTTTGATCCATAGGTGGAAAGGAGACATTTTGTAAACCATTTTTAATATGTTAAGAACAATTTTAAACCTTTTCCTTAGATTTTTAATTGCTTTATTGATGCAAGTACACCCAGGTTACGTTGAATGCTCATTTACTACAAAACACTATACGGGACAATCATAGTTTTATAACTATTATTAAAACATTACAAATTTGATTGGGTGATCACCCAAATGTAAAAAGCATATAAAAAATGCACACTCAAGGGACTCAACTTACATCAAATTAGTCAATATCCAATAAATTACATCTTATCTTAAACATAAGATAGAAATTTAATTAATAATATTGGTGAATACTCTTAGTCGTCACCAAGTGCTTTAAAAGGCGGGGTGTAAGAGGGTATTATATATATGTCTCGGTGAGTCATAAGTCCGAGGCATGAGGCGTAAGCCACGTGAATATTTAATTTTTAATATTTTATAAAATAAAATATAAAAATATATAATATATATATATATATATATATATATATATATATATATATATATATATAGATACTAGATGTTCCAAAACTCGTGCTAGCACGAGCCTAATAACTTGAACTGGATCATTAATCAGCTAAATCAATTTTGAATATAGTCTGCATACGAATGTTTCGTACTTTGATGGAAACTTTTAATATTTTTTAATAAGAAAATATACAATTTTCTTTGCCTGATAAACATAAATGAAATTGTGTATTTTAACGACAAACGATGTCGTTATAGAGAAATTTGACTATAGTAATTTCCATGTTCAACTAAAACAAATCTTATCACTTGGATTAAAATTTGAGTACCGGACATCAAATGATTATAGAAAAAATTATTTTATGATATTTAAAAAAAATTACTTCTTAAATTATTTTAGATAAAGAATTTTTCATTTTGAAAGTGATTTCAAAGAGTGTGGTTAGATATGAGAACCTTTAGTTTTCCAATTTTAAATTGCTTTAAAACATATATGAAAAAATATTAAATATTTGTCAACACATATTTTATTATTCCATTACAATAGTTATTTTGTAACAACAACAATATATTCAGTGAAATTCCGCAACGTGAGATATGGGGAGGGTAGAGTGTACGTAGACCATACCTCTACCTTGGTAGGTAGAGCGGCTGTATTCGAAAGACACTCGGCTCAAGACAAAGCATAAGCACAAGCAAACAAACATAAGCAAAGCAGAAGACACGGTCAGATCCGGACAAGAGTTATTTTGTATAGTGATCAAATGTGCAGGTATAACTTAATTCTAATTTCTCTATGAAAATTCATTTTGAATAATAGCAAAATCAAGAAATTTCCTTTATGTTTATTGTATTTTTATGCTTAAAAAAGACACAGAAATTAACCCCATAAAAATGAACAGAAATAATAGGGACTACGTGCTCATGATAAAATAGACTAATTTAGAGTCAATTTAGACAAGTAGCGGTAGCTACAGAGCATTTACTACATGGGGTCCACCTGGGTTTAGTTGTTGCATAACATACTACACATTTGACAGGATTTTGTAAAAGTTCTTGTCATTTAGCTAAGCATTTTGAGGCTAAGGTTACATCATAAGCCAACAATGCTTGAATTCTCATAAGATGACCAAAATGCCATCAAAATGAATTTTAATTTGAAAAACTAACATGTAGATCTTCACTGTCTACTCACATTTCTATATATATATATATATATATATATATATAGATGTGTTTGAACTTCATACAAAAATTAATCAAAGCAATCTATTATACGTCACTTACAACTTGTAATTATATATAACATAATTTTACAAGTATAAACAATATAATGAAATAAAAGTTAGCAAACTTACTTTAGCAATTAAACTTTACACAATTATTTATTCCTCTATTCTTAACGATAGTGTATTACATATCTCTCTAAGTAGAGAATGTATTCACCTTCTGAAAGCAAATGAGAAGGAATAATAAAATAAAAAACTGATATAATAATAGACATGTCATTTTAATGGCTAATATATAATAATACTCTTAATATTATATATATATTGAAAAACTAACATGTAGATCTTCACTGTCTACTCACATTTCTAACTTTTATTTCATTATAATAGACATGTCTACTCATACAAAAATTAATCAAAGCAATCTATTATACGTCACTTATAATAATACTCTTAATATTATATATATATATATATATATATTATATGAATTTTTTATTTTAAAATTTATGGATCCCACTTTTCCAATTTTAAAATTTATGGATCCCACTTTTCCTTTTAAGTTTTTTATTTCTCTTCTCTTTAATTATGAGTCGTTTGAACATGAGATGAAATCATGATGATTTGAAGTTGATGTTTTGTTTGGACATGCAATTTGTATTTTTTAAATTGTATTTTTTCTTATAGACATAAAAAAAAAAACACAAGTTGTGAAAATCATCAATTTTTTTCCAATTCTTAATATAATCTTGTCAAATGAGCAAGTCATAGTTCATAATAAAATTAATACGCTACTAGAAGGTCTTTCTAAAAAATAGAACAACAATTGATCAAACTTTAGTTCAATAAAATGGAAAATTGAACATGAGTTGTAGTGTAACGACTCTTTAATATAATACTCTGACATTGTTGGTAAGAGTAAATTTGTTATAAAATACTACAAACTTGTAGATTTTTTAATATTTGATATAAATGGTTGGTAAACATGATTGGTAAATATATCTACCAACTTATGGATCTATTTTTACAAAATATAAACTTATGGGCAAACTTTTACATTTAAAAAGTTAAAATCATGATTTGGGATTCCAAATCACGCCTTTTTGGATGATTTGTGTTTTCATCTCATGAGATGAAATCGTATGTCCAATCGAATGAGATAAAATTGCATGTCCAAACGCCTACTTATTGTCTTCTCCGGTATTTTGAATCTCGATCAAATAGCGTAGCACGGGACCGCGCCAAACATAGCGAGTTAGGTATGGGCTTTCTTTCACTACCGAATCACCATTTGGCAGGGCTACTAGGACTTGGGTCTCTCTCTTGGGCGGGGCATCAAGTACATATATCTTTTCCTTACTTTTCAACGACAGAGGCGAAAGCTTACTCTTTCAAGTCAAAGTCAAAATCGGGTAGACTAAGATGGAGTTTACATTCTCCTACATTGTTTGTCACTGCACAAATTTCATCCCAAGACCATCATTATTGGACTAAATGTTGGAGAAAAATAAATTAAAAAATTAACTAATCTTTCTTTTTATACATTTAATAGGGAGAACTTTAAAGAAGGCACCTTGAAGCAATGCGTAAGAAATTTTTGAATTTTAAATTCGTAACAATCAAAGCTTACAACTTAATTTATATTAATTGATTGTTTCATATAATAGGCAAATTTAAATCTCATTATCTTTTTTCTCACTTCCTCTTCCTAATGTAATTTAAGAAACTTTGGAGAAAAAAACTAGTGATGCGTACAACAAGTAGACGACTGCAGGGTATGATCGACACAATATATGCGGCAAGGCATTGAAAAGTGAGGGAGTTCTGCAGAGTTTCACAGACACTGCATATTTTGTTCACTTGTAATTTCTGAAAATGAAATTGTTTGTATCACATAGGGGGTGGTGTGAAGAAGAAGGAATGGAGAAGGTGGGTTTGGGTGGGGGGGGGGGGGGGGTGTGAAGAAGAAGGAATGGAATTGAGGCTTTTGAAAAAGAAAAAAGATGAATGAAAATACAAAAGAGTAAATTTAAAATTTAATCGATTGTTGACGTGACGCTGACGTGTCACTTACGTGGGGGAGAATGTTCTACACATCTCATTGTAAGATTGGTCTGGGCAATGTAAAATTGAATTTAATTCACATATAAGTTGTTTATGGGGGCAAATAATTACAAGTAAAGTTTAATTGCTAAAGTGAGTTTTGGGTACAAGTTTAGAGGTGAAAATATGTATTTTCTCTAAGAGTAACATTAATCCAATGCTTAAAGTTCACAAGCACTAGTTTTTTAAACAGAACATTTTTGTAGACGATTGTAGAGAAGCCTACTTTTGTATGGAACGAGGGGGTGGCAAAGACATGGGCGTATACAACCTTCTTGACGGAACCATTGTGCCCCACTACACTGGTCAATCTTACCACAAACTCACTCCACCACTTTGGGTTTGATTTAGACTTGGCTTATTATGTGCCATAGGCCCTATAAGTTAGCTAGTTTACTTTACTATTGCTTTGTCTTTGCTTCCTAGCTTTCTTTCTTTATGCTGTTATGTTACTGAATGAAAGTCTTTTTTTTTTAATTCAATTCTTTAGCTTACTTTCTGCTCTTACTGAATGAAAGTCTTTTTTGTTATTTTTTTTTTAATTTTGTTAATCAGTTCCTAAGCTTTCTTTCTGGTGTTACTGAATGAAAGTCTTTTTTTTTTAAAGAAAGAAACATAATTTTTTCAAATTCCTTGTAGATAGATTTGTCTGCACTTGGTTGAACAAATCATGCCTAATTATTGACTAAGAACTACTTACAGAGAAACACGAATTGGGAGGTAGCAGTTATTCCGTGAAATTAGTAGAGATGCGCCTGAGATTTTATTTCTTCAAATCGCAGTATAATTATGAAACTTTAGTATTCCAACGAAGTTTTTATATCTTCGAGTCAGAATACTAATATTCATATGGAGTAGAAAACTACACGAGTTTTAATCTCCAAACCAGAATACAGCAACGATGACGTTTTTATGTTCTTCAAATCGTTGTACAAATATGAACTTTAATATTCCAACGAAATTTTTATGTCTTCAAGTCAGAATATGAAATTTCATACGGAGTAGAAAACCACACAGTTTTAGTCTCCAAAAAGAATACGATTAATCTAAAAACATAATTTCCTTAAGATTGTTGCTAATCCGTATTGCAAAACCGATGAAGCGATAAAATTAATTTCGAAACCGAGAAAAAAAAAAACACGGACAGATTCGGAAAATAAGAACGATTCGAAAAATATTTAAGAATTAAAAATCGAGCCCATGAATGCACAAGTGTGTCCTTAAGGAAATTATTCCACTCAAGTACCCGAGGTTAATGGAATATATTCTCCCAGGATAGAACGATCTTACTCACCGGTGTATCGGTACCTAGAACAACGGTGTCAGCGAACCACTCAACAGAAGTAAATCACAACACTGAATTTATTTGTGCAAAAGAAGAAGAAGTTCAAAAAATTAGTGAGTAAAATTCTGAGGAATCAAACTAATTTATAGCCTTGGAAGTACTGTTTCTGAAGGTTTGCAACCCTTCTGAACAACCACTAAAAACTGGTGGGAAATTTAAATATGGGAAAGAAACCGGGTTGCGGGTCAGACACGCGGATCCGGGTCACTAACGGGTAGGATTGGATAAGTTAATTAATTTAATTAAAAAATAATTAATTAAATAATTAAAAATTAAAGAAAATTTGGTCCAAAAAGATTATCAATCAATTAGATCATTTGACCAAATCCAAATCCAAATCCGAATCCGAAGCCGAGCGACGACGACAGTGCGAGGGGAGGCCCTCTTCTTAACCCTTTAGCAACAAGAAGGAGTACTTCTACTTATAAGTAGAAGAACTTTTCTTTCCGCTACCGATGAGGGACAAATGCTTTTTTTATAAAGCAAGAGGGAACTCCCTCCATTTCTCATTCAATATATCATTTAAACCCAACAATCCCCCACATGAATGGGGAATGGCTATCAGATAAAGGAATGTATGGACAAGTGTGTAATTTACAATCAAGGATTAATTGCATCTGGATAAGTAGGTTTCCCTTTGAACTTTCCGTAGTGAACATATGTCGGATATACTCGGTCAATCGGTAGATTTGATATCTTTGAACCGTCGAGATTTGGCGTATACCTAGACAACCATATGTCACACAATCAATCCTTTACCGTCTATGATTCTTATGGTTGTGTTCGTTTCAGCCATGAACACCTCCTGGTTTCATGAGTGTATAAAGAATGGGCTTCTTACAATCATTCTCTTTGAAGCGGCTTACACTTCACACTCACATAGGTGATTCCTAAACGTGTTATCGTGTAGACACACTATTTGGTCAAACCTGCCAAACTTAGAAACCATTAAAAAATAAACTTAAGCTTTTTATTAACTTGTTAAAAAAAACCTTAACATTTTATCCTTATTCCTGAACATTGTCTTCATCATGAGAATGAATTTAGTTATTTGACAATGTCGAACCGTCAGTCACGACTTTGTTTGATCTCCTTGAACCTAGCTCTTGGGATCTCCGATCGCTAGGTAGAGTTACCGCCATGATGACTTGTCCTTAGCCTTAAACCCATTCCCTTAGATGATCTTTCAACCGCCTCTCTAGATAGGCCTTTTGTTAGCGGATCCGATATGTTATCTCTTGACTTTACGTAGTCAATCGTGATAACACCACTAGAGAGTAGTTGTCTAACGGTATTGTGTCGCCGTCGAATGTGACGCGATTTTCCGTTATACATAACGCTCTCTGCCCTACCTATTGCTGCTTGGCTATCACAATGTATACATATAGGTGCCAAAGGTTTGGGCCAAAATGGAATATCTTCCAAGAAATTTCGGAGCCATTCAGCTTCTTCACCGGCCTTGTCTAAAGCTATAAACTCAGATTCCATCGTAGAACGAGCGATGCACGTCTGTTTGGATGATTTCCAAGACACTGATCCACCCCCAATTGTGAAAACATAACCACTCGTGGATTTAACTTCAGATGATCCGGTGATCCAATTTGCATCACTATATCCTTCGATCACGGCGAGATATTTGTTATAATGCAAAGCATAGTCTTGGGTATGTTTCAGATACCCCAAAACTCGTTTCATTGCCATCTAGTGAGTTTGATTGGGATTACTTGTAAACCGACTCAATTTACTAATAACACATGATATATCTGGTCGCGTACAATTCATGATATACATCAAACTTCCCAACACTCTTGCATAATCCAATTGTGAGTCACTTTCACCTTTATTCTTCGAAATGTATAGCTCATGTCAATTGGAGTCTTGGCAATATTGAAATTTAAATACTTAAACTTGTCAAGTACTCTTTCAATATAATGAGATCTGCGATAATGCTAGACCTTGTGGAGTTTTATGAATTTCGATGCCTAAGATCAAATCAAAGCAACTCCTAAGTCCTTCATATCAAATTTGCTAGCCAACATGCGCTTAGTAGCATTTATATCGGCAATATTTTTACTCATTATCAACATGTCATCAACATATAAACAAATAATGACTTCATGATTTGGAGTATTTTTAATGTAAACACATTTGTCACACTCGTTGATTTTAAATCCATTTGCCAACATTGTTTGGTCAAATGTAGCATGCCATTGTTTGGGTGCTTGTTTTAGTCCATAAAGCGACTTAACAAGTTTGCACACTTTCCCTTCTTTACCAGGAACCACAAATCCCTCAGGTTATTCCATGTAAATTTCTTCCTCCAATTTTCCATTTAAGAAAGCTGTCTTAACATCCATTTGATGGATTTCAAGACCATGTACGGCTGCTAGTGCCACTAACAACCGAATAGATGTTATCCTTGTTACCGGCGAGTATGTGTCAAAGTAATCAAGGCCTTCCTTTTGTCTATAACCTTTGACCACAAGTCTTGCCTTATATTTGTCAACAGTGCCATCAACTTTCATTTTCCTTTTAAAAATCCATTTTGATCCTAAATGTTTATTTCCAGGAGGAAGATCAACTAATTCCCATGTATGGTTGTTCAAAATTGATTCAATCTCACTATTGACTGCCTCTTTCCAAAATGATGAATCAGAAGATGACATCGCTGCTTTAAATGTTTGAGGCTCATTTTCAAGCAAGAATGTCAAAAAATCTGGTCCAAAGGAAGTAGATGTCCTTTGACGTTTGCTACGCCTTGGATCCTCTTTACTTGGTGTACTTTCCTTTGGTTCTTCCCGCGGTCGTTTAGATCTTTCACTTGACGACTCACAATTAGTTTTATACGGATAAATGTTTTCAAAGAATTCAGCATTAGCTGATTCAATTATCGTATTAACATGAATTTCGGGATTGTCCGATTTGTGAACCAAAAACCAACAAGCTTTGATGTTTGTAGCATAGCCAATAAAAACACAATCCACAGTTTTTGGTCCGATTTTTACCCTTTTGGACAAAGGAACTTGGACCTTTGCTAAACACCCCCACACTTTGAAATATTTCAAGTTGGGTTTTCTTCCTTTCCATAGTTCATATGGAATAGATGTGTTTTGCTGTGGGGCACCCTGTTGAGTATTCGGTTAGCTGTAAGGATAGCTTCCCCCCACAAGCTCTGCGGTAAATCGGAACTTATTAGTAAAGCATTCATCATTTCCTTTAATGTTCGGTTTTTTCTTTCCGCAATTCCATTTGATTGTGGTGTGTAAGGGGCCGTAGTTTGATGAATAATTCCATATTCTAAGCATATCTCTCGCAAAAGGAGATTCGTATTCTCCACCCCTATCACTTCTAATCATTTTTATCTTTTTATTCAATTGATTTTCCACTTCGTTCTTGTATTGCTTAAATGCATCAATTGCTTCATCCTTACTATTAAGCAAATACACATAGCAATATCGAGTGCAATCGTCAATAAAGGTTATAAAATACTTTTTCCCACCGCGAGATGGTATTGACTTCATATCACATATATCGTGTGGATTAAGTCTAAAGGATTTGAATTCCTATCAATAGACTTATATGTATGTTTAACAAACTTAGATTCAACACAGATTTCACATTTTGATTTATTACACTCGAATCTAGGCAATACTTTTAAATTAATCAATTTCGCAAGGTTTTGTAGTTGACATGTCCTAAACAAACATGCCATAAATCATTTGACTCCAATAAGTAAGACGAAGTGAATTCTTACTAATACTGTCAACAACCATTACATTGAGTTTGAAAAGGCCCTCGGTGAGGTAGCCCTTTCCTATGAACATATCATTCTTACTTATTACAATTTTCTCACTAACCAAACATGCACTTAAACCCATTTTTGACGAGTAGTCCGAAATTTGAAATTAAATTCTTCCCGATTGTGGGAACGTGCAGAACATTGTTGAGAGTCAGCACCTTGCCGTAAGTCATTTTCAGAAGTATCTTCCCATATGCTTCAACCTTGGCTGTTGCAGTATTTCCCATAAACAGTACCTCTTCGGGTCCAGCGGGAGCGTAGGTTGCAAATGCTTCTTTTACAACGCAAACATGTCGAGTGGCACCAGAATCAAGCCACCACTCCTTTGGGTTTCCAACCAAATTGCACTCCGATAGCATTGCACACAGATAATCCATATCATCATTCTTTTCCACCATATTGGCTTGTCCTTTTCCCTTGTTCTTTTTCGGGAGACGACAATCTGGGGCTTTGTGGCCAGCTTTCCCACAATTAAAGCAGTTGCCCTTGAATTTTTTCTTGGCTTGCTCCTTCTTTTGTCCATTGAACTTCTTTCTTTTCTTACTTTTTGGGGCAGCCTATTCAACAATATTTGCTCCCATAATCGTTGAATTCCCCCGCGACTTCTTCTCAAATTTGTTTTGTTATCTTCCTCAATCTTGAGACGAATCACAAGATCTTCCAACTTCATTTCCTTGTGCTTGTGCTTAAGATAATTCTTGAAATCTTTCCATGAGGGCGGCAACTTCTCAATCATTGCAGCCACTTGGAATGCTTCATTCACTACCATACCTTCAGCAATAAGGTCATGGAAGATAAGTTGAAGCTCTTGAACTTGGGTTCCAACGGTTTTTCCATCCACCATTTTGTGGTCTAGGAATTTGGCAACCACAAACTTCTTCAAGCAAGCATCTTCGGTTTTGTACTTCTTTTCAAGTGCACTCCATAGTTCTTTGGAAGTCTCTACTGCACTGTAGACGTTGTACAAGCCACCTTCTAAGGCACTCAAAATGTAGCCTTTGAATTAAAAATCAGCCTATTTCCAAGCCTCAGTAACCATGAACTGTTGGTTGTTAGGCATGTCAGCGGCAGGCACGGGAGGGTCCTCACTGGTGAACTTTTGCATACTAAGGGTGATAAGCCAAAAGAACATTCTTTGCTGCCATCCTTTAAAGTTGGCACCGGTGAACTTCGCAGGTTTCTCAGCCGGTGGCACAGCGGTACGGGTTGTAGGAGTAACCGCTGGTGCGGTATTCACAGAAGTAGTTCCAGTCTCAATTGCCATTATTCGTTTGTCACTGTCAAATCGACAAACTATTTTAGTTAATAAAACCAGAATAACAATTCAATCACAGACTTAAACGATGAAGATTTTATTTCTTCAAATCGCAGTATAATTATGAAACTTTAGTATTCCAACGAAGTTTTTATATCTTCGAGTCAGAATACTAATATTCAAATGAAGTAAAAAACTACACGAGTTTTAATCTCCAAACCAGAATACAGCAACGATGAAGTTTTTATGTTCTTCAAATCGTTGTACAAGTATGAACTTTAATATTCCAACGAAGTTCTTATGTCTTCAAGTCAGAATATGAAATTTCATACGGAGTAGAAAACCACACAGGTTTTAGTTTCCAAAACAGAATACAGATTAATCTAAAAATATAATTTCCTTAAGATTGTTGCTAATCTGTATTGCAAAATCGAAGAAGCAGTAAAATTAATTTCTGAAACCAGAAAACAAAAAACCTGGACAGATTCTGGAAAATAAGAACAGATTCTGAAAAATATTTAAGAATTAAAAATCGAGCCCACTGAATGCACAGTGTGTCCTTAAGGAAATTACCCCACTCAAGTACCCGAGGTTAATGGAATATATCCTCCCAGGATAGAACGATCTTACTCACCGGTGTATCGGTACCTAGAACAACGGTGTCAGCGAACCACTCAACAGCAGTAAATCACAACACTGAATTTATTTGTGCAGAAGAAGAAGAAGTTCAGAAAATTAGTGAGTAAAATTCTCAGGAATCAAACTAATTTATAGCCATGGAAGTACTGTTTCTGAAGGTTTGCAACCCTTCTGAACAGCCACTAAAAAATGGTGGGAAATTTAAATATGGGAAAGAAACCGGGTTGCGGGTCAGACACGCGGATCCGGGTCACTAACGGGTAGGATTGGATAAGTTAATTAATTTAATTAAAAAATAATTAATTAAATAATTAAAAATTAAAGAAAATTTGGTCCAAAAAGATTATCAATCAATTAGATCATTTGACCAAATCCAAATCCAAATCCAAATCCGAATCCGAAGCCGAGCGACGACGACAGTGCGAGGGGAGACCCTCTTCTTAACCCTTTAGCAACAAGAAGGAGTACTTCTACTTATAAGTAGAAGAACTTTTCTTTTCACTACCGATGATGGACAAATGCTTATTTTATAAAGCAAGAGGGAACTCCCTCCATTTCTCATTCAATCTAGCATTTAAACCCAACAGTAAGTGGAGAAGGGTAGAGGGGTTGTCCCGTAATCCACCGAGTTTCAAACCGTGCGGCACTGGCTCTTGAGGGATTTCTTGGTCGTAAAAAATAGCCAACTTTTAGGGAAGAATGTCATCCAACAATCGGATCTCATAATTGGTTTGCTTGGGTCACCATTCATTTGTTAGTTGGCTCAAGAGTTTGTCCTTTCTTTTGATCGTTATAGCGTGTTGCAAAATAGCAATTTAAGCAAGCAATTTATTTAGTGAGAAAGCGTGAGTAAAAAAAAAAAAGCCCAAAGGCCCGCAATATGCATATGTGGCCAAAGGGCCTAACTAGCTAAATCTTTCTCTACTTATTTTCATTTTGCATACTTGAGTTGTATTAATTGTTACTAACTGTTTTACTTATTTTCTTCCTAACACAGATGAATCTCGGCGGAAATTAAATGATTTTCCTTTATTATAGTCTTTTCTTTTTGTCGTTTCTAACAATTGCAAAAGGTTTCAAAAATGGAGGAGATGTTTTTTTTTGGACTTGAAATCTAATTCCGAAGCCATCCTTTTAAATCGAGTTTAAGGTCCTAATATAAATCAGATTTTCAAACTAATTGAGGCCCAATGCCTCAACTTTGCTTAAAATAACTGAGAAAATTACACAAAAAGTCATAATCTTAGAGTTAGGCACATAAATAGCATTACTTTTAAAATTACACAAAAAGAACTTTTATTATATTTATGACACGTTCATAAAATGTGGGTATAATTAATAATCCCACTAAAATAGGATTCAATCATATTCTCTCTCTTTATTATTATTTCTCTCTATAATTATTATTATTTACAATAAATTTCCTTCTTTTTCCTAAAATAGGTAAATTCAATAGTAATAGTAGTAGAACTATACTTCTTTATTTGGATATAATAGAAAAAGTTTTTCATATTTTACCAAAAATAATGATGTATTTTTATATATTTATCAAAATTAGATTCCAAAAATAACGGTATGGAATCACACCGCGTATGTAATAATAGTACTCCTATTTTCCCTTTCCGGTAACATTAGGATTCCGATCAGTGTGGGATTTGGGGTTATAAAAGAAGCCTTGCAAATTCAAAATTCACACAATCAAATTCAATAAGATATTTATCAAATTCTTTTTTTTCTAAAAGTATGTAATAATAGTACTCATATTTTCTCCTTTCCGGGTAACATTAGGATTCCGACCCGTGTGGAATTTAGGGTTATAAAAGAAGCCTTGCAAATTCAAAATTAACACAAACAAATTCAATAAGATATTTATCAAATTCTTTTTTCCCTAAACGTATGTAATAATAGTACTCCTATTTTCTCCTTTCTGGATAACATTAGGATTCGGATCAGTGTGGGATTTAGGGTTATAAAAGAAGCCTTGGAAATTCAAAATTCACACAATCAAATTCAATAAGATATTTATCAAATTCTTTTTTTTCTAAAAGTATGTAATAATAGTACTCATATTTTCTCCTTTTCGGGTAACATTAGGATTCCGACCCGTGAGGGATTTAGGGTTATATAAGAAGCCTTGCAAATTCAAAATTCACACAAACAAATTCAATAAGATATTTATCAAATTCTTTTTTTCCTAAACGTATGTAATAATAGTACTCCTATTTTCCCCTTTCCGCGTAACATTAGGATTCCGACCAGTGTGGGATTTAGGGTTATAAAAGAAGTCTTGCAAATTCAAAATTCACACAAACAAATTCAATAAGATATTTATCAAATTCTTTTTTCCCTAAACGTATGTAATAATAGTACTCCTATTTTCCCCTTCCCAGGTAACATTAGGATTCCGACCCGTGTGGGATTTAAGGTTATAAAAGAAGCCTTGCAAATTCAAAATTCACACAAACAAATTCAATAAAATATTTATCAAATTCTTTTTTTCCTAAACGTATGTATTAATAGTACTCCTATTTTCCCCTTTCCGGGTAACATTAGAATTCCGACCCGTGTGGGATTTAGGGTTATAAAAGAAGCCTTGCAAATTCAAAATTCACACAAACAAATTCAATAAGATATTTATCAAAATCTTTTTTTTCCTAAACGTATGTAATAATAGTACTCCTATTTTTTCCTTTCCGGGTAACATTAGGATTCCGACCAGTGTGGTATTTAGGGTTTTAAAAGAAGCCTTGTAAATTCAAAATTGACATAAACAAATTCAGTATTTATCAAATTCTTTTTTCCTAAACGTATGTAATAACAGTACTCCTATTTTTTCCTTTACGAGTAACATAGGATTTCGACCCGTATGGGATTTAGGTTAAAAAGAAGCCTTGGAAATTCAAAATTGACATAAACAAATTTAATAAGATATCAAATTCTTATTTTACCCTTTCCCGCTAATATTAGGATTCCGAATTTGAGGTTATAAAAGAAGGTTGCAAATTCACAATTCACAATTCACACCAACAAATTCAATTGGCGAGTATGGCAGTTGAAGTTGCAGCTCCATTGTTGATGTTGGCAGAGAAAGAGGAGAATGCAGAAATTCGTGAGTTTTGGGACTTGTCTAAAGGTATCACCTACACCATGAATTTCCCCGAACTAGTTGGGAAGTACTGCGTTGGTGTTGGATTTCCAGGTTGGCTTTTCACTGCTGATGAACAAGGTCACATGAATTTGTTTCATCTTTTTTCCCGTACCTTAATAAACCTACCAGACATGGACATGTTGCAAGGTTTCGCTTTCCAGGAGGAACTTGGTTGTGATCATATTACTTATGTCCAAAAAGCATTACTTTCTTCAGATCCTTTGTCGTCAACAGATGACTATGTTTTGGCCCTAATTCAAGGGTATCCTCGCACTTTTGCTTTCTGGAGGCCAGGAAGCAAATCCTTTACTAGTGTGGATTCGACAATACCCTATTGCGCCTTTTCAGACGTCACCTGGCATGATGGACACTTCTATGGTGTAAGTTTTATGGGCAATATTGTCATCTTGGACACATCAGATTATTATTCAACCACCGCTGCCAGAGTTATCATGTCACAGATACCTCCTCGAGTGGAGAAGGGTAGAGAAGGGTAGGGGGTTGTCCCGTAATCCACCGAGTTTCAAACCGTGCAGCACTGGCTCTTGAGGGATTTCTTGGTTGTAAAAAATAGCCATTACTTTTAGGGAAGAATGTCATCCAACAATCGGATCTCATAATTGGTTTGCTTGGGTCACCATTCGCTGTTAGCCGGCTCAAGGGTTTGTCCTTTCTTTTGATCTGTTATAGCGTGTTGCAAAATAGCAATTTAAGCAAGCAATTTATTTAGTGAGAAAGCGTGAGTAAAAAATTCTCCTCTATTTGTTAATTAATATTTTGATGAGAGTGTCCTGTTGTTTTAAATTTTCCTGTTCTCTCTCTGAAGTTACCGAGGTTCGTAATAGATCCTTCGGATGCTCATGCCCAGTACAATTAGAATTTGATTGCTCAGTGATTGTTATCTGAATCTGCTAGCAATATCATGTAGGTTATTTTGTTCGTTATGGATTTGAAGATCACTTTCTTTTCAGTTTTCTGACATGACTCTCTTGTGGATATAGAAGGGGAGCCTTGGAGTAACTGGTAAAGTTGCTGCCATGTGACCAGGAGGTCATGGGTTCAAGCCGTGGAAACAGCCTCTTGCACAAATGTGAGGTAAGGCTGCGTACAATAGACCCTTGTGGTCCGGCCCTTCCCTGGACCCCGCGCATAGCGGGAGCTTAGTGCACCAGGCTGCCCTTTTACTCTCTTGTGGATATAAAGGGCCAGCTTCGGGATTTTTGCCTGGGCTAGGGTTTGAAGGAGGGACAAGGAGAAACATATCCAAGTTTGAGGTGCCTCCCAACTTCCATGATGTTTGCGTTCATGTCATGGGTTGTTATCTCCAATTTTCTTTTCTAATGATAAAAGTGCTTTTGTAATATAGACATGGTCTTTCTTTCATTTTTATCTGAATGCAATTGTCAGTATGTTGAAACGCAACCATTGCTCGATGACTTAACATATGATGAGGTGGATGAAATATAATGCACCTTGCTAATGGGGCAAACTTGCTTTAAATCTATTTAAAGCTTGAATTTGCTTCCAGTATAGTTGGCTTTATCTTGATATTGTGTTCTTGAATTGAATGGTGGCACATAAATTCAAGGCCCTTTAATTACCTGGTCCTTAAAGTGGTAGGTATAATGCTGATATTGTCTCTTTATAAGTGTGCCTGGTATAATATAAAGTGTGATACTGTTCTTCCGGAGGCCCTCTTCAGTGTTAAAACTCGTTATATCCTCTTCGATATGTATTGAAATTAATTCGTAAAGAAGAGATGACTTTTTTAAAGCAGGATGCTACATGTTAAAACTCATTATCGTGTGTTCCTGAGGTCTAAAGGAGAATTTAGGATGCAGAAACAAAAAGCTACGGTACTTATTGTACAAATGCACTATAACTAAGTACGTGGATTTTTCTTTCAATGATGGTAAAATAATTCTTGACAATTTGATTTATGGACGTGAATCCCCCCCGGGCCCGACTGGTCCTGCTCTTCCAGATATGGCTGTTGGACTCTCCTTGTGATATTTGAGGCTTATAGGTTGATGCGCGAGCATGAAAGACCAAGCTTTATGCCTGAGGATAGGTTTATCTGTAAGTCTGTAAATTTACCCCTAAATATGCGAGGACGTGACAGAGCACTGTCAGTGTCAACTGTAGCATTCATTGTGATAATAATTGTTGTCCATAGGGGATACAAACTGCCTGACATTTACTTCCGACTATTTTGTTTAGAGCAAGTGAAATGAGAAAGCTCTTATCGGACCCGTGCATATATATTAGTCTACTTGCTGGTTCTCGGTGCTTCTGTACTATATTCAATTTTGTCGCCACACTATCGTCATTTCTACCTTGCATTAGCTATTTCTCTCAGTGCTGTCGTAGTGCCAGCGATGATTGGTTGAGAGGTTGTGCAATTCTGGAATCATATCTTTTATTGTGAGGACATCTTGGTCATAATCTTGTTGGCCTGTTTTAGATACTTCTTTGCAGTAAATGTGATGCAAAATCTACATAGATTAGGTAATGTTTTGGAGGTCAATTTGGCGAACTTCCTATAGATTACCTGGGGATGCCATTAGAAGCTATATGTATAAGGCAACACGTGTGGCGAAACATTTAAGTTGAATGTGAAAAAAGGTTTGCTATGTGAAAGACAATACTTATCTCTCGGAGGTAAGGTGGTGCTCATCACTAGTGTTCTCGATCCCTCCATGTCTTGTGTCCTTTTCCCAATACTGGTCAGTGTGAACAAAAGTTGGACAGGGTTAGGAGGAACTGTGTGAGGCGGTAATAAATATCCTTTCATCTGTAGTGAAGTGGGACAAGGTGATGTTGGATAAGAAAAGAGGAGAGCTTGACATGAGAAACTTAATGATAAATGATCGTTCTATTGACAATTATATTCTTTATCTCAAAAGGTGACAGCTCAATAACCTATATTTACATTAGTAAGTCATAAAAGAATACAACAACCCCCAGACGGATTATATACGAATAGACAATCAACGTCTAACTTTGTAGTAGACCGTGGTATTTAAGTGGAGAATGGTAGAGAGAAGGTTTATTATCCACCAAGTTTCGGACTCTGGCCCTCAAGGATTTCTGTTTGTTAAAAAAACAGATAACCAAGATTTTGCTGCAGAATTAGTCAGCATTAGATATAATCATCTTTAGTAACACTGAATTTGATCTTCTCTTCATCTAGAGGTCTTAATTAGCACTTATATGCATTTGTAGCAGCATTGTTTTGCAAGAGAATTTTGAGTATTCGGACCTGGTATTCATTCTCCCTAATACCCTTTTTAATATCTCGTGATGTTTTGCAGAATGTTGCAGTTGACTTGCTCCTGGAGCCCTCCTTGCGAGTGGCCAACATGAAGGTAATGTTGGAGTCTCTTTTCCTTTTAATCTTTATATGAACTTCAAGTACTTCATGGTGTGATATTATTGATTCGCTTGTTACATCTTATACATTTTTCTGATATTTGATTTAAGAGTTTAGAGCTTTTGATAGCTGTTCTTTAGATATCTCTTGGGACCTTTTAATCTTTATTTTGTGGGAGTGGAGGGTGCGGGTGGGGGGTTGGTGCATATGTTTGTCCATCATAGTAAATAATTTAGCGAAATTTGCTGTACGCAAGCTCTTTACTTTTGTAAAAGCCTAAAACTGTAGATAGCTAAATGTGCAGTTTCCTCATTGATTCAGTAGCCCACCCCCACTGCATCGCCATGACCAAGAGCATATAATAAAAGAAAAAAAGGGGGAAGAAAAATCTAAGTGGTGTGTTTTTTTAAATTAGTATCATTCTTTCTACATGATTTGATGCATCAGTTCTCACGTGGTTTTTTTTTTTTTTTTGGTTTAAATAAGGGATCAGTTCTCATGCTTTTACAAGTAAAAATCTATAGTTGCAAGTTTGTTTCTGTTTCCATTAATGCAGCTGCTCAAAGTGTTAAGCTTATGGATCCTTGTTTTCCCAGGGGAACCTTTTGGCTGCCTCACTATCAATCACACTTTCTTCACTAAATACTTTATGTTCTAGTAATTTCCAACTTTCATCATCATTAAACATACGAAGAGGAATGGGTTTACTAACAGATGTAGCATAATTGGCAACTTCAAGATGTCTCGTTGCTAGGATGATTCACTTCCATTTTTGGCCTCATAAAAGAAAGAACATAAATCATCCCACGCACTAGCTTCCTGCACATCATTAACAAGGATAAGATATCTTTTCACCAGTAAAGTTTTCCGGAGTTTTTCTGCTACATCAGCTTTAGTAGAGAAGCTAGGTTTCTTTCCAGTAGCATCATGTAGAATAATCAGTAGCAAATCCATACGTTTATATACTCGAGACACACAACATTGTGCACGAATATCAAGATGTTCAATAACTGACCCATCAGAATAGAGATATTTGGCCAAAGTAGACTTACCTAAGACAGGCATACCGACAATAGAGATAACATCTAGTTCTCGGCATCCTTCTGTTAGTTTGTATCTTAGTTCTGCCCTCACGTCCTCAAAGCCCACAATATCTTCATTCATCATTGGAGTCATAGCCAATTTTGATGGCATATGAGCAGTGGCAGTGTCCATGGTATCATGTCATACTGGGTTAAACATTTGGTTTTCCTGAATCTCTACATCTGGCCTGATAAGCATAATCTCCTCAATGATATCCGAGAGCCAACGCTCGAGACACCAATGAGGAGCTTATTTCCTTATACAAGCATTAACTGCACATTCCACTCGGTTATCAGGTATCCTGTTTAGCGAATACAAGTTTATTCTCATTTGGAAAACCCATTCAATTTTGTTGTTTATACACTTGCTAGTATTTTCCTTTTTTTTTTAGAAGCTAAATTTCGTTCTTACAATTGTAGAAATGAAGCTAAATAAGTTGAAAAATGGAACTTTGTTAATCTAAAAAGCATTTGCAGGAAGCCCTATTATTGTGGAAAAGTTAATTTATCCAACTTCAAGATTGTGAATCTTTCCCAGCTCCTGTTCTTATTTGTAGATCATAGATTAAGATGTTAATAAGATTTAGAAAAGGCAAAGATCCTAAAAACGAAAAAGGTAAGGCAAAGGTTGCATCTTTGATCTTTATAAGATGTGTTCAATATCACATGATAGTACCATTGCCATCTTTTATGGAGGAAATGATTAGAGGCACATTCAGAATTTGAAGTTCATAGATTCTGGATTCTAGTCCCTTTGAGTTACTAGGTCGTAAATAAATAATTTGTACATTTTAGATAATTTTTTTAAGATAAACACAGATTCGACCAAAGTTATTGAATTTTGCCGAACATCTACTTTCTACTCTACCTCCGCTTCTGGAAATGATATCCACTAGTTACAACTTGAATAGAAGAATGATCTTACAAGGATCTCTTGTATTTTATTTATTGATCTCTTATATTATTACCTTATGACCCCCACCATAATCCAAAATAGCCTTCACTATTCCTTCAAAGTTCATCTTGATTTGATTGATACATTATGTAATGTGGTCATTCTTTTATGTGGTTTATCCACCTTGTAACTCCCAAATAATACCCTACTGTAAAAAGAAGGGAGAGACAGAAGAGTAAATTAGTAGAGAAGGAAGCCTAGAGATGCTAAAATTGTGAGGTTCTTACTTTAACAGTAATATGAAATCAACAGAAATTTGGAATCTCGTCATTTCCTTAAAAATAAAAAGGTAATCAGAGTATATATAACACTTCAATTTGCTTCACTTTCTGGAGATATATTAGGTATGCCAAATTTTGCATTGAAAACTGAGATTATTCAGAGAGCTTTTACATTTTTTGACTATGTATCTGCAACATAGATATCTAGAGGTTCATCGCATAATACAAACAGAAGGAGCTGGTTTGTTTCCTTTGGATGTTTAGAAATATACTCGTTATACTAGTGAAAAAATTGAACTTAGAAAACTGTTCTGTTTTGTTGTCTCTGTGCTCTAGTATTTCCTTTGTTTTTCTTTTTGTTTTTTTGGGAGGATCATGGGAGGTCCAGTTGGTGACTGTTAGGATTTTCTTCCAAATCCGACCTAATCAGAAAACAGTAAATACGCAATGAACAAATAACACACACAGATTTATAGTGGTTCACTCTCAATGTGAGAGCTACGTCCACTTTGCTGCTGCAGATTTTATTAAGGGAGAAATATTACAAAAGTGTTTACAACACTCAACCTCACAACCTCAATCCCAATTACACTCAAAATTCTCTCAAAAGCTTTTCTTGCTTAAGCTTTTCACTAAGAGTATTTCTCTTTTGTTTTTGGATCATTTCTACAGGGGAAGGAGTGCATTTATTTATAGGTGAGATTTTCCGAAAAATGAGTCCAATAAATCGGCCGACATCATTATGATGTCTCCACTTTCACTTTCGGCTGACATCATTATGATGTCTTCACTTTCGGCCATTTTTTCTCTTTCCCACATGGGTGGACCCTAACCCAACAATTCTCCACTTGAAGACTAATTTCAATCTGTCTTCACACTTTGATCGATGCAACAGCTCTTTCCTAGTTTCATCCTCGTGCAGGCCAACTGAAGCTGAACATAGCTTCAGTTTATCTATTGTTACCGCCTTCGTCAGCATGTCTGCTGGATTCTGACTCCCTGGGATCTTCTCAAGCACTAATACGCCATCTTCCAAAACTGATCTAATGAAATGGTACTGGAGTTGTATGTGCTTCGTTCGAGCATGGTAGACCGGGTTCTTTGCCAAATGAATGGTACTGGAGTTGTATGTGCTTCGTTCGAGCATGGTAGACCGGGTTCTTTGCCAAATGAATGGTACTGGAGTTGTATGTGCTTCGTTCGAGCATGGTAGGCCGGGTTCTTTGCCAAATGAATGGAACTTTGGCTATCACAGTATAGCACACTCCCCTCGTGGTCCTGATCCAATTCCCGCAAAAAAAATTATAGCCACATCATCTCTTTCGTGGCCTCCGTCACATCAACGTACTCAGCCTCACAACTAGAGAGAGCTACTATCTTCTGCAACTTTGAAACCCAGCAAATCGCAGTACCTCCGAAGGTGTAAATATACCCGGATGTGCTCTTTCTGCTATCAACATCACCACCATTGTGAGCATCCACATATCCCTGCAATCCTGTCTCTGACTTCCGGAAACACAACGCCGAACTTGAGTCGCCCTTCGATACATGAAAATCCACTTCACAGCCTCCCAGTGTTGCTTTTCCGGATTTCTCATAAGCCTACTAACAACTCCCACTGCATGTGCAATGTCTGGCCTCGTACATACCATCGCATACATGAGACTGCCAATAGTAGAGGCATAAGGGACTTTATCCATATGCTTCATCTCGTCCCTCGGTCACGGGTGGACCGATCTTTGGACAAACGAAAGTGTCCACCAAAGGAGTATTAACCGACTTGGCATCGTCCATGTTGAACCTCTTGAGAACCTTCTTCACGTATTCTTCTTGTGAGAGCTTGAGGCCCTCCTTACTTCGATGATTCTCATCCCGAGGATTTGCTTTGCTTCTCCCAAATCCTTTATTGCAAATTCTTTCGACAACTTCTTTTTCACCTATCATAAGTCCGCTCCTACAATCAACATGTCATCAACATAAAGGAGTAGTATCATGTAGGAGTCTTCAAATCTCTTGAAGTAACAACAATGATCCGCCTCGCACCTTGAAAATTCGGCTTTCTTCATAAAGTTTTCAAACTTCAAATACCACCTTGTCTTGGAGCATGTTTCGGTCCGCACATGCTCTTTTGAAGCTTGCACACCAGCCTTCTCTTTCCCTTTGACCTCGATCCCTCAAAGTTGCTTCATGTATATTTCCTCCTCTAAGTCACCATGAAGAAAATTAGTTTTCACGTCCATCCGTTGAAGATGCGAGATCTTCCTTTGCTACCAACCCAAGAAACAGATTCGATTGTCACCAACTTGACCACGGGAGAGAAGATCTCTCGTGTAGTCAATGCCTTCCTTCTATTGAAATCCCTTCACAACCATTGACCTCGCTTTATAGTGCTTACTTCCATCATGTTCTTCCTTTATCCAGGTAGACCCATTTGTTCCGTAATGCCTTATTTTCCTCTCGGTAACTCGGCCTAACCCCATGTATGATTTGACAACAAAGTGAGTCCATTTCATCTTTCATTGATAGCTTCCACTTGATCGATTCATCAACTTGCATCACTTCTTCATAACATTCCGGCCCCCTCGTCGGTGAGCGAATGTAGTTGATGGACGGAGAGAACTTGTGAACCGGCCTACCGATCTGGATGATCCGCGTAATTCGTGATCGGCGTCGCCGATTTGTTTCATGATCAACATTTGTTTCGGGATCAACATTTTCATCAAGCACCTTCTCGAGTTGCTTGTTTTTCTACCGCAGCAGCACTGGCGCAGCTCGGGTGCAAGGCTCTCAAATTGATCGTTTCTAATTTCTTGTTCTTACAGTCTTTGCTTTCTGAGCTTTCTCGCAACTTGTCTTTGTACAACACATGTTCATTGAAGACGACATCCCTGCTTCAGATGATCTTCCAATTTTGGTCATCCCAGAATCGATAACCAAACTCCGTGTCACCATAGCTAATAAAATAACACTTCTTAGATTTTGGATCAAGTTTAATTCTAGCAGTAGCATCAATATGAACATAGGATAAGCAACCAAACACTTTCAGAAAAGAAAGATTTACCTTTTTACCACTCCAAGCCTCTTCTGGAATTCTGAAACCCAAAGGAACAGACGGTCCTCTGTTAATCAAGAAGCCTGCAGTATTGATTGCATATGCCCATAATGTCTTGGGCAGTCCAGCGTGTTTTCTCATGTTCTGTGCATGCTCGCTCAATGTTCAATTCATCCTTTCCGCTATTTCATTTTGTTGGGGAGTTCCGAGAGTAGTCTTGATCATCTTGATCCCATTATCAGCACAATACTGTTGTTTGAAGTCACCGTTAATGTATTCTCCACCATTGTCGAACCTTAGGTTCCTCAACTTGAGGTTTGTTTCATTCTCGACCATGGCTTTCCACCTCTTGAAAACAGTGAACACGTCAGATTTATTTTTCATAAAATAGACCCATAGCTTCCTGGTTGAATCATCAATGAAGGTCACGTAGTAATGTGATCCTCCGAGTGAGGGGACAAGAAGCAGCGCCCCCACACGTCAGTGTGGACCAATTCAAGCTTCTCAACTTTCAATTCTCTACCTGCATTTGAAAAACTTACTCGCTTCTGTTTTCCAATAATGCATCTCTCACACATATGATGATCCACTGACTTCAGCTCTGGAATCATGCCGTTAGTCACCAGAAGCTTCATCCCTTTCTCGCTCATATGCCCCTGTCTGCAATGCCACAACTCTATCTTCTTGGTGTTTACAACAACAACAAATATATCACGATAGCTCGTAGTCATGTAAAGAGTACCATTTTTCTGACCTCGAGCAACCACCATAGAACCCTTCGTCACCTTCCAGGACTCATTACTAAAGCTAACATCATGTCCCTCATCATCAAGCTGACCTACTGAGATCAGATTACGCATCAGCTTCGGCACATGTCTGACCTTTGTGATCTTCCACACGCTTCCATTTGAATTCTTCAACCTTCTTCAACCTAATGTCTCTAGTGCCAACAATGTCTAGAGGCTTACCATATGCCAAGTAGACGTACCAGTGATGCTCAACAACATAATTTTCCATTATATCACGATGTGCGGTGGTGTGGAAAGACGCTCCTGAGTAGCACCCAAGAGTCTATCGGATTGTCAACAGACAACACCAACGCATCAGCAATGTCTTCAGTGGCGGCATTGATTCCAACCCCTTGTTGTCCTTCTCGGTGCCCCGCAATTCTTCTTGATGTGACCCGGTTTCCCACGGTTCCAACACTCGGTGTTCGCCCGGATCCGGATTGACTCCCGCAATTCCTTGACTTTGACTTGCCCTTATTTCGGTTGTAGTTTTTGTCATAGTTTATGCTTCGTTTTCAATAATAAAAGCGAGAACTCGTCGATGTCTCACCGTAATCTATCCTGCGAACCTCCTCAAAGCAAGAATACGATCTCTAACATCGTTGAATTTCAATTTAGCACTGCCAACAGAATTACTAACCGCCACTCTCATCGGCTCCCAGCTATTCGGTAGAGACGCCAACAAAATTAGGGCTTGCACTTCATCATCAAACTCAATTTTCACCAATGACAATTGATTGGCAATCGTGTTGAATTCATTCACGTGCGTTGCAACAGGAGCACCTTCCTCCATCTTTAGATGAAAGAGTTTCTTCATGAGAAATACCTTATTGTTTATCGAAGGTTTCTCACACATGTCGGACAGACCTTCATCATGCCGCAATGGTCTTCTCCTTCGCCACGTTGTGAGCAACGTTCTTCGACGACGTCAATGAATGATTCTCGTAACTCGTATGTCAAGGAGATTCCACTCGCATCTTTCACCTCCTCCGGTTTCGGACTCGGCGGTTCATGAAGCTTTCGTCATACAAATAATCTTCAATCTCGCATTCTCCAAAATGCAAATTCGTACCATCGAAATTTCCGATGCCGTGCGTCGAACCATCTTCGCCTCCCATCATTTTCTGAATCGCAACACAACATGTCGCTCTGATACTAGTTGTTAGGATTTGCGTCCAAATCCGACCTAATCAGAAAACAGTAAATACGCAATGAACAAATAACACACACAGATTTATAGTGGTTCACTCTCAATGTGAGAGCTACGTCCACTTTGATGCTGCAGATTTTATTAAGGGAGAAATATTACAAAAGTGTTTACAACACTCAACCTCACAACCTCAATCCCAATTACACTCAAAATTCTCTCAAAAGCTTTTCTTGCTTAAGCTTTTCACTAAGAGTATTTCTCTTTTGTTTTTGGATCATTTCTACAGGGGAAGGAGTGCATTTATTTATAGGTGAGATTTTCCGAAAAAGGAGTCCACTAAATCAGACGACATCATTATGATGTCTCCACTTTCACTTCCGGCCGACATCATTATGATCGTAAATTTCATGCGTTTACCACCAGATAGTGTTGGTAATTGACAGTTACATTTCATTCTAGTGCAGTTGGAATGCTTTGGCCCGGAGAAACTCCAGAGGTTAAAGCTCTTGAGGAGAACATGGCTTCATATTTTAATATGCTGCAAGGGCTCCTTTTGATCTCCATTAAACAAGTTGCTGATAGTAATTTCATGTTGATGGAAGAGTTTGTGTCTTCATATGGTACACACTCTCTCTATGTATTTATCTCTGCTCAGCCCAAGTCCATGAACATATGGACAACTTACAAATACATAGCGTTAGAAAGTAGGGGTGTCAAATGGGCAGGTTGTGCAGAATTTGGATGGGTCAAAATGGGCCGAGTCAATGACTCACTCCAAAAGTTACTTGGGCTAAAATGAGCTAAAAAGTGGGTCATAACCTAACCCTCCCAATAATTACTAAGTTTTGATTACTCCATTTGTTCTTTTATAATTTTTAAGTACCTATAAAATTATTTTTCTTTAGAGTTAATGGTAAAAAACACACTTAAACTATCACATTTATGCTAATTTCATACCTCAATTATCTATTGTTCCTTTTACCTACCTAAAATTGTCACTCCTTTTGTATTAAAACACACGTCGATGCTGAGTTGGCCTTCATGCGCCTATTGTCGATTGGTTTTAAATATTTGGTCAACTCAGCATCGAGGTGCGTTTTAATACAAAGGGACTGATAGTTTAGGTAGGTGAAGGGAACAATGAATAATTGAGGAATGAAACTCGCGAAAAAATGATAGTTAGGTGTTTTTTTTTACCATTAACTCTTTTCTTTATTATGGCTACATATAACATATCAAACAAACAAAAAAATTGAAAATATTTTGACAATGTTTCTCATGGGTTAATTTGGGCTACATATCGCCCAACTTTAGATGGGTTGAGCTAGTAAATTAGTGAGTCATTGACCAGCCCAAACTTGAACGGGTTGAGCGTGTCTTTGGTTCATGGGCTAAATTTTCCACTCCTATTACGAAGTATAAATGTATCTGACATGGAAAAAGGCGCAGTCATCATATTGCTTTACAATAGTATTTATCTTTTCTGAATTTATGCATATGTGGTACATTAATATTTACCCAACATACCTCGAATCCTTTCTTAAGCATACGGGGATTGGCGAGCATAATCCCCCCTTTTCGTCGCATATTATAGTTTCATCAAGAAAATAGAGACAGTATAAAAGGCAGGACGACTTTGTTTTACTCAATAAGCTGGCTGAAAGGAAAGAAAGAACCCCTTCCTACGGACCACCCCTCCCCAATAGTGAGAAAAGTATTATAATGGCACAAAACCGACTAAAAGAGGTAGATAGCATTTGATTTACTAGGGTAAAACGATTTAGGCAATGATTTCTTTTAGAAAACACCTTCCGATGAAAATATTTTTGTGAACATTTTTGCTCTACCAAGTGGGCCCTATTCCTTCATTGCTGAGGAAGTATGACTCACTTTCTGATACGAGTATTTGACTTGTATATCTGCCAGTTAGTCAACGACATCAAATGACAACAAAAAACAGAAATTATCAATCCCATAGTTGGTTGGCATTGTCTGGGAAGCTTGTTCTGCTCTTAAGAAGACTCCAGCCACAAATATTACAGCTATAGGTCGAGCAATGACGCAACTTGCTGTTTCCATGAAGGATGTACTTCGTGAAATGAATGAACTGAAGCCAGCATATGAATCTTCTGTTCAAGATTCCGCTGAAGGAGAAAGAAAATCCCAGGATAGTGATGATTCATTCGCAGGTGATGAAGGCAATGATCTATCTCTGGAGGAGATGAAGATTGCTCGGTTAATTACTGATGTTGTGTCCTGCAACACTTGTGGCCATTAAAGAACTAATCCGCTCCATTACAAGCTTGTTTATGAATGAAATGATCCCTTGATTATTTTCATTAATTGAAAGACTATATATACAATTTACATATTTCCATAATAGGAGAATCCTATTCCTATTCTACTCCTAAAACCTTATTCTATTTGGAGATTAACTATACAATTATGATAAGAGTACAAGACTAATTAAGGTACACTACAACTATACAAAACCGTGTACAATAAGGACAAAAACCGAGACTAGCCGAGACCAAATATACATAGGATATACACGTGCATAACGTGTATATCTTATGTATATTTGGTATATTTAACAGTTTAAGCAGGAAAACTCCGCGGATACTGCTACTTTTGTAGCCTCTAGAGAGACAATTAAAATTTTCTCAAGAAATCGGGCTGCAAATTGACGAACTTGGAGCTTCTCTTTATCCTCCACTAGAAATTTCTGCATTGAAGGCAATAGAGAAAATTTGGTGTACTACTGATGAAAATACAGGTGGAGCTGGAAAAACTGGGTGTTCTGAAGATTTTGTTAAGGCGTGCAATGGTTTGCGGAATTCATTGAAACAACTGGAAGCTGAATTAGATCAATCAGATGGAACTGATATTACGCCCAAGATAGAAAACCTCGTCATCGAGTAATTTAACTACTCCATCTGTCCCAAAAAGATTGGACTACTTTCCTTATTAGTTTGTCCCAAAAAGATTGGCCCATTTCTATATTTAGAAACAATTTAACTTTTTGAGATGATACACAAATATCTAAGGTTTGTTTTGGACCACACATTTCAAAAGTCTTCCTTTAATTGTAGCTAATTTGTATGAATATTATGTCTTTTTGGATAAAAAAATTATTTTCCCTAACTATTTGCTGCAAAATTGTCCGTTGCGAAAACTCCGAGTTATAGAAATTGTTACGAAGACTGGATCTCTCCTTTGTCAGTTGCTTAATGTGATGGAACTTTGAAGTGGATACTAATGCACTCGATATGTTCAATGATATGCCTAAAGGATTTCTTTTAGCTAAAGAAGCTATATTATTTGCTTGAGTTCAAACTTCTTGGAGTGCCAAAGTCCACAAATTTGACTTAGTCTTGCCAGCAGGAGATTTGTATTTTATAGATACATGCGAGCATAATTGGCTAATCGTGATACTTTCGTTACTTGATCAACTTTTATATGAGTGAATCTCTGTTTTAATTGTAAAACTTTAGTTCTAATAGCATGGTAATTGTTAAACTTACCTGCAGATGAATGTATGATTATCCTTTGTTTGCTTAAAACCAGTTGCTTGACATTCTTTGATGTTAAATTATCAAAGATTGTATCATACTTATAATGTGCATGCATCCATTGAAACGAAATTATAACTTCGTGGAGGTTTCACTTCTCAATTCTCTATGCTCCATTGTCTTTTTTAAGAAAATGTTGAAAAAGAATGTGAAGTACACAGGTGAAATGCTGGATTTAAAATAAGGCAGCATATGCTCTCTCCCAAGAATTGAAGATAAATGTTGATGTTGAAGACTCTTTAACATATGCATGTTAGTGTTATATCTCATTTTCACGTCTATGTTTGTAAATGCATAGCTTGTTTGATACTTTGGTTTACAGGATGGTTTTTTGAATAAGTTCTTCTAGGATGTTTGTTGCAGGTGGAATAGGTACTCAACAATAGCAAATCATATTGTTCTTTCATTTTGACCTCTGTTTGGTTCCTACTATCGCGATGCAACTCGCCAATACCTAAATACTAATATGTGAGAAGGTAAATCAACTGTTTCAGTCATTTTTGCTGGGTCATCATCTCAGATCAACCACAATCTTTCTTTTGCTCGTTCACCGTTCTTTGTTCCTCATCTTTGCTGAAACTTTCGTACTCTGTTTTGTGTCCTTTTGTAGTTCATTGACCTTCATCTTTGATTGACATTTGCTACTATAACTAAGTATAACCATTTCGTTGGTTAAGTCATCGTTCTTTTTTTGCTTTTGTGGATGTTGGATTTTCAAGTTTGAGACATTATTTTTGCTAGCCAATTTTTGTATTAATATGATTTTAGCCGTGCTTACTTACGGAAATCTCTTTTCTCCAAAATTTTCTCTATATAGTCATTCAATGTTAGTTTGTATCATCTAAACATCTGGTAGAAACTCGTTATTTTTGTCGAATGTTGATGATATTTCGTCAGTTTCATACAAGCAAAGAGAAGTGGATAACAAGACAATCAGGGGGAAGGTTCTCTGCTCAAGAGGTATGGATCTTGTTTGTATTGTTGTTTGATAGAAGGCTCTATATAATTAGAACCACATTTGTAGTTTAGAATTAGATTTTTTTTCCCTTCCTTTTAGCTCAAGGAAGAATTGTTTAAGTGTGATAATGGATAATTTCTTTGTTTTTGTCTGCATACAATCATAAATAGGGGAAATATTTTGTCCGTTCTCTATTGTCTTCTGGATTTAGAGTTTGCTGCAGATTTTATTTTTGGTATTCGAGATCCATTTTTCACTAAAACATCATAATTTTATACATTACTGATTATCCTTCTCCCATATTGAGTTCGTGGATTTATACTGGTACTATATTCCATTGTTCTACCAGCAGCTGATCGGTTCATTTTTTCCTATACCATTAACTTAAATTTCTCAGGTCACAAAAACACCTCTCTTCTATCCAGGTTGATGGCTATTGATCTCTGTGTACGAGCACATATTAAATAGAGAAGGATGAAATTTTTCCTATATACATGGAAAACACGTAAGCTTCTTTTTCAAGAAAATCACATCATTTTAAGGACTTCTCAAAATTGTAGAAAACAGATAGAGGACAACATACACCAGTGTTTGAGGAATAGATGCAGATACTTTTTACAAACCATATTCTCCAATAACCTCTTCTTTAAGCTATACTATCATTGAAGTCAAAATCATGTTATTATTTGTCTGTTTTATCTTAGTTTCCCAGCAAATATCAAATTTACACTGATATTCCTATTCTGTGGTATGCATTAATGGACCTGTTGGGAAGGAGATGCTCATGTCCAAAGATTCCAGCACCACCATTATAATGGTATAATTTAATTATAGCTCCTTTATCATCATCGAAATCATTTTTGCTGCCTTCAAATTTGACTAAGCATTTTTGAATTTGTCCATGTTACTAGATACCACTGAAGCCATTTGTATCTCTTCATTTTTATTTGATCGCACTAGGAAAATGGAAAGAATTAAAATATGAAAGGGAGTAGATGAGCAGTTAGAGTAACTTGTGTCTTGCTATTTTGCGTCACTTGGCTATCAGTCACCCAGCTAAAGGTTGAGGTATGAAACACCTGATAGGACTTGTTAAGTAAAAAAAAAAAAAAATAACACACTTTAAGGACTCAACAACTCCCCTCCCCCTACACACACACAGAATTAAAATTGTAATTGGAAAGCTCGGTAATTTCCTTTCTTAGTTTAGATGCAAGAGTAACTGTCACTGCTTATTATTTTTTGTATGTCTTACCGACCTTTACTATAAGCTCTTTTGATGTCTTCTCTACATATTGTGCACTAGAGATTATCTCATCTTATTATGCATATGGTGCACTTAAAAGACCAAATCTCCATATTCCCATCTAAATGAAAGCCGAGCTGGCCACATTCCACATGGTTTCATGTGTCTCTTAAAGATTGCAAACTGTCAATCACTTGATCGACTTAGTTATTTAAGTCCAGAATAAGAAAAGGAGAATGAGCGGAAGAAGATAATTTCATGAGACTGATAGGTGTTAAGAGCAATATCTTCACAAACAAGGAAGGTTCTTCCATACATAAATTTATGTATCTTTTGCACCTTTTTGTTGTTTCATGGTACGGCCTGTCCTGCTTGAGTTAATGTAATGTTCAGCTTGCTGCGGTTTTAGTGACTGCAGAAATTTAGTTGTTTGAGCAGGAGATTTATATTTTTTTAATTATAGGTGGAAGATGAAGAAGTTGAGAGATATAGGACTTGCTGCAACTAGAAATATTCTTTCTACACTATCTTCCTTTTGTCATTTGCAATTCTGTGGCTCCTACCAATCAATGACCGAGTACACCTTCTAAAATCCTTTTGTCACTTTCTGGAGGCCAAGAAGCAAATCCTTTACTAGTGAGGATTCCACAATACCCTATTGCGCCTTTTCGACGTCACTTGGCATGATGGACACTTCTATGGTGTAAGTTTTATGGGCAATATTGTCATCTTGGACTTCACATCAGATTATTATTCAACCACCGCTGCCCGAGTTATCATGTCACGAGATACCTCCTCGGGTAGCTTGCAGTAACAAGGTTTACATAGTCTATTCAATGGGTGAACTATTAGTGATTAATCGAGACGGATGTCATAACTTCGAGGAAGGGGACGATAGTTATGGGGTTAAACAATTCCGTGTATACAAGATTAATGATAGTAGTTATGAGGAGGTGAAAGACTTGGGGAACAGGGCATTGTTCCTTGGCTTTAGTGCTACTTTGGTTGTTGAACCACCTCCGGGATGCCAGGGGACCGTATTTATTTCACAGACGATTGTAGAGAAGCCTACTTTTGTATGGAACGAGGGGGTGGCAAGGACATGGGCGTATACAACCTTCTTGACGGAACCAGTGTGCCCCACTACACTGGTCAATCTTTCCACAAACTCACTCCACCACTTTGGGTTTGATTTAGACTTGGCTTATTTAATGTGCCATAGGCCCTATAAGTTACCTAGTTTACTTTACTATTGCTTTGTCTTTGCTTCCTAGCTTTCTTTCTTTCTTTATGCTGTTACTGAATGAAATTCTTTTTTTTTAATTCAATTCCTTAGCTTACTTTTGCTCTTCTTGAATGAAAGTCTTTTTTGTTAATTTTTTTTAAAATTTTGTTAATCGGTTCCACCGTACGAAGTCAGAACCAGTTGTTCATCAACGAAGGACAAGGAAGGGGTCAGGTCACTATCGGCTAGAATGATTTTTCCTGATCTTCGAGACAAAAAAGATGGAGCCATGGTTTCCGACTAAGAAAAGGGCCAATGATTAGGTGAGAAACCTATGGGGGGATACCTTTCCTTAAATAACCTTCAGAGGAGCGATTGAGATTAATTTATTATTTTCGAATGCACGGTTGGAAAACATTGGAACCGATTCGTGGTAATAAAGACACCTCGGTTGAAGGGAAAACCCAATTCAAAAGTAATCACCATTGCATGCACTAGAGACGAGACGATTGAAGTTACATGCGCGGCTGTCAGATTGAAATGATGGCTACTTTTGGATACATCAACTCAACAGTCACACTCGAGTTAATGTAGGGGGCAATTGTTAACACTCAAAAGTAATTTAAGTGTTTAGCCGAATTCAGTGACAACCGAATTGTTCCAAAGCCGAATTTACTGCTAGCCCTTGACTACAAGAACTTCATCGGCTACTAAGGTATCTTAACCGAGTTGTTAGTTAGAGGTACGACTGGGACCCACTCAGATGCAGACGCCTCAACGACCAAGTCAAAAGGGTTTTCGGACCCCTAGAAGCGGTAACTGCCAACAAGAGCTAAAAGAAAGGGTCATTATCCGAGCAAAAGGAGTAGAGGGCGAGAAAATCTGCACAACCTCCTCTATAGTCGGCCATTGAACTTAGTGGGTTACTTGATGGTTGACATGGGGGGGCTGGATCACGTTGTACAACTTTTTTTCCTTTTTTGTACTATAAATAAGATCATTCTTTGTATATACAGACACAATCAATCAGTCAAACAACTCAATTTTTATCTATATTTATCCTTTACTTTACTATACTCAGCTGCATTCATGTTTCTTACCTCTTAGTTTACTCATACCACCGTCCTAACGCTTTCTGAAGTAGTTGGGGAACCCATTGTTGGAAATTAGAGTTCCGTTTTCAGCCCAAATCGCTTAAGTTAAGGAATCAATTTGTCTCCCGATACGATCAGCTGATAAAACGACAGAGAACAGAATTCGTGGCCAGAACAGTAACTAAATGAATAATTAGTCTAAATTTGCACCCCTATTGCTGTAAACACTAAGTTTCCTTTCACTTCAAAAATTGACTTAAGTTGTGAATTAAGGACTTGAAGAAATGGTTAATGATTTTGCTTTTTTACTTAGCTTTGGTTTATCTATACTTCTTTAAAGAGACCACTTGGTCTCAGTCATTACGTAGAAAATTGGAGAGTTTAATATTAATTTGCCTGCAAGTAAAATATGATTTGACTAATAGTATGCATCAAGTAATCAATTTTCTTAAATTATCGTCTCTCTCAAACTCGAGACCGAAAATCTGAAATTATACAAATGCTCGTGTTTTGTTTAATCCACTCGAAGCATGATAACACTACTTGTTTTCCTTATTTTCTGTAAATGTTTAGTAAGGACGTTTTCATATTTAGGTACTAATCCTTTTCTTTTCTTCTCTATGCATACACTTGTACGAATTTACTGGATTACTTTTTAACGCAATATGTGTTGGGCCATTAGCCCAACATCATATTCTCAACCCAACGAGTCAACCCTCCGTGAGTAGAGCAATAAAGCAAGAAGCCGAGTTTGAAGCTCAAAGGCCCGCAATATGCAGCCGTGGCCAAAGGGCCTAACTAGCTAAATCTTTCTATACTTATTTTCATTTTGCGTACTTGAGTTGTATTAATTACTAACTGTTTTACTTGTTTTTACTTGGGACTTGAAATCTAATTCCAAAGTCCTACTTTGAAATCGAGTTTAAGGTCCCAATATAAATCAGATTTTCAAACTAATTGAGGCCCAATGCCTCAACTTTGCTTAAAATAACTGAGAAATTACACAAAAAGTCATAATCTTAGAGTTAGGCACATAAATAGCATTACTTTTAAAATTGCACAAAAAGAGCAGCTTTTATTATATTTATGACACGTTCATAAAATGTGGGTATAATTAATAATCCCACTAAAATAGGATTCAATCCTATTCTCTCTCTTTATTATTATTTCTCTCTATAATTATTATTTCCATTAAATTTCCTTCTTTTTCTAAAATAGGTAAATTCAAAGTAGTAATAGTAGTAGAACTATACTTCTTTATTTGGATATAATAGTAAATTTTTTTCATATTTTACCAAAAATAACGATCTATTTTTATATATTTATCAAAATTAGATTCCAAAAATAACGGTATGGAATCACACCGCGTATGTAATAATAGTACTCCTATTTTTCCCTTTAGGGTAACATTAGAATTCCGACCAAAGTGTGGGATTTGGGGTAATAAAAGAAGCCTTGCAAATTCAAAATTCACACAAACAAATTCAGTAAGATATTTATCAAATTTTTTTTTTCCTAAACGTATGTAATAATAGTACTCCTATTTTCCCCTTTCCGGGTAACATTAGAATTCCGACCCGTGTGGGATTTAGGGTTATAAAAGAAGCCTTGCAAATTCAAAATTCACATAAACAAATTCGATAAGATATTTATCAAATTCCTTTTTCCCTAAACGTATGTAATAATAGTACTCCTATTTTCTCCTTTAAGGGTAACATTAAGATTCCGACCCGTGTGAGATTTAGAGTTATAAAAGAAGCCTTGCAAATTCAAAACTCACACAAATAAATTCAATAAGATATTTATCAAATTCTTTTTTCCCCTAAACGTATGTAATAATAGTACTCCTATTTTTCCCTTTCTGAGTAACATTAGGAATTCGACCCGTGTGGGATTTAGGGTTATAAAAGAAGCCTTGCAAATTCAAAATTCACACAATCAAATTCAATAAGATATTTATCAAATTGTTTTTTTCCTAAACGTATGTAATAATAGTACTCCTATTTTTTCCTTTCCAGGTAACATTAGGATTCCGACCAGTGTGGGATTTAGGGTTATAAAAGAAGCCTTGCAAATTTAAAATTCACACAATAAAATTCAATAAGATATTTATCAAATACTTTTTTTCCTAAACGTATGTAATAATAGTACTCCTATTTTCCCCCTTTCCGGGTAACATTAGGATTACGACCCGTGTGGGATTTAGGATTATAAAAGAAGACTTGCAAATTCAAAATTCACACAAACAAATTCAATAAGATATTTATCAAATTCTTTTTTTTCCTAAACGTATGTATTAATAGTACTCTTATTTTCCCCTTTCGGGTAACATTAGGATTCCGACCAGTGTGGGATTTAGAGTTATAAAAGATGCCTTGTAAATTCAAAATTCACACAAACAAATTCAATAAGATATTTATCAAATTCTTTTTTTCCCTAAACGTATGTATTAATAGTACTCTTATTTTCCCCTTTCCGGGTAACATTAGGATTCCGACCAGTGTGGGATTTAGAGTTATAAAAGATGCCTTGTAAATTCAAAATTCACACGAACAAATTCAATAAGATATTTATCAAATTCTTTTTTTCCTAAACGTATGTAATAATTGTACTCCTATTTTTCCCTTTTCGGGTAACATTAGGATTTCGACCCGTATGTGATTTAGGTTATAAAATAATTGTAATCCTATTTTTCCCTTTCCGAGTAACATTTGGATTCCGACCCGCATGAGATTTAGGTTATAAAAGAAGGTTTGCAAATTCAAAATTGACACACACAAATTCTATAAGATATCAAATTCTTATTTTACCGTTTACCGGTAATATTAGGATTCCGAATTTGAGGTTATAAAAGAAGGTTGCAAATTCACAATTCACAATTCACACCAACAAATTCAATTGGCGAGTATGGCAGTTGAAGTTGCAGCTCCATTGTTGATGTTGGCAGAGAAAGAGGAGAATGCAGAAATTCGTGAGTTTTGGGACTTGTCTAAAGGTGTCACCTACACCATGAATTTCCCCGAACTAGTTGGGAAGTACTGCGTTGGTGTTGGATTTCCAGGTTGGCTTTTCACTGCTGATGAACAAGGTCACATGAATTTGTTTCATCTTTTTTCCCGTACCTTAATAAACCTACCAGACATGGACATGTTGCAAGGTTTCGCTTTCCAGGAGGAACTTGGTTGTGATCGTATTACTTATGTCCAAAAAGCATTACTTTCTTCAGATCCTTTGTCGTCAACAGATGACTATGTTTTGGCCCTAATTCAAGGGTATCCTCGCACTTTTGCTTTCTGGAGGCCAGGAAGCAAATCCTTTACTAGTGTGGATTCCACAATACCCTATTGCGCCTTTTCTGACGTCACCTGGCATGATGGACACTTCTATGGTGTAAGTTTTATGGGCAATATTGTCATCTTGGACTTCACATCAGATTATTATTCAACCACCGCTGCCAGAGTTATCATGTCACAGATACCTCCTCGGGTAGCTTGCAGTAACAAGGTTTACATAGTCTATTCAATGGGTGAACTATTAGTGATTAATCGAGACGGATGTCATAACTTCGAGGAAGGGGACGATAGTTATGGGGTTAAGCAATTCCGTGTATACAAGATTAATGATAGTAGTTATGAGGAGGTGAAAGACTTGGGGAACAGGGCATTGTTCCTTGGCTTTAGTGCTACTTTGGCTGTTGAACCACCTCCGGGATGCCAGGGGAACCGTATTTATTTCACAGACGATTGTAGAGAAGCCTACTTTTGTATGGAACGAGGGGGTGGCAAGGACATGGGCGTATACAACCTTCTTGATGGAACCATTGTGCCCCACTACACTGGTCAATCTTACCACAAACTCACTCCACCACTTTGGGTTTGATTTAGACTTGGCTTATTTAATGTGCCATAGTCCCTATAAGTTACCTAGTTTACTTTACTATTGCTTTGTCTTTGCTTCCTAGATTTCTTTCTTTCTTTATGCTGTTACTGAATGAAAGTCTTTTTTTTTTAATTCAATTCCTTAGCTTACTTTCTGCTCTTACTGAATGAAAGTCTTTTTTGTTAATTTTTTTTTAATTTTGTTAATCAGTTCCTAAGCTTTCTTTCTGGTGTTACTGAATGAAAGCCTTTTTTTTTTTAAAGAAAGAAACATAATTTTTTCAAATTCCTTGTAGATAGATTTGTCTGCACTTGGCTGAACAAATCATGCCTAATTATTGACTAAGAACTACTTACAGAGAAACACGAATTGGGAGGTAGCAGTTATTCCGTGAAATTAGTAGAGATGCGCCTGAGACACCACTATTACAAAAAAAAGAAAAAAAAAAGAATTAACAACTATAAACCAAAACAATAACATACCCGGTGTAATCCCACAAGTGGGGTCTGGGGTAGGATGTACGTGAGACCTTACCTCTATCTTTCTAGGGCAGAGATGCTGTTTCCGAAAGACCCTCGACTCATAACTAACAACTATAAACCAAAATAGTTGATAGTTAAACCCGTAGAGCTTAAATCATGGATCCGTTTTTGTGTGCGGTCATACAAGACTACAAGATCAGAAATCGACATAAGGCACAAAATTGCACATATTAAGGATAAAATGAGAAAATGTCGCTAGATATAGGTTGATCACTAAATATATAGACAGACAAATGCACGAGGTCTATTGGTGAGAACTAGGGTGATTGAAGGTAGAAAAGGAGATCAGGTAGTTCTAAGTTCACATCGACGTGGAGGTGATTTATGAGTTACCTAATTAGTCCCCTGCTATTTCTCTCTGATAATACAACTCATTTTTGTGATCTAGTGAAATTTGTCCTTGTCTTCTTTCCCTTCACCGGTGACATCATCCTTTTTGTTCTAGCGCCTATATGCTTGTCCTGGTGGAAGTTGAGGAGCTTCCCATAGTCCTGGACGTTGACCAAAGGGTTTAATTGGAACGTGGTGTTGGGCTCATTATTTTAATACAGCGCCAAGCGGTTATGTACCTTCAACGAGCAGCACCTGTAGGTCTTGTAAAATGTGGTCGGCAACACATGGTTTCTATTGTAGATCGTAATCCCTACTTTGTTTTGATTTGTTCGAATTTTTCTTTACGGCTGCTTGGTGATTCATTTTCTTCTTCCTGCTGTTACCCATGTTGGTGCGGCATAATACTCCTACTGCAAGGTGAGACTTAGTTTTGCTGAAATTTCCTGTTGGTTGCTGTCTTTTTTAAGCTTTCCCTGCTTTGTGCGCTGCTCTGCGGACAAGTTTGACTTGGTTCTTTTAGTTTCCCTTCCGTGCTTTCTGTTTCATCGTGATAAACTTCATGGCTCTACTCAGCTTCTTCCAAGAGTTTACCTTTCAGACTAAAGGAGTAAAGCAAACAAGCACGAATTCTATTGGTATTTTAAGCACAAAGCGTAAATAAAGTGCGAAGAAAGGCACAGCCGAAGGGAAGATAAAGATAACAACTATAAACAAAAACAACAATTATATAAAAAGAAGATATTCAGGTGACTAATGAGTTGGCTACCGACCTTTCCTATATCAATCTTACTCTGGATAATTCCCTTCTGCCTTAAGCTTTTGACATACGAAAATGCAGGGGGATCGCTGAACTAGTAATGTTTGTTCAGAAGTCATACCTAATGAGGGAAATGGTGATACTAGATGGATACATAAGTGAAAGAATCGAAATCATGCATGAAGGACAAGTTTACAAAATTCTTGAGGCAGTGTACTTCCTTTGAGGACTGCACTCAGTTGAAGTGTGTGTCATATCAGCCATCTGCTGTGGCGTTGTAATTAAGAAGCTTTGCTCTTGGGTGAGAATTAGTTTCGAGAATGAATTAGAATTATATCTCTTATATTGAAGAAAATAAATGGCTTATCATTTTCCATCAGGGTTGGGCAGATCAGTGCTTCTGAATTTCTGATTTTTGATTATAGTACTTATGATTTTACTACTTGGTCTAAAACAGTAAATCGTAAAGTTATACAAAGCTTATGACTATGAATGTTTTTTTTTTTTTATTTCCTAAAAGAATGTCATTCATAGTTATACAAAGCATAAGACTACGATAGCATCTCCTCCTTTTGTTTAATTTTATGTCAAACAGTTTAACCATTGGACCTGTTGAGGTTGACCGGGGAATGTCTAATCTAGATAAATTTCAAGGTTTGTTTAATTTTATGTCAAATACATGCACATCTATAAACAATTTTATACTGTCTGTCTCAGTATCATAGTCCGATCTTTAACTTGAAAATAACACTGGTAGGCTATACATTGATTCTTCTTATGATTCACTTAGTCTAAGGGGACAATGCTTAAGTAAGACTAATGAAGGAACCTTAACTGATTCATATACTTGTTTCCAGACATCATCAAGGAAATTCAAACATATAAATTTGACTTTTCTTTGACGAATTCAACTGCTTCATGCTTACCGAGTCATCCCTATTTCTATTGCATGTATTTGGCTGCATTTTTACTTGCTACACCAACATGAATTTTGATAAGCATTTAGTAGGGTGATTTCTTTAAGGAGCAACTTCAGCATCTTGAGGGCACCCTGGTAGAGGTGGAAGAACTGCTCCCCTTACTAGGTGATACGCCTTGTTTCCAATATGAATTGTCCCTGATATTACGTCTTATATTTTGAATCTGGAAGCAGCAAATAATTCTAGCCATAGTGAAGGCACTCTTAGGCCTCATTTGTTTGCACTTAATTGAGGTCGATTATGAATAGTTCAAACCTACGGTATTAAATGCATGTGATTAATATTTTGTTTACATTAATATTTAAGTACTTATTTGGTCTGAATAGATCTAAATCATTAACATCTTGAACAAATTCTTAATATCATTAGGAGCTTTTTTGTATTGATAATTTTCACCACCACTCTATCCACAATCACCCGCCACCACCACTAACCACCTCTGCCATCACAACCACCACTACCATTGTCAACCACCATTACCATCGCCAACCACCAACCACCTTTGTCATCAAACTACCATTGGCAACCACCACCGCTGCCAACCACTATTGTCAATTGCGACCACACCTACCACCTCCATCATTATAATTATATCTACCGCACCCACCTGTGCCGCCACCTCTGCTACCTCCGCCACCACTATCATCCACTACTTCCATTGCGGTCAATCCGTACTACCAACCACCTCCATCATTGCAACTAGCACTGCCGCCAACGACCACCAACACACGTTCTTCGGTCACCACCACGAACACTGCCAGCTACTAACAACAACCAACTCCACCATTACAATCGACCCTCACCATGCACGCCAGTCACTACAACACCGACCACCTCCATCATCACAACTTCCACCCCCACCGCCATTACTAGCCACTAACACCAACCATCACCACCACCACTACTACAAACCGTCTCCATCACTAGCAAATATAAATGTTTTTTTTTTTATCAAATAATGAATTTTTCTAATATGTATATTTTTTTTAATATATATTTGTTATGTTTACAAATGAATAAATTACACATTCAAATGTTGAAACAAAAAGTCTTAATCATTCAGTGTTCAAATCTAGAAACATCTTAATCATTCATATGGGCATTCAGAGACATTTTAGTCTTAATGAAAATAAATGAGGCCTTAGTGGGATCAAGCAAACAGTCACTTTGCATTTTTTTTTAAAACGAATAGCTCTCGTATTATTAGATCTATCAATATCTTGATGATTGCTCCTTATCAAATATTTATACTTGCTAATCATAAAGAGATGGAAGATTGTCCCTGATTGTATTTGGTGGACAATATGGGAGGAGAGAAACCATAGATGTTTTGAAGAGAAGTCTAGCAACATTCAAAAGATGAAAATGAAGTGTTTGGTTATGTGTTATTGTTGGTGTAAAGGAAAGTACTTAGAAGATCATGAATCTAATTTTGATGTTTTAGAATCCCTGTGAGATGACAAAAGGACTAGGAGTGTTCTTTCTGCATTCCACCTTGTAATTATGGAGACTACACAGTTTAATCTTATCTTTCTTAAAACAAATATCTATGTTTATCTTATTTGATCCATAAGTTCCAGAGATGCATGCAGAAGAACATGTGTATGGAGAGAGATTCTTTTTGGGGGGTGGGAGGAGACGTAGTTACGTGAAGCTGTAGATACCACACAATATTTATCTGTCTTAGTTACTCTGCAGATATCATGTAGTCAGACTTTGGAGGAAAGTGCAACTGAGTTTTCAAATTGTTTAATATTTTGAGGTATTCCTGAAGTCTCTGCAACTCTGTAATAGACTTCACCAGTTGATATATGAAAGTATATGATGCATATTTGCATAAATGCTTTAGGAAAATGATTATCTTTGGTCTAGTGGTTAGATCGCGGGGCATGATGTGTGGGTTAGGCGCACGTCATGTGTTTGAACTTTGCACATACAAAAACCTTGTATTTAAGTGGAGAAGGGTAGAGGGGTTGTCTCGTAATCCACCGAGTTTCAAGCGTGTGCAGCTTGGCTCTTGAGGGATTTCTTGGTTGTAAAAAATAGCCATTACTTTTAGGGAAGAATGTCATCCAACAATCGGATCTCATAATTGGTTTGCTTGGGTCACCATTCGCTGTTAGCCGGCTCAAGGGTTTGTCCTTTCTTTTGATCTGTTATAGCGTGTTGCAAAATAGCAATTTAAGCAAGCAATTTATTTAGTGAGAAAGCGTGAGTAAAAAAATTCTCCTCTATTTGTTAATTAATAATTTGATGAGAGTGTCCTGTTGTTTTAAATTTTCCTGTTCTCTCTCGAAGTTACCGAGGTTCGTAATAGATCCTTTGGATGCTCATGCCCAGTACAATTAGAATTTGATGGCTCAGTGATTGTTATCTGAATCTGCTAGCAATATCATGTAGGTTATTTTGTTCGTTATGGATTTGAAGATCACTTTCTTTTCAGTTTTTCGACATGACTCTCTTGTGGATATAGAAGGGGAGCCTTGGAGTAACTGGTAAAGTTGCTGCCATGTGACCAGGAGGTCATGGGTTCAAGCCGTGGAAACAGCCTCTTGCACAAATGTGAGGTAAGGCTGCGTACAATAGACCCTTGTGGTCCGGCCCTTCCCTGGACCCCGCGCATAGCGGGAGCTTAGTGCACCAGGCTGCCCTTTTACTCTCTTGTGGATATAAAGGGCAGCTTCGGGATTTTTGCCTGGGCTAGGGTTTGAAGGAGGGACAAGGAGAAACATATCCAAGTTTGAGGTGCCTCCCAACTTCCATGATGTTTGCGTTCATGTCATGGGTTGTTATCTCCAATTTTCTTTTCTAATGATAAAAGTGCTTTTGTAATATAGACATGGTCTTTCTTTCATTTTTATCTGAATGCAATTGTCAGTATGTTGAAACGCAACCATTGCTCGATGACTTAACATATGATAAGGTGGATGAAATATAATGCACCTTGCTAATGGGAAAAGGGCAACTATTGCTTCGATATGTATTGAAATTAATTCGTAAAGAAGAGATGACTTTTTAAAAGCAGGATGCTACATGTTAAAACTCATTATCGTGTGTTCCTGAGGTCTAAAGGAGAATTTAGGATGCAGAAACAAAAAGTTACGGTACTTATTGTACAAATGCACTATAACTAAGTATGTGGATTTTTCTTTCAATGATGGTAAAATAATTCTTTGACAATTTGATTTATGGACGTGAATCCCCCGGCCCGACTGGTCCTGCTCTTCCAGATATGGCTGGTGGACTCTCCTTGTGATATTTGAGGAGTCCATTCTAAAAAAAAAAGGCTTGATCATTGATTGTTAAAATGATTTTAGAAAAGATGAAAAATAAGAAAATAAAAACTTGAAATAATTCGCAAAGATGAAATTTGGCAATTCGCTCCTTCTGCATAATACATGTAACTTATCATTGTCAATAGTCATCCATCTCTTCTATATTCTCTCACCCTATTTGTGGCTTATTTATTACCTCGGTTGTTGGTTTTCAGTTAGTGTGACAGTCGTACTAAGGTGTCACTGTCGGATTGCATTTTTGAAGTGCATCTGGGTGAGGTATAACCCACTGTATGCGGGCTTCACAAGAGATAGCCGGTCCGGAGACCGAGTAAAGTAGATTCGTTGCAATAGGTTGATGCGCGAGCATGAAAGACCAAGCTTTATGCCTGAGGGTAGGTATATCTGTAAGTCTGTAAATTTACACCTAAATATGCGAGGAAGTGACAGAGCACTGTCTGTGTCAACTGTAGCATTCATTGTGATAATAATTGTTGTCCATAGGGGATACAAACTGCCTGACATTTACTTCCGACTATTTTGTTTAGAGCAAGTGAAATGAGAAAGCTCTTATCGGACCCGTGCATATATATTAGTCTACTTGCTGGTTCTCGGTGCTTCTGTACCATATTCAATTTTGTCGCCACACTATCGTCATTTCTACCTTGCATTAGCTATTTCTCTCAGTGCTGTCGTAGTGCCAGCGATGATTGGTTGAGAGGTTGTGCAATTCTGGAATCATATCTTTTATTGTGAGGACATCTTGGTCATAATCTTGTTGGCCTGTTTTAGATACTTCTTTGCAGTAAATGTGATGCAAAATCTACACAGATTAGGTAATGTTTTGGAGGTCAAATTGGCGAACTTCCTATAGATTACCTGGGGATGCCATTACAGGCTATATGTATAAGGCAACACATGTGTGGCGAAACATTTAAGTTAAATGTGAAATAAGGCTTGCTATGTGAAAGACAATACTTATCTCTCGTAGGTAAGGTGGTGCTCATCACTAGTGTTCTCGATCCCTCCATGTCTTGTGTCCTTTTCCCAATACTGGTCAGTGTGAACAAAAGTTGGACAGGGTTAGGAGGAACTTTGTGTGAGGCGGTAATAAATATCCTTTCATCTGTAGTGAAGTGGGACAAGGTGATGTTGGATAAGAAAAGAGGAGAGCTTGACATGAGAAACTTAATGATAAATGATCGTTCATTGACAATTATATTCTTTATCTCAAAACGTGACAGCTCAATAACCCATATTTACATTAGTAAGTCATATAAAAGAATACAACAACCCCCCGACAGATTATATACGAATAGACAATCAACGTCTAACTTTGTAGTAGGCCGTGGTATTTAAGTGGAGAATGGTAGAATGGTAGAGAGAAGGTTTATTATCCACCAAGTTTCGAACTCTGGCCCTCAAGGATTTCTGTTTGTTGAAAAAAACAGATAACCAAAATTTTGCTGCAGAATTAGTCAGCATTAGATATAATCATCTTTAGTAACACTGAATTTGATCTTCTCTTCATCTAGAGGTCTTAATTAGCACTCATATGCATTTGTAGCAGCATTGTTTTGCAAGAGAATTTTGAGTATTCGGACCTGGTATTCATTGTCCCTAATACCCTTTTTAATAACTCGTGATGTTTTCGAGAATGTTGCATTTGACTTGCCCCTGGAGTCCCTCCTTGCGAGTGGCCAACATGAAGGTAATGTTGGAGTCTCTTTTCCTTTTAATCTTTATATGAACTTCAAGTACTTCATGGTGTGATATTATTGATTCGCTTATTACATCTTATACATTTTTCTGATATTTGATTTAGGAGTTAAGAGCCTTTGATAGCTGTTCTTTAGATATCTCTTGGGACCTTTTAATCTTTATTTTGTGGGAGTGGAGGGTGCGGGTGGGGGGTTGGTGCATATGTTTGTCCATCATAGTAAATAATTTAGCGAAATTTGCTGTACGCAAGCTCTTTACTTTTGTAAAAGCCTAAAACTGTAGATAGCTAAATGTGCAGTTTCCTCATTGATTCAGTAGCCCACCCCCACTGCATCGCCATGACCAAGAGCATATAATAAAAGAAAAAAAGGGGGAAGAAAGAAAGAAATTGGAAAAACTAAAGCAAATGATATATTTTTTTTCTATTTATTTTTTTCATCATTCTGAAGTGATTTTGTTATGTGATCCAAGTGACATTTTCTAGGAACGCTACGGTTGTAGCATTGCTTTAGTTAGTATCATTCTTTCTGCATGATCTGATGCATCAGTTCTCACGTGTTTTTTTAAATTAGTATCATTCTTTCTACATGATTTGATGCATCAGTTCTCACTTGGTTTTTTTTTTTTGGTTTAAATAAGGGATCAGTTCTCATGCTTTTACAAGTAAAAATCTATAGTTGCAAGTTTGTTTCTGTTTCCATTAATGCAGCTGCTCAAAGTGTTAAGCTTATGGATCCTTGTTTTCCCAGGGGAACCTTTTGGCTGCCTCACTATCAATCACACTTTCTTCACTAAATACTTTATGTTCTAGTAATTTCCAACTTTCATCATCATTAAACATACGAAGAGGAATGGGTTTACTAACAGATGTAGCATAATTGGCAACTTCAAGATGTCTCGTTGCTTGGATGATTCACTTCCATTTTGGGCATCATAAAAGAAAGAACATAAATCATCCCACGCACTAGCTTCCTCCACATCATCAACAAGGATAAGATATCTTTTCACCAGTAAAGTTTTCCGGAGTTTTTCTGCTACATCAGCTTTAGTAGAGAAGCTAGGTCTCTTGCCAGTAGCATCATGTAGAATAATCAGTAGCAAATCCATACATTTATATACTCGAGACACACAACATTGTGCACGAATATCAAGATGTTAAACAACTTACCCATCAGAATAGAGATCTTTGGCCAAAGTAGTCTTACCTAAGACAGGCATACCGACAATATAGATAACATCTAGTTCTCGGCATCCTTCTGTTAGTTTGTATCTTAGTTCTGCCCTCACGTCCTCAAAGCCCACAATATCTTCATTCATCATTGGAGTCATAGCCAATTTTGATGGCATATGAGCAGTGGCAGTGTCCATGGATCATGTCATACTGGGTTAAACATTTGGTTTTCCTGAATCTCTACATCTGGCATGATAAGCATAATCTCCTCAATGATATCCGAGAGCCAACGCTCGAGACACCAATGAGGAGCTTATTTCCTTATACAAGCATTAATCGCATATTCCACTTGGTTATCAGGTATCCTGTTTAGCGAATACAAGTTTATTCTCATTTGGAAAACCCATTCAATTTTGTTGTTTATACACTTGCTAGTATTTTCCTTTTTTTTTAGAAGCTAAATTTCGTTCTTACAATTGTAGAAATGAAGCTAAATAAGTTGAAAAATGGAACTTTGTTAATCTAAAAAGCATTTGCAGGAAGCCCTATTATTGTGGAAAAGTTAATTTATCCAACTTCAAGATTGTGAATCTTTCCCAGCTCCTGTTCTTATTTGTAGATCATAGATTAAGATGTTAATAAGATTTAGAAAAGGCAAAGATCCTAAAAACGAAAAAGGTAAGGCAAAGGTTTCATCTTTGATCTTTATAAGATGTGTTCAATATCACATGATAGTACCATTGCCATCTTTTATGGAGGAAATGATTAGAGGCACATTCAGAATTTGAAGTTCATAGATTCTGGATTCTAGTCCCTTTGAGTTACTAGGTCGTAAATAAATAATTTGTACATTTTAGATAATTTTTTTAAGATAAACACAGAGGTTCGACCAAAGTTATTGAATTTTGCCGAACATCTACTTTCTACTCTGCCTCCGCTTCTGGAAATGATATCCACTAGTTACAACTTGAATAGAAGAATGATCTTACAAGGATCTCTTGTATTTTATTTATTGATCTCTTATATTATTACCTTATGACCCCCACCATAATCCAAAATAGCCTTCACTATTCCTTCAAAGTTCATCTTGATTTGATTGATACATTATGTAATGTGGTCATTCTTTTATGTGGTTTATCCACCTTGTAACTCCCAAATAATACCCTACTGTAAAAAGAAGAAGGGAGAGACAGAAGAGTAAATTAGTAGAGAAGGAAGCCTAGAGATGCTAAAATTGTGAGATTCTTACTTTAATAGTAATATGAAATCAACAGAAATTTGGAATCTCGTCATTTCCTTAAAAATAAAAAGGTAATCAGAGTATATATAACACTTCAATTTGCTTCACTTTCTGGAGATATATTAGGTATGCCAAATTTTGCATTGAAAACTGAGATTATTCAGAGTGCTTTTACATTTTTTGACTATGTATCTGCAACATAGATATCTAGAGGTTCATCGCATAAAACAAACAGAAGGAGCTGGTTTGTTTCCTTTGGATGTTTAGAAATATACTCGTTATACTAGTGAAAAAATTGAACTTAGAAAACTGTTCTGTTTTGTTGTCTCTGTGCTCTATTATTTCCTTTGTTTTTCTTTTTGTTTTTTTGGGAGGATCATGGGAGGTCCAGTTGGTGACTGTTAGGATTTGCGTCCAAATCCGACCTAATCAGAAAACAGTAAATACGCAATGAACAAATAACACACACAGATTTAAGTGGTTCACTCTCAATATGAGAGTTACGTCCACTTTGCTGCTGCAGATTTTATTAAGGGAGAAATATTACAAAAGTGTTTACAGCACTCAACCTCACAACCTCAATCCCAATTACACTCAAAATTCTCTCAAAAGCTTTTCTTGCTTAAGCTTTTCACTAAGAATATTTCTCTTTTGTTTTTGGATCATTTCTACAGGGGAAGGAGTGCATTTATTTATAGGTGAGATTTTCCGAAAAATGAGTCCAATAAATCAGCCGACATCATTATGATGTCTCCACTTTCACTTTGGCCGACATCATTATGATGTCTCCACTTTCACTTTAGGCCGACATCATTATGATGTCTTCACTTTCACTTTCGGCCGACATCATTACGAGTATTTGACTTGTATATCTGCCAGTTAGTCAACGACATCAAATGACAACAAAAAACAGAAATTATCAATCCCATAGTTGGTTGGCATTGTCTGGGAAGCTTGTTCTGCCCTTAAGAAGACTCCAGCCACAAATATTACTGCTATAGGTCGAGCAATGACGCAACTTGCTGTTTCCATGAAGGATGTACTTCGTGAAATGAATGAACTGAAGCCAGCATATGAATCTTCTGTTCAAGATTCCGCCGAAGGAGAAAGCAAATCCCAGGATAGTGATGATTCATTCGCAGGTGATGTAGGCAATGATCTATCTCCGGAGGAGATGAAGATTACTCGGTTAATTACTGATGTTGTGTCCTGCAACACTTGTGGTCATTAAAGAACTAATCCGCTCCATTACAAGCTTGTTTATGAAAGAAATGATCCCTTGATTATTTTCATTAATTGAAAGACTATATTATTTTCATTAATGATCCCTTGGTATATTTAACAGTTTAAGCAGGAAAACTCCGCGGATACTGCTACTTTTGTAGCCTCTAGAGAGACAATTAAAATTTTCTCAAGAAATCGGGCTGCAAATTGACGAACTTGGAGCTTCTCTTTATCCTCCACTAGAAATTTCTGCATTGAAGGCAATAGAGAAAATTTGGTGTACTACTGATGAAAATACAGGTGGAGCTGGAAAAACTGGGTGTTCTGAAGATTTTGTTAAGGCGTGCAATGGTTTGCGGAATTCATTGAAACAACTGGAAGCTGAATTAGATCAATCAGATGGAACTGATATTACGCCCAAGATAGAAAACCTCGTCATCGAGTAATTTAACTACTCCATCTGTCCCAAAAAGATTGGACTACTTTCCGTATTAGTTTGTCCCAAAAAGATTGGCCCATTTCTATATTTAGAAACAATTTAACTTTTTGAGATGATACACAAATATCTAAGGTTTGTTTTGGACCACACATTTCAAAAGTCTTCCTTTAATTGTAGCTAATTTGTATGAATATTATGTCTTTTTGGATAAAAAAAATATTTTCCCTAACTATTTGCTGCAAAATTGTCCGTTGCGAAAACTCCGAGTTATAGAAATTGTTACGAAGACTGGATCTCTCCTTTGTCAGTTGCTTAATGTGATGGAACTTTGAAGTGGATACTAATGCACTCGATATGTTCAATGATATGCCTAAAGGATTTCTTTTAGCTAAAGAAGCTATATTATTTGCTTGAGTTCAAACTTCTTGGAGTGCCAAAGTCCACAAATTTGACTTAGTCTTGCCAGCAGGAGATTTGTATTTTATAGATACATGCGAGCATAATTGGCTAATCGTGATACTTTCGTTACTTGATCAACTTTTATATGAGTGAATCTCTGTTTAATTGTAAAACTTTAGTTCTAATAGCATGGTAATTGTTAAACTTACCTGCAGATGAATGTATGATTATCCTTTGTTTGCTTAAAACCAGTTGCTTGACATTCTTTGATGTTAAATTATCAAAGATTGTATCATACTTATAATGTGCATCCATCCATTGAAACGAAATTATAACTTCGTGGAGGTTTCACTTCTCAATTCTCTATGCTACATTGTCTTTTTTAAGAAAATGTTGAAAAAGAATGTGAAGTACACAGGTGAAATGCTGGATTTAAAATAAGGCAGCATATGCTCTCTCCCAAGAATTGAAGATAAATGTTGATGTTGAAGACTCTTTAACATATGCATGTTAGTGTTATATCTCATTTTCACGTCTATGTTTGTAAATGCATAGCTTGTTTGATACTTTGGTTTACAAGATGGTTTTTTGAATAAGTTCTTCTAGGATGTTTGGTGCAGGTGGAATAGGTACTCAAGAATAAACCAGCATAGCAAATCATATTGTTCTTTCATTTTGACCTCTGTTTGGTTCCTACTATCGCGATGCAACTCGCCAATACCTAAATACTAATATGTGAGAAGGTAAATCAACTGTTTCAGTCATTTTTGCTGGGTCATCATCTCAGATCAACCACAATCTTTCTTTTGCTCGTTCACATTGACCTTCATCTTTGATTGACATTTGCTACTATAACTAAGTATAACCATTTCGTTGGTTAAGTCATCGTTCTTTTTTGCTTTTGTGGATGTTGGATTTTCAAGTTTGAGACATTATTTTTGCTAGCCAATTTTGGTATTAATGTGATTTTAGCCGTGCTTACTTACGAAAATCTCTTTTCTCCAAAATTTTCTCTATATAGTCATTCAATGTTAGTTTGTATCATCTAAACATCTGGTAGAAACTCGTTATTTTTGTCGAATGTTGATGATATTTCGTCAGTTTCATACAAGCAAAGAGAAGTGGATAAAAAGACAATCAGGGGGAAGGTTCTCTGCTCAAGAGGTATGGATCTTGTTTGTATTGTTGTTTGATAGAAGGCTCTATATAATTAGAACCACATTTGTAGTTTAGAATTAGATTTTTTTTCCCTTCCTTTTAGCTCAAGGAAGAATTGTTTAAGTGTGATAATGGATAATTTCTTTGTTTTTGTCTGCATACAATCATAAATAAGGGAAATATTTAGTCCGTTCTCTATTGTCTTCTGGATTTAGAGTTTGCTGCAGATTTTATTTTTGGTATTCGAGATCCATTTTTCACTAAAACATCATAATTTTATTTAGCTTAACACATTACTGATTATCCTTCTCCCATATTGAGTTCGTGGATTTATACTGGTACTATATTCCATTGTTCTACCAGCAGCTGGTCGGTTCATTTTTTCCTATACCATTAACTTAAATTTCTCAGGTCACAAAAACGCCTCTCTTCTATCCAGGTTGATGGCTATTGATCTCTGTGTACGAGCACATATTAAATAGAGAAGGATGAAATTTTTCCTATATACATGGAAAACACGTAAGCTTCTTTTTCAAGAAAATCACATCATTTTAAGGACTTCTCAAAATTGTAGAAAACAGATAGAGGACAACATACATCAGTGTTTGAGGAATAGATGCAGATACTTTTTACAAACCATATTCTCCAATAACCTCTTCTTTAAGCTATACTATCATTGAAGTCAAAATCATGTTATTATTTGTCTGTTTTATCTTAGTTTCCCAGCAAATATCAAATTTACACTGATATTCCTATTCTGTGGTATGCATTAATGGACCTGTTGGGAAGGAGATGCTCATGTCCAAAGATTCCAGCACCACCATTATAATGGTATAATTTAATTATAGCTCCTTTATCATCATCGAAATCATTTTTGCTGCCTTCAAATTTGACTAAGCATTTTTGAATTTGTCCATGTTACTAGATACCACTGAAGCCATTTGTATCTCTTCATTTTTATTTGATCGCACTAGGAAAATGGAAAGAATTAAAATATGAAAGGGAGTAGATGAGCAGTTAGAGTAACTTGTGTCTTGCTAAAAAAAAATAACACACTTTAGGGACTCAACAACTCCCCTCCCCCTACACACACACAGAATTAGAATTGTAATTGGAAAGCTCGGTAATTTCCTTTCTGAGTTTAGATGCAAGAGTAACTGTCACAGCTTATTATATTTTGTATGTCTTACCGACCTTTACTATAAGCTCTTTTGATGTCTTCTCTACATATTGTGCACTAGAGATTATCTCATCTTATTATGCATATGGTGCACTTAAAAGACCAAATCTCCATATTCCCATCTAAATGAAAGCCGAGCTGGCCACATTCCACATGGTTTCATGTGTCTCTTAAAGATTGCAAACTGTCAATCACTTGATCGACTTAGTTATTTAAGTCCAGAATAAGAAAAGGAGAATGAGCGGAAGAAGATAATTTCATGAGACTGATGGGTGTTAAGAGCAATATCTTCACAAACAAGGAAGGTTCTTCCATACATAAATTTATGCATCTTTTGCACCGTTTTGTTGTTTCATGGTACGGCCTGTCCTGCTTGAGTTAATGTAATGTTCAGCTTGCTGCGGTTTTAGTGACTGCAGAAATTTAATTGTTTGAGCAGGAGATTTATATTTTTTTAATTATAGGTGGAAGATGAAGAAGTTGAGAGATATAGGACTTGCTGCAACTAGAAATATTCTTTCTACACTTATCTTCCTTTTGTCATTTGCAATTCTGTGGCTCCTACCAATCAATGACCGAGTACACCTTCTAAAATGGTATCTTAAGGGTTTGAGTAACTCCGACGCCCACACAGGTTGCACTCTGCTCTAAATTTGTAGATCTATTTGCTAGGGTATGCCTTTAATTATTTATCTGATTTTGTCCCATCTGTTTCATTTTCTAGAACACTACATTATAAAAGACTGCTGACTCAAATTTTCTCTTATATTCTGGTTTGTAACCAAAATATGGATTGGTATTTAAGTATTTGCATGTTATATAACTTGGGAAAACTTGGCAATGAAATGGTTCCACAAAATATTCAGAACTCTAAAACTAACTGCTCTGTCCAGGTTGTGAAGTAAGCGGAAAGTGTCGTTTGACTGCTTTAGTGTCTCCTACGCGCAAGGTTGTGAACAGGTAGGCAAAGGGTGTTGTTTGGCTGCTTTAGGGGTTCATACACAAGAGACATGCGATAGCAGAGAATTGAAAAGATTGTTTTTAGCCTATGTTCTTTTTCTTATTTTTCTCCTCCTGCATTTACTTCTTACTGTTGCTTAAGTTTTGTAATTGCAGGTTCAAAAGGAATGCATTTTCTTTCTGCCAATATGTAAATATGTGGGAAGCAACCTGAAGAATGTACTATATTGCAAGCACATAGTATTTCTTACTATTTTGGATATGCTGTAAAACTTTGTTCCTTAATAGGGTGAATATAGAACGGAGCATTATACGCCGTAAACATTGATAAAACAAGTATTAACTACTTTTTCGGTGTTGAACCTTTTGGTAATGTAGTAGTGTACACATTGCCCGTGCCATGCACGGGCACGGGCCATCTAGTTTTAGTAACGAAGGGAAAAGGGGAAGGGGAGGAGAAATATAGATGCTTCTGAACGAGCTTCTTAGTTTTGTAGCTATGAGCACTGAGTAAAAGTTCTTACATCTATTGTTGGCGAGGGGAATCGATCCCAGGTCTCCCATGTGGGAAAGCACTCGCTGAACCTACTCAGCCATAAGATTATGACATTCACAAATTGTTTTTATTCTCTGATATGTCTTTTATAGCGGGAGCTTAGTGCACAGGGCTACCCTTTTCTCTGATATGTCTTTTAGCCTTTACATCATTTCCGAGGCCATAAATCAAACCCATTACATCAAATCCATGACTATTTCTTTCATATATTAGTGAAAAGATCCAATAAAATGACATTGGGAATGGAGTGTCAGCTAAGCTCCTAATTATACACATTGGACAGTGACAATAGTAAATGATAGTATTAAAAAACCAGTTCACATATCCTCCACTCCAATGTCCTTTTTATGGGAATGTAAGCTTAACTGCCCATGCTCCAATAAAGACCCAAAAGGGGCCCAGCTAGAAGCATTTGGGCAAGGGGATGGTTGATGGTGTGAGCGCTGCAGCAGCAACGACAGCACCTACCACCACATATCTTCAAATCAACAGCATTTGATCTCCCAACACAAGACCAGTTTGTCCCAGAAGCAGTTGAATTGCAGGAACCTGTAAAAGATATGCATTATAGAATTGTTCATTGGATTACAGCAATTTGGATACCATGAGGATGCTGGGCAGCATCATACAAAAGTATTCAAAGAGTGTAATTCACAAACATTTTCAAAACCAGCGGAGATGCCATATATTTGAAGTGGCCTAATAGTTAAATGAAGTAGGAGAAGAACCATGCACAAATATTAGGTGATTTATTTCAATTTGTTTAAGCCTCAGTGGTTAGAGTTACCTGGTACTTGTTGTTGGTGGGAGGTAGCAGATATCCAGTGAAATTAGTCGAGGTGCAGGCAAGCTGAACCAACACCACGGTTATGAAAAAAATCATCATACTGACACAGTGTGAGTGGGCCTATAATTATCTTTTAAGGATTATTTTACTAATTTAATAAAATTTTGAATAATTAATTAGACAGAATCATATAACGAAGAATAAAGACTTCTAAACCCTACAAAAGTTCTTATTGCATGAAAATAAAGACTTCTAATTTCTAAACCCTACAAAAGTTCTTATTGCACAAAAATTTACTATTATGATTTTTCTCGTGTTACTTTCTTTTACAAATTTGTTACGTTATATTGTTCAAATAAGGAAGGATTTGACACAAAAAAACTTAGTTGATCTAAATACCTAAATATTAGAAAATAATTAAATGATAATTTCCTACATGACAATTTTATTTTGCCAAAAATAAAGCAGTTTTTTATTAAATAATAATTTGAGAAAAATAGTTAATGATAATTTTTTCTATTGTAAAGTTTACCGAATGCAAATAAAGAGAAACGATTTGGGATCTCTAGCCCACTGTTAGTTTAATGCTCTATTGTGCTGCTATTCATTTGGGCTTAGAACCCAAGCTCTTCTGTTGCTACGGTTGAGGAGAGGGCTGACTGGGAAGGCCGAATGTCACTCTTTCGGAGTGGTCTTTATTTTTTGGCTCTCAAATTGATTTATTTTTATTTTTGCGTTTTGCTTAAAATATTTTGGATTCTGGGTTCGAATTCCAACTCAATCAAAAAATTTAAAATTTTGCAAGGCGAATTTGCCTGCAAAATATGCCTTATAAGGCAGAGTTTGCCTTTAGGCATAAGGCAAACTATGTTTTATAAGGTGGAGTTTGCAGACAAATTATGTCTTGCGAATTTAAATTCTATATTGTGAATTTTTTTTGAATTTTTTATTGAGCGGGGTTCGAACCCGGATCTCGGGGTATTTTTAAGCGAAGGAAAAAAAATTAAAGACCAACAATTTGAGGGACAGAAACCTTTTTTTTTTTTTGCGCGGATTTCCCCTCCCATGGATTGCTTCAATTTTCCTCCTTAAATCACTGACCTTTAATTTTTGCTCCTACTTCTCATTTAATGAAAATTTATGAGCCAAAGTACCCTTTATTTACGAGTTTACTAAATAGAGATTCTGGGTTCGAATCTCAACAGAGATAAAAAAAAAAAAAAAATCGCAAGGCAAGATTTTCATATAAATTATGCATATTCGGCTAAAGTTGTATAGAGATTATGTCTTGAGGGGCATATTTTCAATGTAACTAAGCCCGAAGGCAATTAGGATTATGCCTTGTTCGGCTTGTTACATAGAAACTATGCCCCAAGAGGCATAGTCTCTATTAGGGTTGGCCAGTGGGCCGGGTTGGACCGGTCCCGACCCCGCCCCGGTCCCGCCAAAAAAAAATTGGCATAGGACTCGAACCTGGGACGGGACCTGGGTTCATCCCGCCCCAGGCCAGATCCCGCCTGACCCGCCCGGTCCCGCCCCAATCCCGCCCACCCCCACCCCCTTTGCAAAAAATGGTCGTTGCACAACGACCATTTTATATTTTGGCCGTTGTGCAACGACCATTTTTGGCCTACCCCTTTAATATTTATTTTTAACCCCTAAGTTAATATATTTACACTTTAACTCAATTTTCAACTATAAATACCTCATTTTCACTTCATCTTTCTCACAAATCTTCCAACAATCTCTCTAATCTCTAAATTTATCTCTCTACAAGTCTACATTGCCTACTAAATATTATATTTTATTTGTTCATTTGTGTAATTGTATCAAAGTTCAAAAATTGGGAGTGAAGTTGGCAACTAGCTTGAGGATCATCCATCGAGCAAAGTTTCAATTTTCAACCTAGATTACAAGTCGGTGTTACGTCGGCATTTGGTACCTTCGTTCCTTCTTTAAATTATTATTGTTATTTTATCTTAATTATCGCACTTAATTTCATTATCTTTAACTATTTATTTGCATAATTAATGGAAGGATTAAGAGGTATGTTTAAGGGTAAAGGTGCTTCTTCTAGTAGGGGTAACAAGGGCAGGAGTACTTCTTCTAGTCATCCTATTCCTCGACAGGATGATTTGATTGATTACACTCATATAGATGAAACTGAATTTTTAATGATATACCATTAGACGATGAGATATATTCTGCAACTCAACCAGACTTTAATTTAAAAGATAATCTAGATGACACACCCACTGGTGCAACTCAAACTGAAATTGGAACGCCTCATATTCCCCCTAGTATAAGACGAGGCCAAACACAACGAAAATTAAAATCAGATGCATGGTTTTTTTTATGGGGACCAAGAGAGACAAGTAGTTAGATGTCATATTTGTAAAAATGTTTATAAATTTAAAATGGAAAAAGGTCAGGATGGGACGAGAGGTTTATTGAGATATGTACAGAACTATCACAAAGCTAGGTGGGATGAATACGAGGATACAAAGTCGGGTGCGCCAATGCGCTCTCAGTAGGGACAAGATTCACATAGTGTCCCGGATCAAGTATAGGGTCAAATTAACCCGACGACGGGGAGAATTGTAGGTCCTAAATACGATAAACATAGAGATAGGGAAGCAATATCAAAATTAGTTGCGGTGGAGGGTTTGCCTTTTTCATTTCCTTCATCTCCTGGTTTTATTCATTACATTAGAGATATGTATAATCCTGCTTTTAACGGTTTTTCTAGATCAACTGTTAGGAGAGGCGTTTTTAAATTTGCACATGAATATCAACAATATTTACGTTATTCATTATATCATTTTCCTAGCAAAGTATCTATCACGTCTGATATAGGCTGTAGTACTAACAGTCATGATTATTTAATTGTAACAAGTTATTGGATAGATTATAAATGGTCTATGCAAAAACGTATTTTAACATATAGATATATTGATGATAGGCACACTGAAATTTTATTGCAGAAAATATTCATCAAGTTTGCGATTATTATGGTATAACTGATAAAATAATGATTGTTACGTTAGATAATGCTTCTTCTAATAATTATGTTATTAGACTTTTAAAAGATCTTTTAACTCCATCCTTTTCTAATCATTTTCATATAAAATGTGTGTGTCGTATTTATAACTTAGTTGTAAAGGATGGTATATCACTTTTTGAAGACATTCTTAAATTTGCTATAAACTTTATTTTTAGAAGTAATAGAATACAAAGAAAAAAACAATATAAAAAACTTGTCACGATTGTGGACTACCTTATAGAAAAATTCCTGAAGAAGTAGCGACTAGGTGGAATTCTTTATATGAACAACTACTTGTTGCTTATGATTATAAAAGACCTATAATTTCAACAAGACGTTCATGATTTGCAATTAAAGTTAAACAACTTATGCAAATCTATCAGTCATAGTTCTGTCGAGTATAACCAGTCGACTCGTAACTACAAGTCAACTGGAAAAAAGCTTATAAGTGACAAATTAGCTATTAACAATTCAACTGATAAGTCTATTGCTTACCTTAAGAATGATCAGTCGACTAGGTCCGCCAAGTCAATTGATAGGAGGTCTATTAAGAATATTAATACAAGCAAGTCGACTAATCAGTATGTCACAGAAGAACACTTTTTTTATACTTGTTTTTGTTGTGGTAAAATTGGGCACAAATCTTATAACTGCAGATTTTGCTATTCAACTATCCCAAGATGGATATGGAAACCCAAAAGTGATAGAACTAACCCTCAAGGATCCAAAAAAAAAATTAGATACCTAAAAGAAAGTAACTACTTTATTTTGCAGGAAACCACAAGGAGAAATCAAAAGGGAAATGGTACTTAGACAGTGTGTGTTCAAGACATATGACAGGAGATAAAATATTATTTAAGTCAATTGTGAACTTTGATGGAGGACTAGTAACCTTTAGAGACAACTCAACTCGAACTGTAATTGGTATAAGAACCATTGTCTTCAATAATTCTTGTGATATTACTAACGTGTATTAGGTTCAGGGTCTTAGATATAATCTGCTGAGCATAAGTCAATTATGTGAATCCAATCTAGAGGTAAGGTTTAGAAAATCATGATGCATCATTAAAGACCTATCTGGCAAAGATGTGTTACCTGAAAGTAAAAACAAAAATGTGTATGTACTAAACTTAGTTAAAATTCCAGTAGGACACATTCGTGTAGCTTCAATGAGGGAAGATCCATGGTTATGGCACAAAAAGTTGGGACATGCAAGTATGCGACTAATAGAAAAACTTGCAAGGCATGGACTGGTGCTATGATTGCCCAAATTAAACTATTCCAAGGATCACATCTGTGGTACTTACCAAAAAGATAAGCAAACTAAAAACTCTTTTAATTCAAAAGATATTGTGTCTACATCTAAACCATTGTAGCTAATTCACATGGATCTTGTTGGTCCTACTAGAACTATCAGTATTGGCGAAAAAGATATATTTTTTATCATAGTAGATAATTTCTCCCGTTTTAAATGAGTTATATTTCTTACTCACAAAGATGATACTTTAAAGAATTTTAAGTTTTTTTGTGAGAAAGTACAGCGTGAAAAGGGATACTACATCTCCTAAATAAGAAGTGATCATGGAGGAGAATTTGAGAACAAAGTCTTTGAAGAATTCTGCAATGAACATAGATATACTCATAACTTCTTTTTCCACGATCTCCTCAACAAATGGGGTCATTGAATGAAAGAATATAACTTTTCAAGGTATGACAAGAATAATGATTGTGGAAAATGAACTTCCACATCATTTTTGGGCTGAGCCTGTGAGTACAACCTTTCATATTTTAAATAGATGCTTGATCAAGTCAATTTTAAAGAAAACTCCATATGAAATATGGACGGGAAATAAGCCAAATATAAGTTACTTTCATCTATTTGGATGTAAGTGTTGTTCACAACAATGAAAAGGACAACCTTGATAAGTTTGATCCACGAAGCGATGAAGGTAATTTTCTTGGGTACTCAACTAATAGTAGATCGTATAGAGTATTCAATAAACGTGCATTAATTGTTGAAGAATCTATTCATGTGATTTTTTTATGATACTAATCGCTTGGTCGAGAAAGAAAAATTGCAGATGAGGAAGATAGTCAACTACCAACCACAACATTACTCCCGCCATTGATCCAAACAATAAAAAAATGTCGACTACTAAAGCTACCAAGTCGACTAACTTAACAGTTGGACCAGTTCGAAATGAGTGGAGAAGCGAACCTGACTATCCAAAGAAGTTCATTATAAGAGACATAAATAAAGGAATGAAAACAAGGGCCTCAAATAGAAACAATGCAAACTTGGCTCTAATATCACAACTAGAGTCAAAGAAAGTTGATGAAGCTTTGAAGGATGAACACTTGGTCAAGGCTATGAAAGAGGAACTAAATCAATTTGAGAAAAATAAAGTATGGGGTTTGATTCCCAAGCATGAAAATGCTTAAGTTGATGGAACTAAATGAGTATTCAGAAACAAGATAAATGAAGCATGAGAAGTAATAAGAAATAAAGCTCGACTAGTAGCTCAATGATACTCACAACAAGAAGGAGTCGACTATGATGAAACTTTCGCTCCATTTGCCCGGTGAGAATCAATTCGTATGTTACTTGCCAATGTTGCCTTTAAAGGTTTCAGTTTTTTTCAAATGGATGTTAAAGTGTCTTTTAAATGGTTTTATTGATGAAGAAGTCTTTCTTTAACAACATCCTGGTTTTGAAAACTCAAAATTTTCTTATCATGTATTCAAACTATCTAAAGCTCTATATGGCCTTAAACATGCCCCAAAAGCTTGGTATAACAAGCTAAGTGCTTTCTTAGTTGAACATGATTTTTCTAGAGGCAAAATTGACTCAACTCTTTTTATTAAAGGAACCTCTTCTGGAAAGCTCATTATACAAATCTATGTTGAAGATATTATTTTTGGTAGTTCTAACCCTTTTTTGTGCAAGAAATTTTCTAATCTTACGCAAAGTAAATTTGAGATGAACATGATGGGAGAATTAACATTTTTCTAGAGACTACAAGTTCACCAGGCTGAGAAAGGAATATTCATTTGTCAAGTTCGAAAAATATGAGGATGAAAAATCAAACTAAGCAAACGATAAACTAAGCAAACGATGAACGACAAAAGGTTTTAATAGTGAATTTTATGATTTTATTTCCACTTAAAATAATATTGAAGATTGTAAAAAAAGTATAAATTTATTAAAACAAAAAGAAAGAAAGAAAAACTATCTATTCTTTATCAGAAATATTCTAAAACTTTGAATTAAAAAACTCAAATCTTCATATTAATAAATAAACTTCTTACAACAACATCCAAGATAATGTATTGAAAACAAATGGTTGACCTCTTATTAACTAGATAAAAAATGTCCTTATATCTATTCAATAAAAAATGTCATCCTTCTACCTATTCGCTAAACATACTCTGAAGCATAGTTTATTGAGCTAAATGAAAATGTTTACTATACATTTTTCTAAGAATGGTTGAATACTTACCTATACGGATTGCTTGGTGGTTTCCGACAGCGATTTCAACAAACACTTGAAGTTTGACATGTGTAGTCATGACAGAAATTTGTAGAAGAATGAATTGTTAATAATTTATATTAATTCTGATAAGAAATAAAGACATTCCACAAAAGGCAATATAGGTACATGGGCAAAAATAATACTAGTTCCATTCATAATTGCCACAGGTAAAGTAGAAGGTTGTGTGGTTTCGGATTTCATTGGCCTGAATCAATTGCTACTCAATATAAAGGGTCTTTTTCAAGTCTACTTAGCTATTAATGCACACTTGTGTAAGTCCCTTGCCATATTTTTCTCCATTTTGTACTCGATTCTTGTGATATTGAAATTCAAAACGATGATAGTGAAATTCAAGGATCGTGAACTAAAAATTTGAAACTATGCAAGTGAAACCCAAGAACGACGTCATGTCAAAAAGAAGCGCAAGAACGCAAGTTGCGAAGCATTTAAATTGTTTGCCGAACCAGAATTTAAATTAAATAACATTTTATTAGTTAAATTCTATTTAATTTCAATCATGTTACGTTACAGAAAAAAATTTAAGATGATATTTTTATTTCATTCAAAAGCTATTCAATAACAACACTGTAATCAAGAACTGAGATCTGAAAAGAATAGTGTGTACACTGATATTACTCTTAACTTGTGAAGGCAAGGAAGTTGTTCCCAAGTATCATATGATTAGTTTTTTATTTATTTCATGAACTTTTTATTGGATATATTGTGTAAAGAAGTAAGATGACAATTGTAGAAATATGTTTAAGCAATTATATTTATCTGCTCAAGAAAATAAGATTATAATTTGCTATAATTAATTTTTTAATATTGACCGTGCATCGTGCAGATATGAATACTAGTATATAATAATTTTCATGAAATATACGTGCATATAGTAAAGGTACAATAAGTGACAACCTTTTGAATGCCTACTCAATGAATTGAAGTTTTTTTCAACTTCCTACTTTTGAACTAATATAGTTGTGGGAAGTTGAAGTAATTCTGATCCCTTATTTATTTTGTTAACACATGCTCAAACACTAAAAAATTTACTTATGATAAACTCTGGTCTGAGACGCATCTGGAGTAGCTGAATGGACGCTCGCCTGGGTCAAACCCTCAAAAAGACTCGATATGTGCACCATAGTAACCTCAAGCAGTGGTGTAGCTGTTGACACCCAATTTTGGCCCTCCATATTTTAAATTAACTAGTCAAGCTTCTTGAATCTCAAACAAAACAAAATAGATGTTCATAAAGCCAATAATAGGTATGGATCCACAAGTACTAGTGAATCCATATTGATGTGTATATATTTTATTAACTCGCTTTGGAGTTATTTTGTCATTTTTATTTGGAAAAATATCCAAAAATATATTAATATTTTATTTTACATATAATTTTAAATGTTAATTACGTTCAAAAGAAGTTTCAATTTAGTACTTATTTTAAAATTATCAAACTAAAGTTGTTTACGACTTAATTACTATTATAATTAGTCCGTACTCACAAAATAAATATTTTACTTTGTTAAGTTAAGAAGCTTGATTAAATTAATTAATTAATGACTCATCTCAATTTTTTTATAATTGGGTTTTAATTTGGTTGTAATTGAAACAAAAAGGGTTAACCTTAAACCCAATTGTTGCTACCCTTTAAATCCATAATTCAGCTTTCTTTTGCTCAAATTGGGAACTGAGCAAGCCCAAACAAATTACCCCCTACCCGGTCCATCCCCAATATGACCCGGCCCACTATCGTTTTAACCCCCAAAATCCCCTAAGCGTTTCATTCCTCTCAAAACCGAAGAACCCTAAGATGGAATTATTAAATTTCATTTAGAGATTAATAGAGGGTTAGAATTCGACCTTTTTTCCCCCTTTAGCTTAAGTAGTTTAAATGGCTGCTCATAACCTTCCACTTTCCCTTTAACATGAGTAACTTATAATAGTCTTCATGTGATTCTAAAATAGCTTATGCTTGCTTCCAACCAATTAATGACTATCCCTTGATTTAGACAATGGTTTAGAATCTTGTTACTAACTGTTTTACTTGTTTTCTCCCTCACCCATATGAATCTTGTTACTTGATTTAGAGATAGACTAGTACAATGACTATCCCTTGATTTACAACATGACTATGAAGAATTTGTAAGGACTGATGAAGAAAACATTGAATCAATGTTTACTAGATTCAGCAAAATCATTGGTGACTTAAAAACTTTAGGAGTAGTATATACCAACTCCCAGCAAGTAAGGAAATTGGTAAGAAGTCTTCCACAATCCTAACAAATAAAAGTTATTGTCCTGGAAGATAGAAATTTGGATAAATTTACTTATGATGAACTCAGAGGAAATCTCATGGCTTTTTAGAAGAATCATATTAACAGATACAAAAAGAAGGTAGTCGCATTCAAATCTCAAGTTCAATTCAATGCCTCAAACATATTGTCAAAACCATCTAAGTCTAGTGATTAACGTCAGATCTTGATAACATTAGGGACAACTACTATATCAAAAGCAGAGATCCCCTGATCGATGGAGGACATAAAGCAGTTTCTATCATGTCATATTGGATATAATGCCTGAGAAGTATTAACAGCCACAAAATCAAGATACATGTGGTCACAATATTGTTTGATAACATTGTGGACTTCTATATCAAACGAATGCAAAAGCAAAATATGAGTGTGTATAGTTCTCCAGAAGATTGCATTAAAACTAGAATTCCAGCAGAGAGATAATTTGGGCAAAGTGAATCCTGACTAGAACCTTCATTCTTGGAGTGCTTGAGCACCTCACTGCTCTTTGCACCATGGCAGCAAGAGATTCAAGAACCCGCCGTACACTAGTTGCTTCTTTTTTGATAATCTGCATTATTTTCATGCCAACATTAGAACAATTGGCAATTGGAGTATCTCATGATCTGAAAATTGAATAACTGAGTAACATTGAAATTATCTTACATGATCCAAGTCCATGGAGATGTGAGGCTGCTCCCCCATAAACCACACCTAAGAAACATGAAATACACATAGAGGAAAGGTCAAAAGAGGAAAAGAATAGACTCCACAGTGTAGCCTAGAGAGAAATTAGAAAAATACAAGGAAACAAAAATATATTTGCACTTCCAATTAAATTGATAAACACGAAATCCCTAATGTGTAACTATGATGAGAAATGGTCCATAAGCTTAATAGCATATAAGTTGTTTACTACTTTAACCTTATAAGCAAATACTGAACCTCATGCTTGATTTAATTACTTTCCCTTATTTGTTCTCTTTACAAACTTTGAATCATCTCTGGATGTACAACATTCAAGTGAATTAATTTTAAAAATGAAAGGGGTAATCTCTAAGTTACTCCTTGAGAAATTAATGTTTAGATTGTTGAGAACCATATTTTTGTTGTAGGTTCTGTTCTTTTGGTACCAACATCTATAAAGTTGTCAGAGATGGATCAATTCCTATTTCAAGTGTTTAACTACCCCTTGGGTTCTATATGAAGTGCCAAAACAATAGTGGCAGACAATCATTTTGCATCAGTGCATAGGGCTTCTATTATCAGAAGTGAAAAGGAGGATTATAAAGGGCAGACAGAGAAAGCAAGAAATAAGTTCACCTTGTGTTGACTAACTAGAGGATAAAGGTGCTCTCCAAGTATCTGTTTCTGCTGTGTAGGAGGAGGAGCAGTAAGCATTATACTCAGGTCTACTGAACCCTCAACGAAAGATCCAACTTTACTGGTGCCAACAGAGGATACAACAAATCCATTGTTCATACCACGCAAACGTGGAGCATATTTGACCTGCCCATACATAAACTGTGGGATTACTAAAACACTGGTGCTACTGTGATCCGTCATTCAAAGAACAATTCACATTTTCTCAATGATTCTCACCCAGGTGAAGGCATGCACCAAAAGTAGTAACTTGAAGCTCATCAATGTACACAAGTTAGTGAATGAATAAAGAAGCACTTAGTTATATAGTTTACAAGAATTTGAAATATAAGTACACTTTCTTTTCCATGACAGGATCTTATTCATAAAATTGAATGAAATAAAGGAGCGTCTATTGTATGTTCTCAGCCATATTTACTCCTCCAGATGAATAGAACAGGAGAAAGAAGAAATTTCACTTACCGGCATGCAGATTTAGCTAGCAACCTCATTTTAATCAATCAGCTAACTTTTCCTTTTTTTTAGGAATTAGCAATTCACATGCTTTAATTCGTAAGAAGAATCAGTACAGCTAGAAGTTTAGTCACCAGATGATAACCGGATGATGGGAAAAGATCTCAATTTTTAAAATGTATGGTGCTAAGTTATCTGCACGTGAGATTAGCAATTTTGCGTCATATAAGCAACGAAAACCAATGAAATTGCTTGAGTTAATGATCCATGAATAAAATCACTTGTCATATAAGCTCATGAATACCCAATAGCAATTTTGCATCATATAAGCTCTTATTAGTTTATAAGCCAGAAGTCACCTCTATGGTCTCACTTGTCGTGCAATTCATGAATAAAATCACTTTTTGACATACACCCATGAAGAATAGCCCTCTTCAAGATCTAGAGTTGTTTACCAGAGCATTCATGAAAAAAGGAGTACAGCTTATTCTAAGAGTTTCTTTAAGAAAACAAAAGAGATCATTCATAAAGTAGAGCATAAATAATAAAAAAATAAAGTAGAGCACATGGTGACAAATGTGTGTTGATTGTTTCATACCTCCCATATCTCAAAAGAAACAGCATAGTCATTATACAGCTGAGTAATGCTCTTCAATTCCATCAATAACTCGTTTGCTTTTTCTCGAAGATTGTTGCTCATGTAGGGTGATGTTTCACCGGAACCAGATTCAAAAGTGCTTGTAGATGCCTCTAACCTGGCAGCCATAGCCTCCAGTTCATCTTCAATTTTAATTTGAAACTGAAGAACAGCAAGCTTTCCTTCAAGCAAATTAAGCAGCCCATTGTCAAGAGAACCCCGGGCAGAACCACTCATACCATCCATGTCATGGGCACTCTTTGCTTGCAAAACAGAATTACTCAAGTATTGCCGCTTGTCATTACCCAAGTTGCACACCAAGTAAAACAGATTATGATGTAAAACAACTCTGTCTGAAGATTGCACACCAAGTGCAATATCTCGAATTCCAGCATCTATTGGGTCAAGAGCTTGTTTAAACAATGCTACGGTTTAATTTTTAAGAAAAATGAGAATACGGCGTGATAATAACTAAATTTCGAAGCTGCACTTATCTAACATAATAAATAAACACGCAATGAACACTTGCACCGGAGGTTGGCGATATCAACAAAATAAACAAACACGTAATAAGAATTCATTCAACAACTTTAAAATACATTACACAATCAATGAAAAAGCTATAAATAAGATCTAAGTAGAGCTATGCAGTATAACAATGAAAAAATAAAATAATTAGGAAGAAAAAGCGATGAACAACCTAGCCGATCTTATATAACATACAAACAAACACGCAAGGAACAATGCATTCAAGAACTTCAAAATACTTTACTCAATCAATCAAAATACTAAGAATAATAAGATCTAAACTTCTAAGTAGAGCTATGCAGTTTAACGATAAAAAATATACAATTAATTAGGAGAAAAAGCCATCTAATACCTAGCTGCACTTATATATAACATAATAAAGAAACAAGCAATGAACAATCCATAAAACAACTTCAAAATGTTGGAAATTTACTAATGTGGAATTAAGTTTATCCCATTATTTATGACTCGAACAATTGGGACCCCGCACGTCGGAAACGTCGTTTCCACACACGTGTACACGTAGTGCCTAGTATCGTAAATTTCATTAGTGAAAGAGATATTGGTACATTCGTAATACGTTTGAGACATAGAATGATGGACGGTTATTGGCCAAATGACAAGTATTCCACGTTGGTAAACGAAGGAAGAAGTGTACGAAGTGTAAGATGAAACGAGTAGGAAATCGCCGCGGAGCCGTGAAGGGCTGCGGCGCAACACCGTCAGAGCCGCGGCGCTAATTGGTGGCATTTGTTGTAATCTTTAGTTTATCCTTTCTAGCAATTTGTAATATTTATTTACTTCCCGTTTCTTGCAATTGTTGTAACCCACACAAAAACCTATGAAAAAGCTAAGGTAATAAGATCTAAGTAGAGCTACAAAGTTCAACTAAGAAAAAAATAAAAGATATGCGAATAATTAGGAGAAAAAAACGATTGTAAACCTAGCTGCACTTATAAACAGGCAATGAAGAATCGATACAACAACTTCAAAATACGTTACTCAATCGATACAAAAAAAGCTAAGAATAATAAGATCAAAGTAGAGATATACAGTTTAACGAAGAAAAATAATAAAATAAACACGCAACGAACATCTATTCAACACTTACCTATACCTTCGTCTTTTCCGGAGCCGGAGCTTTCCCCGGCAACAACAACCATAGTAGTTAAAAAAACTAAAAAACAGACCATATCTAAACTTGGTGAAAAAACGGAGACTATCAACTGAAAAAACAGAGACGAACGGAAAAAAAAAGCAAAAAGCAAAAACAAAAAAAACAAATAAAACTCGCTAATGGTTGAGAAGTTTCCGGTGCGCTTCCAATGTTTCCTTAGTCTCAAACTTGTTATTGCACTTGCCGCAACAATGATTCCAGTGCGCTTCCAATGTTTCCTTAGTCTCAAACTTGTTATTGCACTTGCCGCAACAATAATTCCAGTGACGGTGTACGTCTTTGTTATGCGATAACAAACCGTTTTTGTACTGAAAATTTGTCTCACAGGAGTAGCAGTGAGGCATTTTTTGATTGAGTTATTGGAGAAGTTGTCATTACCGGACGAGTACCATATATATACAGTGGGGGTTCTGGAGAAACCAAAAAAGCGTTAGTCGTACTGTAATATTTCCCCCGTAACAGAAATGCTACCAGAAACGATTTGCAGAGCCGTGTGTGGCCCCCACCCCTATAGTTAGTAGTAAGCGAATGTTTGATGCAATTTCTGTGCTATCGTGCGGCTTCCACGCGTCCCTGTTCATTTAATAAATCATACTTCCTTCTTTTTATCCATCTCAAAATACTTGATCATTTAAAAAATCAATATATAATTAATTAAAAAAATATATTTTATTCTTAACATTAATTATTTTAAAATAAATCAAAATCCTGAAAAAGCCATATTTCATAAATTATATCTAACTTTTACTACTTTTGATTTAGACGTAAGTCGAGGTGTCTCACATATGTTTCGGCATGCCTCATGATTATTTAATTTAAACATTTTATAAATTAATGAAGTAAACACATAAATAAAAAATATTTTAAAATTATAAAAAAAGTAATAAAATTAATAGAAAAATTGTATATATCTATTATTAACATGTGCACAAATCATTAAAAACAAAATCTTAAAAAATGAATGATGTAAAGATGAATTACACTGATAATATAACTATGATGAAATTTAATTAGAGTTGTAAAAGTGATACTCTATTCTAATAATTCAAAGATAAAAGTGACAATAATATAACGTTATTGTTTTCAAACCTAAAACTAAATAGTAATAAATTAGTACTCATTATAATACAAATAATCATAATAGAGTCTTCAAAACATTATTCAAACTAGAGTGACGCCGAACGAAATTATAAAACTAAAAGTTATCTTCAAAAAGATAAATTGAAGAATGCTAAAACGATCTTCAAGAAAATAAAAGTATAAAGAAGGGGAAAATTGGATAATAATACTCTTTACTTTGTAATTTGCACTTTACATACAAAGATCTAACGTGTATTTGTTACACCGTAAACAACAAAGAGAAAATGAATTAGCATAAACAATTGGACATTTCTTTTTGACTTTTTATGATTTTTTATTTGAGAATTTACTTTGAATTAATTTTTGAATATATAATTTTTTTTAAAACAATTTTAGCTCGGTAAAAATTGATAGTTGAAAAAACACATTGAGCTCTCTCTCTCTCTCTCTCTCATTCCGAGTCACCAAAGAGTGATCACTAGCCTTCAAAGAAATCCTTATTGATGTTAAAATGGAAAAGGGTCAAAAATATAATTAACATATTAGAAATGGTTTAAAATGTGATCTTTTCATCTATTGGATCAAATTTGTCATTCTATCTAAATGGCTCAAAATGCCTTTCACGTATTAAAAATGGATCAAAATGGCCTCTCCTCCCACCTTTTGAATCAAATTTGCCCCCTTTTGAATCAAAGTTGACCCTAATGTTATTTTCATGCTTAATATTGCTCCTCCATTATGCTAAATATTTTTTTTCTATACCAACATATGTTAAATAAATATTGATAAAAGTTGGCCTTGAGAAAATATGGCGTAGCTAAACATTGAAAAAATCTCGTAGTGTACCTCTTGTTTGATGAGAAATTATCTTGCTATGATCATCTGAGTTACTGTTGCTACATCTCATATTGTTTATGTTTGATTTCTTTGTTTATGTGCATGAACATGCTTTAAGTTATGTATGAATTTGCTACTGGCTATCCAAAGTTATCTATTTTGAATGCTTTCAAGACTGCTTATTTATATTTGATTCGATATTTGTTCGAAATATTTCTAAAGTATAGTCGATTCTAATTAATTTAGGATTTAGACATAATTATTTAATTTTGTTATTGTACAGAAAACCTAGAGGGAATCAAAATTCTCGCAAGTTTTTTATCTGATTTGGTTGATCAAAATTCAATCAAAAATTTTATACCAACAAAACAATATGCTAAATCAATTGAAAACGGGAGGTGAAAAGATAATTTTATTGCTTAGCTACGTTAAGTTAAAAAGTGTTTTGGGTTGGGTTAAATTTTATGTGGATCAATAAATAAAGATCACATTTTTAATTAAAATTTAATTAACTATCATATAATTATGTCATTAATGAAGGAATAATTGTACGGACAAATTTAGTTCAATACGTGGAAAGGTGTTATTTTTTGAGTCATTTCTAATATGTTAAAGACATTTTTAGCCATTAAATGAAAGGAAGGTCAAATTTTGATCCATAGGTGGAAAGGAGACATTTTGTAAACCATTTTTAATATGTTAAGAACAATTTTAAACCTTTTCCTTAGATTTTTAATTGCTTTATTGATGCAAGTACACCCAGGTTACGTTGAATGCTCATTTACTACAAAACACTATACGGGACAATCATAGTTTTATAACTATTATTAAAACATTACAAATTTGATTGGGTGATCACCCAAATGTAAAAAGCATATAAAAAATGCACACTCAAGGGACTCAACTTACATCAAATTAGTCAATATCCAATAAATTACATCTTATCTTAAACATAAGATAGAAATTTAATTAATAATATTGGTGAATACTCTTAGTCGTCACCAGTGCTTTAAAAGGCGGGGGTGTAAGAGGGTATTATATATATGTCTCGGTGAGTCATAAGTCCGAGGCATGAGGCGTAAGCCACGTGAATATTTAATTTTTAATATTTTATAAAATAAAATAAATAATAAATATATATATATATATATATATATATATATACTAGATGTTCCAAAACTCGTGCTAGCACGAGCCTAATAACTTGAACTCGGATCATTAATCAGCTAAATCAATTTTGAATATAGTCGCATACGAATGTTTCGTACTTTGATGGAAACTTTTAATATTTTTTAATAAGAAAATATACAATTTTCTTTGCACGATAAACATAAATGAAATTGTGTATTTTAACGACAAACGATGTCGTTATAGAGAAATTTGACTATAGTAATTTCCATGTTCAACTAAAACAAATCTTATCACTTGGATTAAAATTTGAGTACCGGACATCAAATGATTATAGAAAAAATTATTTTATGATATTTAAAAAAAATTACTTCTTAAATTATTTTAGATAAAGAATTTTTCATTTTGAAAGTGCTTTCAAAGAGTGTGGTTAGATATGAGAACCTTTAGTTTTCCAATTTTAAATTGCTTTAAAACATATATGAAAAAATATTAAATATTTGTCAACACATATTTTATTATTCCATTACAATAGTTATTTTGTAACAACAACAATATATTCAGTGAAATTCCGCAACGTGAGATATGGGGAGGGTAGAGTGTACGTAGACCATACCTCTACCTTGGTAGGTAGAGCTTTGTATTCGAAAGACACTCGGCTCAAGACAAAGCATAAGCACAAGCAAACAAACATAAGCAAAGCGAGAAGACACGGTCGATCGGACAAGAGTTATTTTGTATAGTGATCAAATGTGCAGGTATAACTTAATTCTAATTTCTCTATGAAAATTCATTTTGAATAATAGCAAAATCAAGAAATTTCCTTTATGTTTATTGTATTTTTATGCTTAAAAAAGACACAGAAATTAACCCCATAAAAATGAACAGAAATAATAGGGACTACGTGCTCATGATAAAATAGACTAATTTAGAGTCAATTTAGACAAGTAGCGGTAGCTACAGAGCATTTACTACATGGGGTCCACCTGGGTTTAGTTGTTGCATAACATACTACACATTTGACAGGATTTTGTAAAAGTTCTTGAAGTTTAGCTAAGCATTTTGAGGCTAAGGTTACATCATAAGCCAACAATGCTTGAATTCTCATAAGATGACCAAAATGCCATCAAAATGAATTTTAATTTGAAAAACTAACATGTAGATCTTCACTGTCTACTCACATTTCTATATATATATATATATATATATATATATATATATATATATATATATATAGATGTGTTTGAACTTCATACAAAAATTAATCAAAGCAATCTATTATACGTCACTTACAACTTGTAATTATATATAACATAATTTTACAAGTATAAACAATATAATGAAATAAAAGTTAGCAAACTTACTTTAGCAATTAAACTTTACACAATTATTTATTCCTCTATTCTTAACGATAGTGTATTACATATCTCTCTAAGTAGAGAATGTATTCACCTTCTGAAAGCAAATGAGAAGGAATAATAAAATAAAAAACTGATATAATAATAGACATGTCATTTTAATGGCTAATATATAATAATACTCTTAATATTATATATATATTGAAAAACTAACATGTAGATCTTCACTGTCTACTCACATTTCTAACTTTTATTTCATTATAATAGACATGTCTACTCATACAAAAATTAATCAAAGCAATCTATTATACGTCACTTATAATAATACTCTTAATATATATATATATATATATATATATATATATATATATATATATATATATATATGAATTTTTTATTTTAAAATTTATGGATCCCACTTTTCCAATTTTAAAATTTATGGATCCCACTTTTCCTTTTAAGTTTTTTATTTCTCTTCTCTTTAATTATGAGTCGTTTGAACATGAGATGAAATCATGATGATTTGAAGTTGATGTTTTGTTTGGACATGCAATTTGTATTTTTTAAATTGTATTTTTTCTTATAGACATAAAAAAAAAAAACACAAGTTGTGAAAATCATCAATTTTTTTCCAATTCTTAATATAATCTTGTCAAATGAGCAAGTCATAGTTCATAATAAAATTAATACGCTACTAGAAGGTCTTTCTAAAAAATAGAACAACAATTGATCAAACTTTAGTTCAATAAAATGGAAAATTGAACATGAGTTGTAGTGTAACGACTCTTTAATATAATACTCTGACATTGTTGGTAAGAGTAAATTTGTTATAAAATACTACAAACTTGTAGATTTTTTAATATTTGATATAAATGGTTGGTAAACATGATTGGTAAATATATCTACCAACTTATGGATCTATTTTTACAAAATATAAACTTATGGGCAAACTTTTACATTTAAAAAGTTAAAATCATGATTTGGGATTCCAAATCACGCCTTTTTGGATGATTTGTGTTTTCATCTCATGAGATGAAATCGTATGTCCAATCGAATGAGATAAAATTGCATGTCCAAACGCCTACTTATTGTCTTCTCCGGTATTTTGAATCTCGATCAAATAGCGTAGCACGGGACCGCGCCAAACATAGCGAGTTAGGTATGGGCTTTCTTTCACTACCAGAATCACCATTTGGCAGGGCTACTAGGACTTGGGTCTCTCTCTTGGGCGGGGCATCAAGTACATATATCTTTTCCTTACTTTTCAACGACAGAGGCGAAAGCTTACTCTTTCAAGTCAAAGTCAAAATCGGGTAGACTAAGATGGAGTTTACATTCTCCTACATTGTTTGTCACTGCACAAATTTCATCCCAAGACCATCATTATTGGACTAAATGTTGGAGAAAAATAAATTAAAAAATTAACTAATCTTTCTTTTTATACATTTAATAGGGAGAACTTTAAAGAAGGCACCTTGAAGCAATGCGTAAGAAATTTTTGAATTTTAAATTCGTAACAATCAAAGCTTACAACTTAATTTATATTAATTGATTGTTTCATATAATAGGCAAATTTAAATCTCATTATCTTTTTTCTCACTTCCTCTTCCTAATGTAATTTAAGAAACTTTGGAGAAAAAAACTAGTGATGCGTACAACAAGTAGACGACTGCAGGGTATGATCTGACACAATATATGCAGCAAGGCATTGAAAAGTGAGGGAGTTCTGCGAGTTTCACGTACTTGCATATTTTGTTCACTTGTAATTTCTGAAAATGAAAATGTTTGTATCACATAGGGGGTGGTGTGAAGAAGAAGGAATGGAGAAGGTGGGTTTGGGGGGGGGGGGGGGGGTGTGAAGAAGAAGGAATGGAATTGAGGCTTTTGAAAAAGAAAAAAGATGAATGAAAATACAAAAGAGTAAATTTAAAATTTAATCGATTGTTGACGTGACGCTGACGTGTCACTTACGTGGGGGAGAATGTTCTACACATCTCATTGTAAGATTGGTCTGGGCAATGTAAAATTGAATTTAATTCACATATAAGTTGTTTATGGGGGCAAATAATTACAAGTAAAGTTTAATTGCTAAAGTGAGTTTTGGGTACAAGTTTAGAGGTGAAAATATGTATTTTCTCTAAGAGTAACATTAATCCAATGCTTAAAGTTCACAAGCACTAGTTTTTTAAACAGAACATTTTTGTAGACGATTGTAGAGAAGCCTACTTTTGTATGGAACGAGGGGGTGGCAAAGACATGGGCGTATACAACCTTCTTGACGGAACCATTGTGCCCCACTACACTGGTCAATCTTACCACAAACTCACTCCACCACTTTGGGTTTGATTTAGACTTGGCTTATTATGTGCCATAGGCCCTATAAGTTAGCTAGTTTACTTTACTATTGCTTTGTCTTTGCTTCCTAGCTTTCTTTCTTTATCTTTGTTATGTTTCTTGAATGAAAGTCTTTTTTTTTTAATTCAATTCTTTAGCTTACTTTCTCTGCTCTTCTTGAATGAAAGTCTTTTTTGTTATTTTTTTTTTAATTTTGTTAATCGGTTCCTAAGCTTTCTTTTACGGTGTTACTTGAATGAAAGTCTTTTTTTTTTAAAGAAAGAAACATAATTTTTTCAAATTCCTTGTAGATAGATTTGTCTGCACTTGGTTGAACAAATCATGCCTAATTATTGACTAAGAACTACTTACAGAGAAACACGAATTGGGAGGTAGCAGTTATTCCGTGAAATTAGTAGAGATGCGCCTGAGATTTTATTTCTTCAAATCGCAGTATAATTATGAAACTTTAGTATTCCAACGAAGTTTTTATATCTTCGAGTCAGAATACTAATATTCATATGGAGTAGAAAACTACACGAGTTTTAATCTCCAAACCAGAATACAGCAACGATGACGTTTTTATGTTCTTCAAATCGTTGTACAAATATGAACTTTAATATTCCAACGAAGTTTTTATGTCTTCAAGTCAGAATATGAAATTTCATACGGAGTAGAAAACCACACAGGTTTTAGTCTCCAAAACAGAATACAGATTAATCTAAAAACATAATTTCCTTAAGATTGTTGCTAATCTGTATTGCAAAACCGATGAAGCAGTAAAATTAATTTCTGAAACCAGAAAAAAAAAACCTGGACAGATTCTGGAAAATAAGAACAGATTCTGAAAAATATTTAAGAATTAAAAATCGAGCCCACTGAATGCACAGTGTGTCCTTAAGGAAATTATTCCACTCAAGTACCCGAGGTTAATGGAATATATTCTCCCAGGATAGAACGATCTTACTCACCGGTGTATCGGTACCTAGAACAACGGTGTCAGCGAACCACTCAACAGCAGTAAATCACAACACTGAATTTATTTGTGCAAAAGAAGAAGAAGTTCAAAAAATTAGTGAGTAAAATTCTGAGGAATCAAACTAATTTATAGCCTTGGAAGTACTGTTTCTGAAGGTTTGCAACCCTTCTGAACAACCACTAAAAACTGGTGGGAAATTTAAATATGGGAAAGAAACCGGGTCGCGGGTCAGACACGCGAATCCAGGTCACTAATGGGTAGGATTGGATAAGTTAATTAATTTAATTAAATAATAATTAATTAAATAATTAAAAATTAAAGAAAATTTGGTCCAAAAAGATTATCAATCAATTAGATCATTTGACCAAATCCAAATCCGCAGCCGAAGCCGAGCCGAGCGACGACGACGACGTGAGGGGAGACCCTCTTCTTAACCCTTTAGCAACAAGAAGGAGTACTTCTACTTATAAGTAGAAGAACTTTTCTTTCCGCTACCGATGAGGGACAAATGCTTTTTTTATAAAGCAAGAGGGAACTCCCTCCATTTCTCATTCAATATATCATTTAAACCCAACAATCCCCCACATGAATGGGGAATGGCTATCAGATAAAGGAATGTATGGACAAGTGTGTAATTTACAATCAAGGATTAATTGCATCGGATAAGTAGGTTTCCCTTTGAACTTTCCGTAGTGAACATATGTCGGATATACTCGGTCAATCGGTAGATTTGATATCTTTGAACCGTCGAGATTTGGCGTATACCTAGACAACCATATGTCACACAATCAATCCTTTACCGTCTATGATTCTTATGGTTGTGTTCGTTTCAGCCATGAACACCTCCTGGTTTCATGAGTGTATAAAGAATGGGCTTCTTACAATCATTCTCTTTGAAGCGGCTTACACTTCACACTCACATAGGTGATTCCTAAACGTGTTATCGTGTAGACACACTATTTGGTCAAACCTGCCAAACTTAGAAACCATTAAAAAATAAACTTAAGCTTTTTATTAACTTGTTAAAAAAACCTTAACATTTTATCCTTATTCCTGAACATTGTCTTCATCATGAGAATGAATTTAGTTATTTGACAATGTCGAACCGTCAGTCACGACTTTGTTTGATCTCCTTGAACCTAGCTCTTGGGATCTCCAGTCTGCTAGGTAGAGTTACCGCCATGATGACTTGTCCTTAGCCTTAAACCCATTCCCTTAGATGATCTTTCAACCGCCTCTCTAGATAGGCCTTTTGTTAGCGGATCCGATATGTTATCTCTTGACTTTACGTAGTCAATCGTGATAACACCACTAGAGAGTAGTTGTCTAACGGTATTGTGTCGCCGTCGAATGTGACGCGATTTTCCGTTATACATAACGCTCTCTGCCCTACCTATTGCTGCTTGGCTATCACAATGTATACATATAGGTGCCAAAGGTTTGGGCCAAAATGGAATATCTTCCAAGAAATTTCGGAGCCATTCAGCTTCTTCACCGGCCTTGTCTAAAGCTATAAACTCAGATTCCATCGTAGAACGAGCGATGCACGTCTGTTTGGATGATTTCCAAGACACTGATCCACCCCCAATTGTGAAAACATAACCACTCGTGGATTTAACTTCAGATGATCCGGTGATCCAATTTGCATCACTATATCCTTCGATCACGGCGAGATATTTGTTATAATGCAAAGCATAGTCTTGGGTATGTTTCAGATACCCCAAAACTCGTTTCATTGCCATCTAGTGAGTTTGATTGGGATTACTTGTAAACCGACTCAATTTACTAATAACACATGATATATCTGGTCGCGTACAATTCATGATATACATCAAACTTCCCAACACTCTTGCATAATCCAATTGTGAGTCACTTTCACCTTTATTCTTCTGAAATGTATAGCTCATGTCAATTGGAGTCTTGGCAATATTGAAATTTAAATACTTAAACTTGTCAAGTACTCTTTCAATATAATGAGACTGCGATAATGCTAGACCTTGTGGAGTTTTATGAATTCTGATGCCTAAGATCAAATCAGCAACTCCTAAGTCCTTCATATCAAATTTGCTAGCCAACATGCGCTTAGTAGCATTTATATCGGCAATATTTTTACTCATTATCAACATGTCATCAACATATAAACAAATAATGACTTCATGATTTGGAGTATTTTTAATGTAAACACATTTGTCACACTCGTTGATTTTAAATCCATTTGCCAACATTGTTTGGTCAAATGTAGCATGCCATTGTTTGGGTGCTTGTTTTAGTCCATAAAGCGACTTAACAAGTTTGCACACTTTCCCTTCTTTACCAGGAACCACAAATCCCTCAGGTTATTCCATGTAAATTTCTTCCTCCAATTTTCCATTTAAGAAATTTGTCTTAACATCCATTTGATGGATTTCAAGACCATGTACGGTACTGCTAGTGCCACTAACAACCGAATAGATGTTATCCTTGTTACCGGCGAGTATGTGTCAAAGTAATCAAGGCCTTCCTTTTGTCTATAACCTTTGACCACAAGTCTTGCCTTATATTTGTCAACAGTGCCATCAACTTTCATTTTCCTTTTAAAAATCCATTTTGATCCTAAATGTTTATTTCCAGGAGGAAGATCAACTAATTCCCATGTATGGTTGTTCAAAATTGATTCAATCTCACTATTGACTGCCTCTTTCCAAAATGATGAATCAGAAGATGACATCGCTGCTTTAAATGTTTGAGGCTCATTTTCAAGCAAGAATGTCAAAAAATCTGGTCCAAAGGAAATAGATGTCCTTTGACGTTTGCTACGCCTTGGATCCTCTTTACTTGGTGTACTTTCCTTTGGTTCTTCCCGCGGTCGTTTAGATCTTTCACTTGACGACTCACAATTAGTTTTATACGGATAAATGTTTTCAAAGAATTCAGCATTAGCTGATTCAATTATCGTATTAACATGAATTTCGGGATTGTCCGATTTGTGAACCAAAAACCGACAAGCTTTGATGTTTGTAGCATAGCCAATAAAAACACAATCCACAGTTTTTGGTCCGATTTTTACCCTTTTGGACAAAGGAACTTGGACCTTTGCTAAACACCCCCACACTTTGAAATATTTCAAGTTGGGTTTTCTTCCTTTCCATAGTTCATATGGAATAGATGTGTTTTGCTGTGGGGCACCCTGTTGAGTATTCGGTTAGGTTTGTAAGGATAGCTTCCCCCACAAGCTCTGCGGTAAATCGGAACTTATTAGTAAAGCATTCATCATTTCCTTTAATGTTCGGTTTTTTCTTTCCGCAATTCCATTTGATTGTGGTGTGTAAGAGGCAGTAGTTTGATGAATAATTCCATATTCTAAGCATATCTCTGCAAAAGGAGATTCGTATTCTCCACCCCTATCACTTCTAATCATTTTTATCTTTTTATTCAATTGATTTTCCACTTCGTTCTTGTATTGCTTAAATGCATCAATTGCTTCATCCTTACTATTAAGCAAATACACATAGCAATATCGAGTGCAATCGTCAATAAAGGTTATAAAATACTTTTTCCCACCGCGAGATGGTATTGACTTCATATCACATATATCTGTGTGGATTAAGTCTAAAGGATTTGAATTCCTATCAATAGACTTATATGTATGTTTAACAAACTTAGATTCAACACAGATTTCACATTTTGATTTATTACACTCGAATCTAGGCAATACTTTTAAATTAATCAATTTCTGCAAGGTTTTGTAGTTGACATGTCCTAAACAAACATGCCATAAATCATTTGACTCCAATAAGTAAGACGAAGCTGAATTCTTATTAATACTGTCAACAACCATTACATTGAGTTTGAAAAGGCCCTCAGTGAGGTAGCCCTTTCCTATGAACATATCATTCTTACTTATTACAATTTTCTCACTAACCAGCATGCACTTAAACCCATTTTTGACGAGTAGTCCGGCTGAAATTAAATTCTTCCTGATTGTGGGAACGTGCAGAACATTGTTGAGAGTCAGCACCTTGCCGTAAGTCATTTTCAGAAGTATCTTCCCATATGCTTCAACCTTGGCTGTTGCAGTATTTCCCATAAACAGTACCTCTTCGGGTCCAGCGGGAGCGTAGGTTGCAAATGCTTCTTTTACAACGCAAACATGTCGAGTGGCACCAGAATCAAGCCACCACTCCTTTGGGTTTCCAACCAAATTGCACTCCGATAGCATTGCACACAGATAATCCATATCATCATTCTTTTCCACCATATTGGCTTGTCCTTTTCCCTTGTTCTTTTTCGGGAGACGACAATCTGGGGCTTTGTGGCTTGACTTTCCCACAATTAAAGCAGTTGCCCTTGAATTTTTTCTTGGCTTGCTCCTTCTTTTGTCCATTGAACTTCTTTCTTTTCTTACTTTTTGGGGCAGCCTATTCAACAATATTTGCTCCCATAATCGTTGAATTCCCCCGCGACTTCTTCTCGGCTGTTTTGTTATCTTCCTCAATCTTGAGACGAATCACAAGATCTTCCAACTTCATTTCCTTGTGCTTGTGCTTAAGATAATTCTTGAAATCTTTCCATGAGGGCGGCAACTTCTCAATCATTGCAGCCACTTGGAATGCTTCATTCACTACCATACCTTCAGCAATAAGGTCATGGAAGATAAGTTGAAGCTCTTGAACTTGGGTTCCAACGGTTTTTCCATCCACCATTTTGTGGTCTAGGAATTTGGCAACCACAAACTTCTTCAAGCAAGCATCTTCGGTTTTGTACTTCTTTTCAAGTGCACTCCATAGTTCTTTGGAAGTCTCTACTGCACTGTAGACGTTGTACAAGTCATCTTCTAAGGCACTCAAAATGTAGCCTTTGAATTAAAAATCAGCCTATTTCCAAGCCTCAGTAACCATGAACTGTTGGTTGTTAGGCATGTCAGCGGCAGGCACGGGAGGGTCCTCACTGGTGAACTTTTGCATACTAAGGGTGATAAGCCAAAAGAACATTCTTTGTTGCCATCCTTTAAAGTTGGCACCGGTGAACTTCGCGAGTTTCTCGGCCCGGTGGCACAGCGGTACGGGTTGTAGGAGTAACCGCTGGTGCGGTATTCACAGAAGTAGTTCCAGTCTCAATTGCCATTATTCGTTTGTCACTGTCAAATCGACAAACTATTTTAGTTAATAAAACCAGAATAACAATTCAATCACAGACTTAAACGATGAAGATTTTATTTCTTCAAATCGCAGTATAATTATGAAACTTTAGTATTCCAACGAAGTTTTTATATCTTCGAGTCAGAATACTAATATTCATATGAAGTAAAAAACTACACGAGTTTTAATCTCCAAACCAGAATACAGCAACGATGAAGTTTTTATGTTCTTCAAATCGTTGTACAAGTATGAACTTTAATATTCCAACGAAGTTCTTATGTCTTCAAGTCAGAATATGAAATTTCATACGGAGTAGAAAACCACACAGGTTTTAGTTTCCAAAACAGAATACAGATTAATCTAAAAATATAATTTCCTTAAGATTGTTGCTAATCTGTATTGCAAAATCGAAGAAGCAGTAAAATTAATTTCGAAACCAGAAAACAAAAAACACTGGACAGATTCGGAAAATAAGAACAGTTACGAAAAATATTTAAGAATTAAAAATCGAGCCCATTGAATGCACGAGCGTGTCCTTAAGGAAATTACCCCACTCAAGTACCCGAGGTTAATGGAATATATCCTCCCAGGATAGAACGATCTTACTCACCGGTGTATCGGTACCTAGAACAACGGTGTCGGCGAACCACTCAACAGCGACGGTAAATCACACAACATTGAATTTATTTGTGCGAGAAGAAGAAGAAGTTCGAGAAAATTAGTGAGTAAAATTCTCGGGAATCAAACTAATTTATAGCCATGGAAATCTTGTTTACGAAGGTTTGCAACCCTTACGAACGACCACTAAAAAATGGTGGGAAATTTAAATATGGGAAAGAAACCGGGTTGCGGGTCGGACACGCGGATCGGGTCACTAACGGGTAGGATTGGATAAGTTAATTAATTTAATTAAAAAATAATTAATTAAATAATTAAAAATTAAAGAAAATTTGGTCCAAAAAGATTATCAATCAATTAGATCATTTGACCAAATCCAAATCCAAATCCAAATCCGAATCCGAAGCCGAGCGACGACGACAGTGCGAGGGGAGACCCTCTTCTTAACCCTTTAGCAACAAGAAGGAGTACTTCTACTTATAAGTAGAAGAACTTTTCTTTTCACTACCGATGATGGACAAATGCTTATTTTATAAAGCAAGAGGGAACTCCCTCCATTTCTCATTCAATCTAGCATTTAAACCCAACAGTAAGTGGAGAAGGGTAGAGGGGTTGTCCCGTAATCCACCGAGTTTCAAACCGTGCGGCACTGGCTCTTGAGGGATTTCTTGGTCGTAAAAAATAGCCAACTTTTAGGGAAGAATGTCATCCAACAATCGGATCTCATAATTGGTTTGCTTGGGTCACCATTCGCTGTTAGTTGGCTCAAGAGTTTGTCCTTTCTTTTGATCTGTTATAGCGTGTTGCAAAATAGCAATTTAAGCAAGCAATTTATTTAGTGAGAAAGCGTGAGTAAAAAAAAAGCCCAAAGGCCCGCAATATGCATATGTGGCCAAAGGGCCTAACTAGCTAAATCTTTCTCTACTTATTTTCATTTTGCATACTTGAGTTGTATTAATTGTTACTAACTGTTTTACTTATTTTCTTCCTAACACAGATGAATCTCGGCGGAAATTAAATGATTTTCCTTTATTATAGTCTTTTCTTTTTGTCGTTTCTAACAATTGCAAAAGGTTTCAAAAATGGAGGAGATGTTTTTTTTTGGACTTGAAATCTAATTCCGAAGCCATCCTTTTAAATCGAGTTTAAGGTCCTAATATAAATCAGATTTTCAAACTAATTGAGGCCCAATGCCTCAACTTTGCTTAAAATAAGCTGAGAAAATTACACAAAAAGTCATAATCTTAGAGTTAGGCACATAAATAGCATTACTTTTAAAATTACACAAAAAGAGCAGCTTTTATTATATTTATGACACGTTCATAAAATGTGGGTATAATTAATAATCCCACTAAAATAGGATTCAATCATATTCTCTCTCTTTATTATTATTTCTCTCTATAATTATTATTATTTACAATAAATTTCCTTCTTTTTCCTAAAATAGGTAAATTCAATAGTAATAGTAGTAGAACTATACTTCTTTATTTGGATATAATAGAAAAAGTTTTTCATATTTTACCAAAAATAATGATGTATTTTTATATATTTATCAAAATTAGATTCCAAAAATAACGGTATGGAATCACACCGCGTATGTAATAATAGTACTCCTATTTTCCCTTTCAGGGTAACATTAGGATTCCGATCAGTGTGGGATTTGGGGTTATAAAAGAAGCCTTGCAAATTCAAAATTCACACAATCAAATTCAATAAGATATTTATCAAATTCTTTTTTTTCTAAAAGTATGTAATAATAGTACTCATATTTTCTCCTTTCCGGGTAACATTAGGATTCCGACCCGTGTGGAATTTAGGGTTATAAAAGAAGCCTTGCAAATTCAAAATTAACACAAACAAATTCAATAAGATATTTATCAAATTCTTTTTTCCCTAAACGTATGTAATAATAGTACTCCTATTTTCTCCTTTCTGGATAACATTAGGATTCGGATCAGTGTGGGATTTAGGGTTATAAAAGAAGCCTTGGAAATTCAAAATTCACACAATCAAATTCAATAAGATATTTATCAAATTCTTTTTTTCTAAAAGTATGTAATAATAGTACTCATATTTTCTCCTTTTCGGGTAACATTAGGATTCCGACCCGTGAGGGATTTAGGGTTATATAAGAAGCCTTGCAAATTCAAAATTCACACAAACAAATTCAATAAGATATTTATCAAATTCTTTTTTTCCTAAACGTATGTAATAATAGTACTCCTATTTTCCCCTTTCCGCGTAACATTAGGATTCCGACCAGTGTGGGATTTAGGGTTATAAAAGAAGTCTTGCAAATTCAAAATTCACACAAACAAATTCAATAAGATATTTATCAAATTCTTTTTTCCCTAAACGTATGTAATAATAGTACTCCTATTTTCCCCTTCCCAGGTAACATTAGGATTCCGGCCGTGTGGGATTTAAGGTTATAAAAGAAGCCTTGCAAATTCAAAATTCACACAAACAAATTCAATAAAATATTTATCAAATTCTTTTTTTCCTAAACGTATGTATTAATAGTACTCCTATTTTCCCCTTTCCGGGTAACATTAGAATTCCGACCCGTGTGGGATTTAGGGTTATAAAAGAAGCCTTGCAAATTCAAAATTCACACAAACAAATTCAATAAGATATTTATCAAAATCTTTTTTTTCCTAAACGTATGTAATAATAGTACTCCTATTTTTTCCTTTCCGGGTAACATTAGGATTCCGACCAGTGTGTTATTTAGGGTTTTAAAAGAAGCCTTGTAAATTCAAAATTGACATAAACAAATTCAGTATTTATCAAATTCTTTTTTCCTAAACGTATGTAATAACAGTACTCCTATTTTTTCCTTTACGAGTAACATAGGATTTCGACCCGTATGGGATTTAGGTTAAAAAGAAGCCTTGGAAATTCAAAATTGACATAAACAAATTTAATAAGATATCAAATTCTTATTTTACCCTTTCCCGCTAATATTAGGATTCCGAATTTGAGGTTATAAAAGAAGGTTGCAAATTCACAATTCACAATTCACACCAACAAATTCAATTGGCGAGTATGGCAGTTGAAGTTGCAGCTCCATTGTTGATGTTGGCAGAGAAAGAGGAGAATGCAGAAATTCGTGAGTTTTGGGACTTGTCTAAAGGTATCACCTACACCATGAATTTCCCCGAACTAGTTGGGAAGTACTGCGTTGGTGTTGGATTTCCAGGTTGGCTTTTCACTGCTGATGAACAAGGTCACATGAATTTGTTTCATCTTTTTTCCCGTACCTTAATAAACCTACCAGACATGGACATGTTGCAAGGTTTCGCTTTCCAGGAGGAACTTGGTTGTGATCATATTACTTATGTCCAAAAAGCATTACTTTCTTCAGATCCTTTGTCGTCAACAGATGACTATGTTTTGGCCCTAATTCAAGGGTATCCTCGCACTTTTGCTTTCTGGAGGCCAGGAAGCAAATCCTTTACTAGTGTGGATTCGACAATACCCTATTGCGCCTTTTCAGACGTCACCTGGCATGATGGACACTTCTATGGTGTAAGTTTTATGGGCAATATTGTCATCTTGGACTTCACATCAGATTATTATTCAACCACCGCTGCCAGAGTTATCATGTCACAGATACCTCCTCGAGTGGAGAAGGGTAGAAAAGGGTAGGGGGTTGTCCCGTAATCCACCGAGTTTCAAACCGTGCAGCACTGGCTCTTGAGGGATTTCTTGGTTGTAAAAAATAGCCATTACTTTTAGGGAAGAATGTCATCCAACAATCGGATCTCATAATTGGTTTGCTTGGGTCACCATTCGCTGTTAGCCGGCTCAAGGGTTTGTCCTTTCTTTTGATCTGTTATAGCGTGTTGCAAAATAGCAATTTAAGCAAGCAATTTATTTAGTGAGAAAGCGTGAGTAAAAAATTCTCCTCTATTTGTTAATTAATATTTTGATGAGAGTGTCCTGTTGTTTTAAATTTTCCTGTTCTCTCTCTGAAGTTACCGAGGTTCGTAATAGATCCTTCGGATGCTCATGCCCAGTACAATTAGAATTTGATTGCTCAGTGATTGTTATCTGAATCTGCTAGCAATATCATGTAGGTTATTTTGTTCGTTATGGATTTGAAGATCACTTTCTTTTCAGTTTTCTGACATGACTCTCTTGTGGATATAGAAGGGGAGCCTTGGAGTAAGCTGGTAAAGTTCTTTGCCATGTGACCAGGAGGTCATGGGTTCAAGCCGTGGAAACAGCCTCTTGCACAAATGTGAGGTAAGGCTGCGTACAATAGACCCTTGTGGTCCGGCCCTTCCCTGGACCCCGCGCATAGCGGGAGCTTAGTGCACCAGGCTGCCCTTTTACTCTCTTGTGGATATAAAGGGCCAGCTTCGGGATTTTTGCCTGGGCTAGGGTTTGAAGGAGGGACAAGGAGAAACATATCCAAGTTTGAGGTGCCTCCCAACTTCCATGATGTTTGCGTTCATGTCATGGGTTGTTATCTCCAATTTTCTTTTCTAATGATAAAAGTGCTTTTGTAATATAGACATGGTCTTTCTTTCATTTTTATCTGAATGCAATTGTCAGTATGTTGAAACGCAACCATTGCTCGATGACTTAACATATGATGAGGTGGATGAAATATAATGCACCTTGCTAATGGGGCAAACTTGCTTTAAATCTATTTAAAGCTTGAATTTGCTTCCAGTATAGTTGGCTTTATCTTGATATTGTGTTCTTGAATTGAATGGTGGCACATAAATTCAAGGCCCTTTAATTACCTGGTCCTTAAAGTGGTAGGTATAATGCTGATATTGTCTCTTTATAAGTGTGCCTGGTATAATATAAAGTGTGATACTGTTCTTCCGGAGGCCCTCTTCAGTGTTAAAACTCGTTATATCCTCTTCGATATGTATTGAAATTAATTCGTAAAGAAGAGATGACTTTTTTAAAGCAGGATGCTACATGTTAAAACTCATTATCGTGTGTTCCTGAGGTCTAAAGGAGAATTTAGGATGCAGAAACAAAAAGCTACGGTACTTATTGTACAAATGCACTATAACTAAGTACGTGGATTTTTCTTTCAATGATGGTAAAATAATTCTTGACAATTTGATTTATGGACGTGAATCCCCCCCGGGCCCGACTGGTCCTGCTCTTCCAGATATGGCTGTTGGACTCTCCTTGTGATATTTGAGGCTTATAGGTTGATGCGCGAGCATGAAAGACCAAGCTTTATGCCTGAGGATAGGTTTATCTGTAAGTCTGTAAATTTACCCCTAAATATGCGAGGACGTGACAGAGCACTGTCAGTGTCAACTGTAGCATTCATTGTGATAATAATTGTTGTCCATAGGGGATACAAACTGCCTGACATTTACTTCCGACTATTTTGTTTAGAGCAAGTGAAATGAGAAAGCTCTTATCGGACCCGTGCATATATATTAGTCTACTTGCTGGTTCTCGGTGCTTCTGTACTATATTCAATTTTGTCGCCACACTATCGTCATTTCTACCTTGCATTAGCTATTTCTCTCAGTGCTGTCGTAGTGCCAGCGATGATTGGTTGAGAGGTTGTGCAATTCTGGAATCATATCTTTTATTGTGAGGACATCTTGGTCATAATCTTGTTGGCCTGTTTTAGATACTTCTTTGCAGTAAATGTGATGCAAAATCTACATAGATTAGGTAATGTTTTGGAGGTCAATTTGGCGAACTTCCTATAGATTACCTGGGGATGCCATTAGAGGCTATATGTATAAGGCAACACGTGTGGCGAAACATTTAAGTTGAATGTGAAAAAAGGTTTGCTATGTGAAAGACAATACTTATCTCTCGGAGGTAAGGTGGTGCTCATCACTAGTGTTCTCGATCCCTCCATGTCTTGTGTCCTTTTCCCAATACTGGTCAGTGTGAACAAAAGTTGGACAGGGTTAGGAGGAACTGTGTGAGGCGGTAATAAATATCCTTTCATCTGTAGTGAAGTGGGACAAGGTGATGTTGGATAAGAAAAGAGGAGAGCTTGACATGAGAAACTTAATGATAAATGATCGTTCTATTGACAATTATATTCTTTATCTCAAAAGGTGACAGCTCAATAACCTATATTTACATTAGTAAGTCATAAAAGAATACAACAACCCCCAGACGGATTATATACGAATAGACAATCAACGTCTAACTTTGTAGTAGACCGTGGTATTTAAGTGGAGAATGGTAGAGAGAAGGTTTATTATCCACCAAGTTTCGGACTCTGGCCCTCAAGGATTTCTGTTTGTTAAAAAAACAGATAACCAAGATTTTGCTGCAGAATTAGTCAGCATTAGATATAATCATCTTTAGTAACACTGAATTTGATCTTCTCTTCATCTAGAGGTCTTAATTAGCACTTATATGCATTTGTAGCAGCATTGTTTTGCAAGAGAATTTTGAGTATTCGGACCTGGTATTCATTCTCCCTAATACCCTTTTTAATATCTCGTGATGTTTTGCAGAATGTTGCAGTTGACTTGCTCCTGGAGCCCTCCTTGCGAGTGGCCAACATGAAGGTAATGTTGGAGTCTCTTTTCCTTTTAATCTTTATATGAACTTCAAGTACTTCATGGTGTGATATTATTGATTCGCTTGTTACATCTTATACATTTTTCTGATATTTGATTTAAGAGTTTAGAGCTTTTGATAGCTGTTCTTTAGATATCTCTTGGGACCTTTTAATCTTTATTTTGTGGGAGTGGAGGGTGCGGGTGGGGGGTTGGTGCATATGTTTGTCCATCATAGTAAATAATTTAGCGAAATTTGCTGTACGCAAGCTCTTTACTTTTGTAAAAGCCTAAAACTGTAGATAGCTAAATGTGCAGTTTCCTCATTGATTCAGTAGCCCACCCCCACTGCATCGCCATGACCAAGAGCATATAATAAAAGAAAAAAAGGGGGAAGAAAAATCTAAGTGGTGTGTTTTTTTAAATTAGTATCATTCTTTCTACATGATTTGATGCATCAGTTCTCACGTGGTTTTTTTTTTTTTTTGGTTTAAATAAGGGATCAGTTCTCATGCTTTTACAAGTAAAAATCTATAGTTGCAAGTTTGTTTCTGTTTCCATTAATGCAGCTGCTCAAAGTGTTAAGCTTATGGATCCTTGTTTTCCCAGGGGAACCTTTTGGCTGCCTCACTATCAATCACACTTTCTTCACTAAATACTTTATGTTCTAGTAATTTCCAACTTTCATCATCATTAAACATACGAAGAGGAATGGGTTTACTAACAGATGTAGCATAATTGGCAACTTCAAGATGTCTCGTTGCTAGGATGATTCACTTCCATTTTTGGCCTCATAAAAGAAAGAACATAAATCATCCCACGCACTAGCTTCCTGCACATCATTAACAAGGATAAGATATCTTTTCACCAGTAAAGTTTTCCGGAGTTTTTCTGCTACATCAGCTTTAGTAGAGAAGCTAGGTTTCTTTCCAGTAGCATCATGTAGAATAATCAGTAGCAAATCCATACGTTTATATACTCGAGACACACAACATTGTGCACGAATATCAAGATGTTCAATAACTGACCCATCAGAATAGAGATATTTGGCCAAAGTAGACTTACCTAAGACAGGCATACCGACAATAGAGATAACATCTAGTTCTCGGCATCCTTCTGTTAGTTTGTATCTTAGTTCTGCCCTCACGTCCTCAAAGCCCACAATATCTTCATTCATCATTGGAGTCATAGCCAATTTTGATGGCATATGAGCAGTGGCAGTGTCCATGGTATCATGTCATACTGGGTTAAACATTTGGTTTTCCTGAATCTCTACATCTGGCCTGATAAGCATAATCTCCTCAATGATATCCGAGAGCCAACGCTCGAGACACCAATGAGGAGCTTATTTCCTTATACAAGCATTAACTGCACATTCCACTCGGTTATCAGGTATCCTGTTTAGCGAATACAAGTTTATTCTCATTTGGAAAACCCATTCAATTTTGTTGTTTATACACTTGCTAGTATTTTCCTTTTTTTTTTTAGAAGCTAAATTTCGTTCTTACAATTGTAGAAATGAAGCTAAATAAGTTGAAAAATGGAACTTTGTTAATCTAAAAAGCATTTGCAGGAAGCCCTATTATTGTGGAAAAGTTAATTTATCCAACTTCAAGATTGTGAATCTTTCCCAGCTCCTGTTCTTATTTGTAGATCATAGATTAAGATGTTAATAAGATTTAGAAAAGGCAAAGATCCTAAAAACGAAAAAGGTAAGGCAAAGGTTGCATCTTTGATCTTTATAAGATGTGTTCAATATCACATGATAGTACCATTGCCATCTTTTATGGAGGAAATGATTAGAGGCACATTCAGAATTTGAAGTTCATAGATTCTGGATTCTAGTCCCTTTGAGTTACTAGGTCGTAAATAAATAATTTGTACATTTTAGATAATTTTTTTAAGATAAACACAGATTCGACCAAAGTTATTGAATTTTGCCGAACATCTACTTTCTACTCTACCTCCGCTTCTGGAAATGATATCCACTAGTTACAACTTGAATAGAAGAATGATCTTACAAGGATCTCTTGTATTTTATTTATTGATCTCTTATATTATTACCTTATGACCCCCACCATAATCCAAAATAGCCTTCACTATTCCTTCAAAGTTCATCTTGATTTGATTGATACATTATGTAATGTGGTCATTCTTTTATGTGGTTTATCCACCTTGTAACTCCCAAATAATACCCTACTGTAAAAAGAAGGGAGAGACAGAAGAGTAAATTAGTAGAGAAGGAAGCCTAGAGATGCTAAAATTGTGAGGTTCTTACTTTAACAGTAATATGAAATCAACAGAAATTTGGAATCTCGTCATTTCCTTAAAAATAAAAAGGTAATCAGAGTATATATAACACTTCAATTTGCTTCACTTTCTGGAGATATATTAGGTATGCCAAATTTTGCATTGAAAACTGAGATTATTCAGAGAGCTTTTACATTTTTTGACTATGTATCTGCAACATAGATATCTAGAGGTTCATCGCATAATACAAACAGAAGGAGCTGGTTTGTTTCCTTTGGATGTTTAGAAATATACTCGTTATACTAGTGAAAAAATTGAACTTAGAAAACTGTTCTGTTTTGTTGTCTCTGTGCTCTAGTATTTCCTTTGTTTTTCTTTTTGTTTTTTTGGGAGGATCATGGGAGGTCCAGTTGGTGACTGTTAGGATTTTCTTCCAAATCCGACCTAATCGAAAGAAAACGAGTAAATACGCAATGAACAAATAACACACACAGATTTATAGTGGTTCACTCTCAATGTGAGAGCTACGTCCACTTTTTGCTGCTGCAGATTTTATTAAGGGAGAAATATTACAAAAGTGTTTACAACACTCAACCTCACAACCTCAATCCCAATTACACTCAAAATTCTCTCAAAAGCTTTTCTTGCTTAAGCTTTTCACTAAGAGTATTTCTCTTTTGTTTTTGGATCATTTCTACAGGGGAAGGAGTGCATTTATTTATAGGTGAGATTTTCCGAAAAATGAGTCCAATAAATCGGCCGACATCATTATGATGTCTCCACTTTCACTTTCGGTGACATCATTATGATGTCTTCACTTTCGGCCATTTTTTCTCTTTCCCACATGGGTGGACCCTAACCCAACAATTCTCCACTTGAAGACTAATTTCAATCTGTCTTCACACTTTGATCGATGCAACATGACTCTTTCCTAGTTTCATCCTCGTGCGAGCCAAGCGAAGTGAACATAGCTTCGGTTTGTCTATTGTTACCGCCTTCGTCGGCATGTCTGCTTTGGATTCGACTCCACGGGATCTTCTCAAGCACTAATACGCCATCTTCCAAAGCCGATCTAATGAAATGGTACTCGGAGTTGTATGTGCTTCGTTCGAGCATGGTAGACCGGGTTCTTTGCCAAATGAATGGTATGCGGAGTTGTATGTGCTTCGTTCGAGCATGGTAGACCGGGTTCTTTGCCAAATGAATGGTATGCGGAGTTGTATGTGCTTCGTTCGAGCATGGTAGGCCGGGTTCTTTGCCAAATGAATGGAACTTTGGCTATCACAGTATAGCACACTCCCCTCGTGGTCCTGATCCAATTCCCGCAAAAAAAATTATAGCCACATCATCTCTTTCGTGGCCTCCGTCACATCAACGTACTCAGCCTCACAACTAGAGAGAGCTACTATCTTCACGCAACTTTGAAACCCAGCAAATCGCAGTACCTCCGAAGGTGTAAATATACCCGGATGTGCTCTTTCTGCTATCAACATCACCACCATTGTGAGCATCCACATATCCCTGCAATCCTGTCTCTGACTTCTGGAAACACAACGCTGAACTTGAGCTGCCCTTCAGATACATGAAAATCCACTTCTGACCTCCCGGTGTTGCTTTTCGGATTTCTCATAAGCCTACTAACAACTCCCTTTGCATGTGCAATGTCGGCCTCGTACATACCATCGCATACATGAGACTGCCAATAGTAGAGGCATAAGGGACTTTATCCATATGCTTCATCTCGTCCTCGGTCACAGGTGAGTGATCTTTGGACAAACGAAAGTGTCCAGCCAAAGGAGTATTAACTGACTTGGCATCGTCCATGTTGAACCTCTTGAGAACCTTCTTCACGTATTCTTCTTGTGAGAGCTTGAGGCCCTCCTTACTTCTGATGATTCTCATCCCGAGGATTTGCTTTGCTTCTCCCAAATCCTTTATTGCAAATTCTTCTGACAACTTCTTTTTCAGCCTATCATAAGTCTGCTCCTACAATCAACATGTCATCAACATAAAGGAGTAGTATCATGTAGGAGTCTTCAAATCTCTTGAAGTAACAACAATGATCTGCCTCGCACCTTGAAAATTCGGCTTTCTTCATAAAGTTTTCAAACTTCAAATACCACTGTCTTGGAGCATGTTTCAGTCCGCACATGCTCTTTTGAAGCTTGCACACCAGCTTCTCTTTCCCTTTGACCTCAGATCCCTCAGGTTGCTTCATGTATATTTCCTCCTCTAAGTCACCATGAAGAAAATTAGTTTTCACGTCCATCTGTTGAAGATGCAGATCTTCCTTTGCTACCAACCCAAGAACAGTTCTGATTGTCACCAACTTGACCACGGGAGAGAAGATCTCTGTGTAGTCAATGCCTTCCTTCTATTGAAATCCCTTCACAACCAGCCTCGCTTTATAGTGCTTACTTCCATCATGTTCTTCCTTTATCCGGTAGACCCATTTGTTCTGTAATGCCTTATTTTCCTCTGGTAACTCAGCTAACCCCATGTATGATTTGACAACAGTGAGTCCATTTCATCTTTCATTGATAGCTTCCACTTGATCGATTCATCAACTTGCATCACTTCTTCATAACATTCCGGCTCCCCTCTGTCAGTGAGCAGAATGTAGTTGATGGACGGAGAGAACTTGTGAACCGGCCTACTGATCCTGGATGATGCGTAATTCCGTGATCGGCGTCGCGATTTGTTTCATGATCAACATTTGTTTCAGGATCAACATTTTCATCAGCACCTTCTCGAGTTGCTTGTTTTTCTACCGCAGCAGTACCTGGCTGCAGCTCGGGTGCCCAGAAGGCTCTCAAATTGACTATTTCTAATTTCTTGTTCTTACAGTCTTTGCTTTCTGAGCTTTCTCGCAACTTGTCTTTGTACAACACATGTTCATTGAAGACGACATCCCTGCTTCAGATGATCTTCCAATTTTGGTCATCCCAGAATCGATAACCAAACTCCGTGTCACCATAGCTAATAAAATAACACTTCTTAGATTTTGGATCAAGTTTAATTCTAGCAGTAGCATCAATATGAACATAGGATAAGCAACCAAACACTTTCAGAAAAGAAAGATTTACCTTTTTACCACTCCAAGCCTCTTCTGGAATTCTGAAACCCAAAGGAACAGACGGTCCTCTGTTAATCAAGAAGCCTGCGGTATTGATTGCATATGCCCATAATGTCTTGGGCAGTCCAGCGTGTTTTCTCATGTTCTGTGCATGCTCGCTCAATGTTCAATTCATCCTTTCCGCTATTTCATTTTGTTGGGGAGTTCCGAGAGTAGTCTTGATCATCTTGATCCCATTATCAGCACAATACTGTTGTTTGAAGTCACCGTTAATGTATTCTCCACCATTGTCGAACCTTAGGTTCCTCAACTTGAGGTTTGTTTCATTCTCGACCATGGCTTTCCACCTCTTGAAAACAGTGAACACGTCAGATTTATTTTTCATAAAATAGACCCATAGCTTCCTGGTTGAATCATCAATGAAGGTCACGTAGTAATGTGATCCTCCGAGTGAGGGGACAGTAGCAGGCGCCCCCACACGTCAGTGTGGACCAATTCAAGCTTCTCAACTTTCAATTCTCTACCTGCATTTGAAAAACTTACTCGCTTCTGTTTTCCAATAATGCATCTCTCACACATATGATGATCCACTGACTTCAGCTCTGGAATCATGCCGTTAGTCACCAGAAGCTTCATCCCTTTCTCGCTCATATGCCCCTGTCTGCAATGCCACAACTCTATCTTCTTGGTGTTTACAACAACAACAAATATATCACGATAGCTCGTAGTCATGTAAAGAGTACCATTTTTCTGACCTCGAGCAACCACCATAGAACCCTTCGTCACCTTCCAGGACTCATTACTAAAGCTAACATCATGTCCCTCATCATCAAGCTGACCTACTGAGATCAGATTACGCATCAGCTTCGGCACATGTCTGACCTTTGTGATCTTCCACACGCTTCCATTTGAATTCTTCAACCTTCTTCAACCTAATGTCTCTAGTGCCAACAATGTCTAGAGGCTTACCATATGCCAAGTAGACGTACCAGTGATGCTCAACAACATAATTTTCCATTATATCACGATGTGCGGTGGTGTGGAAAGACGCTCCTGAGTAGCACCCAAGAGTCTATCGGATTGTCAACAGACAACACCAACGCATCAGCAATGTCTTCAGTGGCAGCATTGATTCCAACCCCCTTGTTGTCCTTCTCGGTGCCCTGCAATTCTTCTTGATGTGACCCGGTTTCCCACAGTTCCAACACTCAGTGTTCGCCTGGATCTGGATTGACTCCTGCAATTCCTTGACTTTGACTTGCCCTTATTTCGGTTGTAGTTTTTGTCATAGTTTATGCTTCTGTTTTCAATAATAAAAGCAGAACTCGTCGATGTCTCACCAGAATCTATCCTGCGAACCTCCTCAGCAAGAATACGATCTCTAACATCGTTGAATTTCAATTTAGCACTGCCAACAGAATTACTAACCGCCACTCTCATCGGCTCCCAGCTATTCGGTAGAGACGCCAACAAAATTAGGGCTTGCACTTCATCATCAAACTCAATTTTCACCAATGACAATTGATTGGCAATCGTGTTGAATTCATTCACGTGCGTTGCAACAGGAGCACCTTCCTCCATCTTTAGATGAAAGAGTTTCTTCATGAGAAATACCTTATTGTTTATCGAAGGTTTCTCACACATGTCGGACAGGACCTTCATCATGCCAGCAATGGTCTTCTCCTTCGCCACGTTGTGAGCAACGTTCTTCGACAGCGTCAATCGAATGATTCTCAGAACCTGTATGTCAAGGAGATTCCACTCTGCATCTTTCACCTCCTCTGGTTTCGGACTCAGCGGTTCATGAAGCTTTCTGTCATACAAATAATCTTCAATCTGCATTCTCCAAAATGCAAATTCTGTACCATCGAAATTTCCGATGCCGTGCGTCGAACCATCTTCGCCTCCCATCATTTTCTGAATCGCAACACAACATGTCGCTCTGATACTAGTTGTTAGGATTTGCGTCCAAATCCGACCTAATCAGAAAACAGTAAATACGCAATGAACAAATAACACACACAGATTTATAGTGGTTCACTCTCAATGTGAGAGCTACGTCCACTTTGATGCTGCAGATTTTATTAAGGGAGAAATATTACAAAAGTGTTTACAACACTCAACCTCACAACCTCAATCCCAATTACACTCAAAATTCTCTCAAAAGCTTTTCTTGCTTAAGCTTTTCACTAAGAGTATTTCTCTTTTGTTTTTGGATCATTTCTACAGGGGAAGGAGTGCATTTATTTATAGGTGAGATTTTCCGAAAAAGGAGTCCACTAAATCAGACGACATCATTATGATGTCTCCACTTTCACTTCCGGCCGACATCATTATGATCGTAAATTTCATGCGTTTACCACCAGATAGTGTTGGTAATTGACAGTTACATTTCATTCTAGTGCAGTTGGAATGCTTTGGCCGGAGAAACTCCGGAGGTTAAAGCTCTTGAGGAGAACATGGCTTCATATTTTAATATCTTGCAAGGGCTCCTTTTGATCTCCATTAAACAAGTTGCTGATAGTAATTTCATGTTGATGGAAGAGTTTGTGTCTTCATATGGTACACACTCTCTCTATGTATTTATCTCTGCTCAGCCCAAGTCCATGAACATATGGACAACTTACAAATACATAGCGTTAGAAAGTAGGGGTGTCAAATGGGCAGGTTGTGCAGAATTTGGATGGGTCAAAATGGGCCGAGTCAATGACTCACTCCAAAAGTTACTTGGGCTAAAATGAGCTAAAAAGTGGGTCATAACCTAACCCTCCCAATAATTACTAAGTTTTGATTACTCCATTTGTTCTTTTATAATTTTTAAGTACCTATAAAATTATTTTTCTTTAGAGTTAATGGTAAAAAACACACTTAAACTATCACATTTATGCTAATTTCATACCTCAATTATCTATTGTTCCTTTTACCTACCTAAAATTGTCACTCCTTTTGTATTAAAACACACGTCGATCTTTGAGTTGGCCTTCATGCGCCTATTGTCGATTGGTTTTAAATATTTGGTCAACTCAGCATCGAGGTGCGTTTTAATACAAAGGGACTGATAGTTTAGGTAGGTGAAGGGAACAATGAATAATTGAGGAATGAAACTCGCGAAAAAATGATAGTTAGGTGTTTTTTTTTACCATTAACTCTTTTCTTTATTATGGCTACATATAACATATCAAACAAACAAAAAAATTGAAAATATTTTGACAATGTTTCTCATGGGTTAATTTGGGCTACATATCGCCCAACTTTAGATGGGTTGAGCTAGTAAATTAGTGAGTCATTGACCAGCCCAAACTTGAACAGGTTGAGCGTGTCTTTGGTTCATGGGCTAAATTTTCCACTCCTATTACGAAGTATAAATGTATCTGACATGGAAAAAGGCGCAGTCATCATATTGCTTTACAATAGTATTTATCTTTTCTGAATTTATGCATATGTGGTACATTAATATTTACCCAACATACCTCGAATCCTTTCTTAAGCATACGGGGATTGGCGAGCATAATCCCCCTTTTCTGTCGCATATTATAGTTTCATCAAGAAAATAGAGACAGTATAAAAGGCAGGACTGACTTTGTTTTACTCAATAACTGGCTGAAAGGAAAGAAAGAACCCCTTCCTACGGACCACCCCTCCCCAATAGTGAGAAAAGTATTATAATGGCACAAAACCGACTAAAAGAGGTAGATAGCATTTGATTTACTAGGGTAAAACGATTTAGGCAATGATTTCTTTTAGAAAACACCTTCCGATGAAAATATTTTTGTGAACATTTTTGCTCTACCAAGTGGGCCCTATTCCTTCATTGCTGAGGAAGTATGACTCACTTTCTGATACGAGTATTTGACTTGTATATCTGCCAGTTAGTCAACGACATCAAATGACAACAAAAAACAGAAATTATCAATCCCATAGTTGGTTGGCATTGTCTGGGAAGCTTGTTCTGCTCTTAAGAAGACTCCAGCCACAAATATTACAGCTATAGGTCGAGCAATGACGCAACTTGCTGTTTCCATGAAGGATGTACTTCGTGAAATGAATGAACTGAAGCCAGCATATGAATCTTCTGTTCAAGATTCCGCTGAAGGAGAAAGAAAATCCCAGGATAGTGATGATTCATTCGCAGGTGATGAAGGCAATGATCTATCTCTGGAGGAGATGAAGATTGCTCGGTTAATTACTGATGTTGTGTCCTGCAACACTTGTGGCCATTAAAGAACTAATCCGCTCCATTACAAGCTTGTTTATGAATGAAATGATCCCTTGATTATTTTCATTAATTGAAAGACTATATATACAATTTACATATTTCCATAATAGGAGAATCCTATTCCTATTCTACTCCTAAAACCTTATTCTATTTGGAGATTAACTATACAATTATGATAAGAGTACAAGACTAATTAAGGTACACTACAACTATACAAAACCGTGTACAATAAGGACAAAAACCGAGACTAGCCGAGACCAAATATACATAGGATATACACGTGCATAACGTGTATATCTTATGTATATTTGGTATATTTAACAGTTTAAGCAGGAAAACTCCGCGGATACTGCTACTTTTGTAGCCTCTAGAGAGACAATTAAAATTTTCTCAAGAAATCGGGCTGCAAATTGACGAACTTGGAGCTTCTCTTTATCCTCCACTAGAAATTTCTGCATTGAAGGCAATAGAGAAAATTTGGTGTACTACTGATGAAAATACAGGTGGAGCTGGAAAAACTGGGTGTTCTGAAGATTTTGTTAAGGCGTGCAATGGTTTGCGGAATTCATTGAAACAACTGGAAGCTGAATTAGATCAATCAGATGGAACTGATATTACGCCCAAGATAGAAAACCTCGTCATCGAGTAATTTAACTACTCCATCTGTCCCAAAAAGATTGGACTACTTTCCTTATTAGTTTGTCCCAAAAAGATTGGCCCATTTCTATATTTAGAAACAATTTAACTTTTTGAGATGATACACAAATATCTAAGGTTTGTTTTGGACCACACATTTCAAAAGTCTTCCTTTAATTGTAGCTAATTTGTATGAATATTATGTCTTTTTGGATAAAAAAATTATTTTCCCTAACTATTTGCTGCAAAATTGTCCGTTGCGAAAACTCCGAGTTATAGAAATTGTTACGAAGACTGGATCTCTCCTTTGTCAGTTGCTTAATGTGATGGAACTTTGAAGTGGATACTAATGCACTCGATATGTTCAATGATATGCCTAAAGGATTTCTTTTAGCTAAAGAAGCTATATTATTTGCTTGAGTTCAAACTTCTTGGAGTGCCAAAGTCCACAAATTTGACTTAGTCTTGCCAGCAGGAGATTTGTATTTTATAGATACATGCGAGCATAATTGGCTAATCGTGATACTTTCGTTACTTGATCAACTTTTATATGAGTGAATCTCTGTTTAATTGTAAAACTTTAGTTCTAATAGCATGGTAATTGTTAAACTTACCTGCAGATGAATGTATGATTATCCTTTGTTTGCTTAAAACCAGTTGCTTGACATTCTTTGATGTTAAATTATCAAAGATTGTATCATACTTATAATGTGCATCCATCCATTGAAACGAAATTATAACTTCGTGGAGGTTTCACTTCTCAATTCTCTATACTACATTGTCTTTTTTAAGAAAATGTTGAAAAAGAATGTGAAGTACACAGGTGAAATGCTGGATTTAAAATAAGGCAGCATATGCTCTCTCCCAAGAATTGAAGATAAATGTTGATGTTGAAGACTCTTTAACATATGCATGTTAGTGTTATATCTCATTTTCACGTCTATGTTTGTAAATGCATAGCTTGTTTGATACTTTGGTTTACAAGATGGTTTTTTGAATAAGTTCTTCTAGGATGTTTGGTGCAGGTGGAATAGGTACTCAAGAATAAACCAGCATAGCAAATCATATTGTTCTTTCATTTTGACCTCTGTTTGGTTCCTACTATCGCGATGCAACTCGCCAATACCTAAATACTAATATGTGAGAAGGTAAATCAACTGTTTCAGTCATTTTTGCTGGGTCATCATCTCAGATCAACCACAATCTTTCTTTTGCTCGTTCACATTGACCTTCATCTTTGATTGACATTTGCTACTATAACTAAGTATAACCATTTCGTTGGTTAAGTCATCGTTCTTTTTTGCTTTTGTGGATGTTGGATTTTCAAGTTTGAGACATTATTTTTGCTAGCCAATTTTGGTATTAATGTGATTTTAGCCGTGCTTACTTACGAAAATCTCTTTTCTCCAAAATTTTCTCTATATAGTCATTCAATGTTAGTTTGTATCATCTAAACATCTGGTAGAAACTCGTTATTTTTGTCGAATGTTGATGATATTTCGTCAGTTTCATACAAGCAAAGAGAAGTGGATAAAAAGACAATCAGGGGGAAGGTTCTCTGCTCAAGAGGTATGGATCTTGTTTGTATTGTTGTTTGATAGAAGGCTCTATATAATTAGAACCACATTTGTAGTTTAGAATTAGATTTTTTTTTCCCTTCCTTTTAGCTCAAGGAAGAATTGTTTAAGTGTGATAATGGATAATTTCTTTGTTTTTGTCTGCATACAATCATAAATAAGGGAAATATTTAGTCCGTTCTCTATTGTCTTCTGGATTTAGAGTTTGCTGCAGATTTTATTTTTGGTATTCGAGATCCATTTTTCACTAAAACATCATAATTTTATTTAGCTTAACACATTACTGATTATCCTTCTCCCATATTGAGTTCGTGGATTTATACTGGTACTATATTCCATTGTTCTACCAGCAGCTGGTCGGTTCATTTTTTCCTATACCATTAACTTAAATTTCTCAGGTCACAAAAACGCCTCTCTTCTATCCAGGTTGATGGCTATTGATCTCTGTGTACGAGCACATATTAAATAGAGAAGGATGAAATTTTTCCTATATACATGGAAAACACGTAAGCTTCTTTTTCAAGAAAATCACATCATTTTAAGGACTTCTCAAAATTGTAGAAAACAGATAGAGGACAACATACATCAGTGTTTGAGGTATGAAAGGGAGTAGATGAGCAGTTAGAGTAACTTGTGTCTTGCTATTTTGCGTCACTTGGCTATCAGTCACCCAGCTAAAGGTTGAGGTATGAAACACCTGATAGGACTTGTTAAGTAAAAAAAAAAAAAAATAACACACTTTAAGGACTCAACAACTCCCCTCCCCCTACACACACACAGAATTAAAATTGTAATTGGAAAGCTCGGTAATTTCCTTTCTTAGTTTAGATGCAAGAGTAACTGTCACTGCTTATTATTTTTTGTATGTCTTACCGACCTTTACTATAAGCTCTTTTGATGTCTTCTCTACATATTGTGCACTAGAGATTATCTCATCTTATTATGCATATGGTGCACTTAAAAGACCAAATCTCCATATTCCCATCTAAATGAAAGCCGAGCTGGCCACATTCCACATGGTTTCATGTGTCTCTTAAAGATTGCAAACTGTCAATCACTTGATCGACTTAGTTATTTAAGTCCAGAATAAGAAAAGGAGAATGAGCGGAAGAAGATAATTTCATGAGACTGATAGGTGTTAAGAGCAATATCTTCACAAACAAGGAAGGTTCTTCCATACATAAATTTATGTATCTTTTGCACCTTTTTGTTGTTTCATGGTACGGCCTGTCCTGCTTGAGTTAATGTAATGTTCAGCTTGCTGCGGTTTTAGTGACTGCAGAAATTTAGTTGTTTGAGCAGGAGATTTATATTTTTTTAATTATAGGTGGAAGATGAAGAAGTTGAGAGATATAGGACTTGCTGCAACTAGAAATATTCTTTCTACACTATCTTCCTTTTGTCATTTGCAATTCTGTGGCTCCTACCAATCAATGACCGAGTACACCTTCTAAAATCCTTTTGTCACTTTCTGGAGGCCAAGAAGCAAATCCTTTACTAGTGAGGATTCCACAATACCCTATTGCGCCTTTTCGACGTCACTTGGCATGATGGACACTTCTATGGTGTAAGTTTTATGGGCAATATTGTCATCTTGGACTTCACATCAGATTATTATTCAACCACCGCTGCCAGAGTTATCATGTCACAGATACCTCCTCGGGTAGCTTGCAGTAACAAGGTTTACATAGTCTATTCAATGGGTGAACTATTAGTGATTAATCGAGACGGATGTCATAACTTCGAGGAAGGGGACGATAGTTATGGGGTTAAACAATTCCGTGTATACAAGATTAATGATAGTAGTTATGAGGAGGTGAAAGACTTGGGGAACAGGGCATTGTTCCTTGGCTTTAGTGCTACTTTGGTTGTTGAACCACCTCCGGGATGCCAGGGGAACCGTATTTATTTCACAGACGATTGTAGAGAAGCCTACTTTTGTATGGAACGAGGGGGTGGCAAGGACATGGGCGTATACAACCTTCTTGACGGAACCAGTGTGCCCCACTACACTGGTCAATCTTTCCACAAACTCACTCCACCACTTTGGGTTTGATTTAGACTTGGCTTATTTAATGTGCCATAGGCCCTATAAGTTACCTAGTTTACTTTACTATTGCTTTGTCTTTGCTTCCTAGCTTTCTTTCTTTCTTTATGCTGTTACTGAATGAAATTCTTTTTTTTTTAATTCAATTCCTTAGCTTACTTTCTGCTCTTACTGAATGAAAGTCTTTTTTGTTAATTTTTTTTAAAATTTTGTTAATCAGTTCCACCGTACGAAGTCAGAACCAGTTGTTCATCAACGAAGGACAAGGAAGGGGTCAGGTCACTATCGGCTAGAATGATTTTTCCTGATCTTCGAGACAAAAAAGATGGAGCCATGGTTTCCGACTAAGAAAAGGGCCAATGATTAGGTGAGAAACCTATGGGGGGATACCTTTCCTTAAATAACCTTCAGAGGAGCGATTGAGATTAATTTATTATTTTCGAATGCACGGTTGGAAAACATTGGAACCGATTCGTGGTAATAAAGACACCTCGGTTGAAGGGAAAACCCAATTCAAAAGTAATCACCATTGCATGCACTAGAGACGAGACGATTGAAGTTACATGCGCGGCTGTCAGATTGAAATGATGGCTACTTTTGGATACATCAACTCAACAGTCACACTCGAGTTAATGTAGGGGGCAATTGTTAACACTCAAAAGTAATTTAAGTGTTTAGCCGAATTCGATGACCGAATTGTTCCAAAGCCGAATTTCTTGCTAGCCCTTGACTACAAGAACTTCATCGGCTACTAAGGTATCTTAACCGAGTTGTTAGTTAGAGGTACGACTGGGACCCACTCAGATGCAGACGCCTCAACGACCAAGTCAAAAGGGTTTTCGGACCCCTAGAAGCGGTAACTGCCAACAAGAGCTAAAAGAAAGGGTCATTATCCGAGCAAAAGGAGTAGAGGGCGAGAAAATCGCACAACCTCCTCTATAGTCGGCCATTGAACTTAGTGGGTTACTTGATGGTTGACATGGGGGGGCTGGATCACGTTGTACAACTTTTTTTCCTTTTTTGTACTATAAATAAGATCATTCTTTGTATATACAGACACAATCAATCAGTCAAACAACTCAATTTTTATCTATATTTATCCTTTACTTTACTATACTCAGCTGCATTCATGTTTCTTACCTCTTAGTTTACTCATACCACCGTCCTAACGCTTTCTGAAGTAGTTGGGGAACCCATTGTTGGAAATTAGAGTTCCGTTTTCAGCCCAAATCGCTTAAGTTAAGGAATCAATTTGTCTCCCGATACGATCAGCCGATAAAACGACAGAGAACAGAATTCGTGGCCAGAACAGTAACTAAATGAATAATTAGTCTAAATTTGCACCCCTATTGCTGTAAACACTAAGTTTCCTTTCACTTCAAAAATTGACTTAAGTTGTGAATTAAGGACTTGAAGAAATGGTTAATGATTTTGCTTTTTTACTTAGCTTTGGTTTATCTATACTTCTTTAAAGAGACCACTTGGTTTCAGTCATTACGTAGAAAATTGGAGAGTTTAATATTAATTTGCCTGCAAGTAAAATATGATTTGACTAATAGTATGCATCAAGTAATCAATTTTCTTAAATTATCGTCTCTCTCAAACTCGAGACCGAAAATCTGAAATTATACAAATGCTCGTGTTTTGTTTAATCCACTCGAAGCATGATAACACTACTTGTTTTCCTTATTTTCTGTAAATGTTTAGTAAGGACGTTTTCATATTTAGGTACTAATCCTTTTCTTTTCTTCTCTATGCATACACTTGTACGAATTTACTGGATTACTTTTTAACGCAATATGTGTTGGGCCATTAGCCCAACATCATATTCTCAACCCAACGAGTCAACCCTCCGTGAGTAGAGCAATAAAGCAAGAAGCCGAGTTTGAAGCTCAAAGGCCCGCAATATGCAGCCGTGGCCAAAGGGCCTAACTAGCTAAATCTTTCTATACTTATTTTCATTTTGCGTACTTGAGTTGTATTAATTACTAACTGTTTTACTTGTTTTTACTTGGGACTTGAAATCTAATTCCAAAGTCCTACTTTGAAATCGAGTTTAAGGTCCCAATATAAATCAGATTTTCAAACTAATTGAGGCCCAATGCCTCAACTTTGCTTAAAATAACTGAGAAATTACACAAAAAGTCATAATCTTAGAGTTAGGCACATAAATAGCATTACTTTTAAAATTGCACAAAAAGAGCAGCTTTTATTATATTTATGACACGTTCATAAAATGTGGGTATAATTAATAATCCCACTAAAATAGGATTCAATCCTATTCTCTCTCTTTATTATTATTTCTCTCTATAATTATTATTTCCATTAAATTTCCTTCTTTTTCTAAAATAGGTAAATTCAGTAGTAATAGTAGTAGAACTATACTTCTTTATTTGGATATAATAGTAAATTTTTTTCATATTTTACCAAAAATAACGATCTATTTTTATATATTTATCAAAATTAGATTCCAAAAATAACGGTATGGAATCACACCGCGTATGTAATAATAGTACTCCTATTTTTCCCTTTCCGGGTAACATTAGAATTCCGACCAGTGTGGGATTTGGGGTAATAAAAGAAGCCTTGCAAATTCAAAATTCACACAAACAAATTCAGTAAGATATTTATCAAATTTTTTTTTTCCTAAACGTATGTAATAATAGTACTCCTATTTTCCCCTTTCCGGGTAACATTAGAATTCCGACCCGTGTGGGATTTAGGGTTATAAAAGAAGCCTTGCAAATTCAAAATTCACATAAACAAATTCGATAAGATATTTATCAAATTCCTTTTTCCCTAAACGTATGTAATAATAGTACTCCTATTTTCTCCTTTCCGGGTAACATTAAGATTCCGACCCGTGTGAGATTTAGAGTTATAAAAGAAGCCTTGCAAATTCAAAACTCACACAAATAAATTCAATAAGATATTTATCAAATTCTTTTTTCCCCTAAACGTATGTAATAATAGTACTCCTATTTTTCCCTTTCTGAGTAACATTAGGAATTCGACCCGTGTGGGATTTAGGGTTATAAAAGAAGCCTTGCAAATTCAAAATTCACACAATCAAATTCAATAAGATATTTATCAAATTGTTTTTTTCCTAAACGTATGTAATAATAGTACTCCTATTTTTCCCTTTCCAGGTAACATTAGGATTCCGACCAGTGTGGGATTTAGGGTTATAAAAGAAGCCTTGCAAATTTAAAATTCACACAATAAAATTCAATAAGATATTTATCAAATACTTTTTTTCCTAAACGTATGTAATAATAGTACTCCTATTTTCCCCCTTTCCGGGTAACATTAGGATTACGACCCGTGTGGGATTTAGGATTATAAAAGAAGACTTGCAAATTCAAAATTCACACAAACAAATTCAATAAGATATTTATCAAATTCTTTTTTTTCCTAAACGTATGTATTAATAGTACTCTTATTTTCCCCTTTCCGGGTAACATTAGGATTCCGACCAGTGTGGGATTTAGAGTTATAAAAGATGCCTTGTAAATTCAAAATTCACACAAACAAATTCAATAAGATATTTATCAAATTCTTTTTTTCCTAAACGTATGTATTAATAGTACTCTTATTTTCCCCTTTCCGGGTAACATTAGGATTCCGACCAGTGTGGGATTTAGAGTTATAAAAGATGCCTTGTAAATTCAAAATTCACACGAACAAATTCAATAAGATATTTATCAAATTCTTTTTTTCCTAAACGTATGTAATAATTGTACTCCTATTTTTCCCTTTTCGGGTAACATTAGGATTTCGACCCGTATGTGATTTAGGTTATAAAATAATTGTAATCCTATTTTTCCCTTTCCGAGTAACATTTGTATTCCGACCCGCATGAGATTTAGGTTATAAAAGAAGGTTTGCAAATTCAAAATTGACACACACAAATTCTATAAGATATCAAATTCTTATTTTACCGTTTACCGGTAATATTAGGATTCCGAATTTGAGGTTATAAAAGAAGGTTGCAAATTCACAATTCACAATTCACACCAACAAATTCAATTGGCGAGTATGGCAGTTGAAGTTGCAGCTCCATTGTTGATGTTGGCAGAGAAAGAGGAGAATGCAGAAATTCGTGAGTTTTGGGACTTGTCTAAAGGTGTCACCTACACCATGAATTTCCCCGAACTAGTTGGGAAGTACTGCGTTGGTGTTGGATTTCCAGGTTGGCTTTTCACTGCTGATGAACAAGGTCACATGAATTTGTTTCATCTTTTTTCCCGTACCTTAATAAACCTACCAGACATGGACATGTTGCAAGGTTTCGCTTTCCAGGAGGAACTTGGTTGTGATCGTATTACTTATGTCCAAAAAGCATTACTTTCTTCAGATCCTTTGTCGTCAACAGATGACTATGTTTTGGCCCTAATTCAAGGGTATCCTCGCACTTTTGCTTTCTGGAGGCCAGGAAGCAAATCCTTTACTAGTGTGGATTCCACAATACCCTATTGCGCCTTTTCTGACGTCACCTGGCATGATGGACACTTCTATGGTGTAAGTTTTATGGGCAATATTGTCATCTTGGACTTCACATCAGATTATTATTCAACCACCGCTGCCAGAGTTATCATGTCACAGATACCTCCTCGGGTAGCTTGCAGTAACAAGGTTTACATAGTCTATTCAATGGGTGAACTATTAGTGATTAATCGAGACGGATGTCATAACTTCGAGGAAGGGGACGATAGTTATGGGGTTAAGCAATTCCGTGTATACAAGATTAATGATAGTAGTTATGAGGAGGTGAAAGACTTGGGGAACAGGGCATTGTTCCTTGGCTTTAGTGCTACTTTGGCTGTTGAACCACCTCCGGGATGCCAGGGGAACCGTATTTATTTCACAGACGATTGTAGAGAAGCCTACTTTTGTATGGAACGAGGGGGTGGCAAGGACATGGGCGTATACAACCTTCTTGATGGAACCATTGTGCCCCACTACACTGGTCAATCTTACCACAAACTCACTCCACCACTTTGGGTTTGATTTAGACTTGGCTTATTTAATGTGCCATAGTCCCTATAAGTTACCTAGTTTACTTTACTATTGCTTTGTCTTTGCTTCCTAGATTTCTTTCTTTCTTTATGCTGTTACTGAATGAAAGTCTTTTTTTTTTTAATTCAATTCCTTAGCTTACTTTCTGCTCTTACTGAATGAAAGTCTTTTTTGTTAATTTTTTTTTAATTTTGTTAATCAGTTCCTAAGCTTTCTTTCTGGTGTTACTGAATGAAAGCCTTTTTTTTTTTAAAGAAAGAAACATAATTTTTTCAAATTCCTTGTAGATAGATTTGTCTGCACTTGGCTGAACAAATCATGCCTAATTATTGACTAAGAACTACTTACAGAGAAACACGAATTGGGAGGTAGCAGTTATTCCGTGAAATTAGTAGAGATGCGCCGAGACACCACTATTACAAAAAAAAAAAAAAAAAAAGAATTAACAACTATAAACCAAAACAATAACATACCCGGTGTAATCCCACAAGTGGGGTGCGGGGGTAGGATGTACGCAGACCTTACCTCTATCTTTCTAGGTTAGAGATGTCTTTGTGTTTCCGAAAGACCCTCGACTCATAACTAACAACTATAAACCAAAATAGTTGATAGTTAAACCCGTAGAGCTTAAATCATGGATCCGTTTTTGTGTGCGGTCATACAAGACTACAAGATCAGAAATCGACATAAGGCACAAAATTGCACATATTAAGGATAAAATGAGAAAATGTCGCTAGATATAGGTTGATCACTAAATATATAGACAGACAAATGCACGAGGTCTATTGGTGAGAACTAGGGTGATTGAAGGTAGAAAAGGAGATCAGGTAGTTCTAAGTTCACATCGACGTGGAGGTGATTTATGAGTTACCTAATTAGTCCCCTGCTATTTCTCTCTGATAATACAACTCATTTTTGTGATCTAGTGAAATTTGTCCTTGTCTTCTTTCCCTTCACCGGTGACATCATCCTTTTTGTTCTAGCGCCTATATGCTTGTCCTGGTGGAAGTTGAGGAGCTTCCCATAGTCCTGGACGTTGACCAAAGGGTTTAATTGGAACGTGGTGTTGGGCTCATTATTTTAATACAGCGCCAAGCGGTTATGTACCTTCAACGAGCAGCACCTGTAGGTCTTGTAAAATGTGGTCGGCAACACATGGTTTCTATTGTAGATCGTAATCCCTACTTTGTTTTGATTTGTTCGAATTTTTCTTTACGGCTGCTGCTGGTGATTCATTTTTCTTCTTCCTGCTGTTACCCATGTTGGTGCGGCATAATACTCCTACTGCAAGGTGAGACTTAGTTTTGCTGAAATTTCCTGTTGGTTGCTGTCTTTTTTAAGCTTTCCCTGCTTTGTGCGCTGCTCTGCGGACAAGTTTGACTTGGTTCTTTTAGTTTCCCTTCCGTGCTTTCTGTTTCATCGTGATAAACTTCATGGCTCTACTCAGCTTCTTCCAAGAGTTTACCTTTCAGACTAAAGGAGTAAAGCAAACAAGCACGAATTCTATTGGTATTTTAAGCACAAAGCGTAAATAAAGTGCGAAGAAAGGCACAGCCGAAGGGAAGATAAAGATAACAACTATAAACAAAAACAACAATTATATAAAAAGAAGATATTCAGGTGACTAATGAGTTGGCTACCGACCTTTCCTATATCAATCTTACTCTGGATAATTCCCTTCTGCCTTAAGCTTTTGACATACGAAAATGCAGGGGGATCGCTGAACTAGTAATGTTTGTTCAGAAGTCATACCTAATGAGGGAAATGGTGATACTAGATGGATACATAAGTGAAAGAATCGAAATCATGCATGAAGGACAAGTTTACAAAATTCTTGAGGCAGTGTACTTCCTTTGAGGACTGCACTCAGTTGAAGTGTGTGTCATATCAGCCATCTGCTGTGGCGTTGTAATTAAGAAGCTTTGCTCTTGGGTGAGAATTAGTTTCGAGAATGAATTAGAATTATATCTCTTATATTGAAGAAAATAAATGGCTTATCATTTTCCATCAGGGTTGGGCAGATCAGTGCTTCTGAATTTCTGATTTTTGATTATAGTACTTATGATTTTACTACTTGGTCTAAAACAGTAAATCGTAAAGTTATACAAAGCTTATGACTATGAATGTCTTTTTTTTTTTTATTTCCTAAAAGAATGTCATTCATAGTTATACAAAGCATAAGACTACGATAGCATCTCCTCCTTTTGTTTAATTTTATGTCAAACAGTTTAACCATTGGACCTGTTGAGGTTGACCGGGGAATGTCTAATCTAGATAAATTTCAAGGTTTGTTTAATTTTATGTCAAATACATGCACATCTATAAACAATTTTATACTTTGTCTGTCTCGTATCATAGTCCGATCTTTAACTTGAAAATAACACTGGTAGGCTATACATTGATTCTTCTTATGATTCACTTAGTCTAAGGGGACAATGCTTAAGTAAGACTAATGAAGGAACCTTAACTGATTCATATACTTGTTTCCAGACATCATCAAGGAAATTCAAACATATAAATTTGACTTTGCTTTGACGAATTCAACTGCTTCATGCTTACCGAGTCATCCCTATTTCTATTGCATGTATTTGGCTGCATTTTTACTTGCTACACCAACATGAATTTTGATAAGCATTTAGTAGGGTGATTTCTTTAAGGAGCAACTTCAGCATCTTGAGGGCACCCTGGTAGAGGTGGAAGAACTGCTCCCCTTACTAGGTGATACGCCTTGTTTCCAATATGAATTGTCCCTGATATTACGTCTTATATTTTGAATCTGGAAGCAGCAAATAATTCTAGCCATAGTGAAGGCACTCTTAGGCCTCATTTGTTTGCACTTAATTGAGGTCGATTATGAATAGTTCAAACCTACGGTATTAAATGCATGTGATTAATATTTTGTTTACATTAATATTTAAGTACTTATTTGGTCTGAATAGATCTAAATCATTAACATCTTGAACAAATTCTTAATATCATTAGGAGCTTTTTTGTATTGATAATTTTCACCACCACTCTATCCACAATCACCCGCCACCACCACTAACCACCTCTCGCCATCACAACCACCACTACCATTGTCAACCACCATTACCATCGCCAACCACCAACCACCTTTGTCATCAAACTACCATTGGCAACCACCACCGCGCCAACCACTATTGTCAATTGCGACCACACCTACCACCTCCATCATTATAATTATATCTACCGCACCCACCGTGCCGCCACCTCTCGCTACCTCCGCCACCACTATCATCCACTACTTCCATTGCGGTCAATCCGTACTACCAACCACCTCCATCATTGCAACTAGCACCGCCGCCAACGACCACCAACACACGTTCTTCGGTCACCACCACGAACACCGCCACTACTAACAACAACCAACTCCACCATTACAATCGACCCTCACCATGCACGCCGATCACTACAACACCGACCACCTCCATCATCACAACTTCCACCCCCACCGCCATTACTAGCCACTAACACCAACCATCACCACCACCACTACTACAAACCGTCTCCATCACTAGCAAATATAAATGTTTTTTTTTTTATCAAATAATGAATTTTTCTAATATGTATATTTTTTTTAATATATATTTGTTATGTTTACAAATGAATAAATTACACATTCAAATGTTGAAACAAAAAGTCTTAATCATTCAAAGTGTTCAAATCTAGAAACATCTTAATCATTCATATGGGCATTCAGAGACATTTTAGTCTTAATGAAAATAAATGAGGCCTTAGTGGGATCAAGCAAACAGTCACTTTGCATTTTTTTTTAAAACGAATAGCTCTCGTATTATTAGATCTATCAATATCTTGATGATTGCTCCTTATCAAATATTTATACTTGCTAATCATAAAGAGATGGAAGATTGTCCCTGATTGTATTTGGTGGACAATATGGGAGGAGAGAAACCATAGATGTTTTGAAGAGAAGTCTAGCAACATTCAAAAGATGAAAATGAAGTGTTTGGTTATGTGTTATTGTTGGTGTAAAGGAAAGTACTTAGAAGATCATGAATCTAATTTTGATGTTTTAGAATCCCTGTGAGATGACAAAAGGACTAGGAGTGTTCTTTCTGCATTCCACCTTGTAATTATGGAGACTACACAGTTTAATCTTATCTTTCTTAAAACAAATATCTATGTTTATCTTATTTGATCCATAAGTTCCAGAGATGCATGCAGAAGAACATGTGTATGGAGAGAGATTCTTTTTGGGGGGGTGGGAGGAGACGTAGTTACGTGAAGCTGTAGATACCACACAATATTTATCTGTCTTAGTTACTCTGCAGATATCATGTAGTCAGACTTTGGAGGAAAGTGCAACTGAGTTTTCAAATTGTTTAATATTTTGAGGTATTCCTGAAGTCTCTGCAACTCTGTAATAGACTTCACCAGTTGATATATGAAAGTATATGATGCATATTTGCATAAATGCTTTAGGAAAATGATTATCTTTGGTCTAGTGGTTAGATCGCGGGGCATGATGTGTGGGTTAGGCGCACGTCATGTGTTTGAACTTTGCACATACAAAAACCTTGTATTTAAGTGGAGAAGGGTAGAGGGGTTGTCTCGTAATCCACCGAGTTTCAAACTGTGCAGCACTGGCTCTTGAGGGATTTCTTGGTTGTAAAAAATAGCCATTACTTTTAGGGAAGAATGTCATCCAACAATCGGATCTCATAATTGGTTTGCTTGGGTCACCATTCGCTGTTAGCCGGCTCAAGGGTTTGTCCTTTCTTTTGATCTGTTATAGCGTGTTGCAAAATAGCAATTTAAGCAAGCAATTTATTTAGTGAGAAAGCGTGAGTAAAAAAATTCTCCTCTATTTGTTAATTAATAATTTGATGAGAGTGTCCTGTTGTTTTAAATTTTCCTGTTCTCTCTCTGAAGTTACCGAGGTTCGTAATAGATCCTTTGGATGCTCATGCCCAGTACAATTAGAATTTGATGGCTCAGTGATTGTTATCTGAATCTGCTAGCAATATCATGTAGGTTATTTTGTTCGTTATGGATTTGAAGATCACTTTCTTTTCAGTTTTCTGACATGACTCTCTTGTGGATATAGAAGGGGAGCCTTGGAGTAACTGGTAAAGTTGCTGCCATGTGACCAGGAGGTCATGGGTTCAAGCCGTGGAAACAGCCTCTTGCACAAATGTGAGGTAAGGCTGCGTACAATAGACCCTTGTGGTCCGGCCCTTCCCTGGACCCCGCGCATAGCGGGAGCTTAGTGCACCAGGCTGCCCTTTTACTCTCTTGTGGATATAAAGGGCCAGCTTCGGGATTTTTGCCTGGGCTAGGGTTTGAAGGAGGGACAAGGAGAAACATATCCAAGTTTGAGGTGCCTCCCAACTTCCATGATGTTTGCGTTCATGTCATGGGTTGTTATCTCCAATTTTCTTTTCTAATGATAAAAGTGCTTTTGTAATATAGACATGGTCTTTCTTTCATTTTTATCTGAATGCAATTGTCAGTATGTTGAAACGCAACCATTGCTCGATGACTTAACATATGATAAGGTGGATGAAATATAATGCACCTTGCTAATGGGAAAAGGGCAACTATTGCTTCGATATGTATTGAAATTAATTCGTAAAGAAGAGATGACTTTTTAAAAGCAGGATGCTACATGTTAAAACTCATTATCGTGTGTTCCTGAGGTCTAAAGGAGAATTTAGGATGCAGAAACAAAAAGTTACGGTACTTATTGTACAAATGCACTATAACTAAGTATGTGGATTTTTCTTTCAATGATGGTAAAATAATTCTTGACAATTTGATTTATGGACGTGAATCCCCCCGGCCCGACTGGTCCTGCTCTTCCAGATATGGCTGGTGGACTCTCCTTGTGATATTTGAGGAGTCCATTCTAAAAAAAAAAAAGGCTTGATCATTGATTGTTAAAATGATTTTAGAAAAGATGAAAAATAAGAAAATAAAAACTTGAAATAATTCGCAAAGATGAAATTTGGCAATTCGCTCCTTCTGCATAATACATGTAACTTATCATTGTCAATAGTCATCCATCTCTTCTATATTCTCTCACCCTATTTGTGGCTTATTTATTACCTCGGTTGTTGGTTTTCAGTTAGTGTGACAGTCGTACTAAGGTGTCACTGTCGGATTGCATTTTTGAAGTGCATCTGGGTGAGGTATAACCCACTGTATGCGGGCTTCACAAGAGATAGCCGGTCCGGAGACCGAGTAAAGTAGATTCGTTGCAATAGGTTGATGCGCGAGCATGAAAGACCAAGCTTTATGCCTGAGGGTAGGTATATCTGTAAGTCTGTAAATTTACACCTAAATATGCGAGGAAGTGACAGAGCACTGTCTGTGTCAACTGTAGCATTCATTGTGATAATAATTGTTGTCCATAGGGGATACAAACTGCCTGACATTTACTTCCGACTATTTTGTTTAGAGCAAGTGAAATGAGAAAGCTCTTATCGGACCCGTGCATATATATTAGTCTACTTGCTGGTTCTCGGTGCTTCTGTACCATATTCAATTTTGTCGCCACACTATCGTCATTTCTACCTTGCATTAGCTATTTCTCTCAGTGCTGTCGTAGTGCCAGCGATGATTGGTTGAGAGGTTGTGCAATTCTGGAATCATATCTTTTATTGTGAGGACATCTTGGTCATAATCTTGTTGGCCTGTTTTAGATACTTCTTTGCAGTAAATGTGATGCAAAATCTACACAGATTAGGTAATGTTTTGGAGGTCAAATTGGCGAACTTCCTATAGATTACCTGGGGATGCCATTACAGGCTATATGTATAAGGCAACACATGTGTGGCGAAACATTTAAGTTAAATGTGAAATAAGGCTTGCTATGTGAAAGACAATACTTATCTCTCGTAGGTAAGGTGGTGCTCATCACTAGTGTTCTCGATCCCTCCATGTCTTGTGTCCTTTTCCCAATACTGGTCAGTGTGAACAAAAGTTGGACAGGGTTAGGAGGAACTTTGTGTGAGGCGGTAATAAATATCCTTTCATCTGTAGTGAAGTGGGACAAGGTGATGTTGGATAAGAAAAGAGGAGAGCTTGACATGAGAAACTTAATGATAAATGATCGTTCATTGACAATTATATTCTTTATCTCAAAACGTGACAGCTCAATAACCCATATTTACATTAGTAAGTCATATAAAAGAATACAACAACCCCCGACAGATTATATACGAATAGACAATCAACGTCTAACTTTGTAGTAGGCCGTGGTATTTAAGTGGAGAATGGTAGAATGGTAGAGAGAAGGTTTATTATCCACCAAGTTTCGAACTCTGGCCCTCAAGGATTTCTGTTTGTTGAAAAAAACAGATAACCAAAATTTTGCTGCAGAATTAGTCAGCATTAGATATAATCATCTTTAGTAACACTGAATTTGATCTTCTCTTCATCTAGAGGTCTTAATTAGCACTCATATGCATTTGTAGCAGCATTGTTTTGCAAGAGAATTTTGAGTATTCGGACCTGGTATTCATTGTCCCTAATACCCTTTTTAATAACTCGTGATGTTTTCGAGAATGTTGCATTTGACTTGCCCCTGGAGTCCCTCCTTGCGAGTGGCCAACATGAAGGTAATGTTGGAGTCTCTTTTCCTTTTAATCTTTATATGAACTTCAAGTACTTCATGGTGTGATATTATTGATTCGCTTATTACATCTTATACATTTTTGTGATATTTGATTTAGGAGTTAAGAGCCTTTGATAGCTGTTCTTTAGATATCTCTTGGGACCTTTTAATCTTTATTTTGTGGGAGTGGAGGGTGCGGGTGGGGGGTTGGTGCATATGTTTGTCCATCATAGTAAATAATTTAGCGAAATTTGCTGTACGCAAGCTCTTTACTTTTGTAAAAGCCTAAAACTGTAGATAGCTAAATGTGCAGTTTCCTCATTGATTCAGTAGCCCACCCCCACTGCATCGCCATGACCAAGAGCATATAATAAAAGAAAAAAAGGGGGAAGAAAGAAAGAAATTGGAAAAACTAAAGCAAATGATATATTTTTTTTCTATTTATTTTTTTCATCATTCTGAAGTGATTTTGTTATGTGATCCAAGTGACATTTTCTAGGAACGCTACGGTTGTAGCATTGCTTTAGTTAGTATCATTCTTTCTGCATGATCTGATGCATCAGTTCTCACGTGTTTTTTTAAATTAGTATCATTCTTTCTACATGATTTGATGCATCAGTTCTCACGTGGTTTTTTTTTTTTTGGTTTAAATAAGGGATCAGTTCTCATGCTTTTACAAGTAAAAATCTATAGTTGCAAGTTTGTTTCTGTTTCCATTAATGCAGCTGCTCAAAGTGTTAAGCTTATGGATCCTTGTTTTCCCAGGGGAACCTTTTGGCTGCCTCACTATCAATCACACTTTCTTCACTAAATACTTTATGTTCTAGTAATTTCCAACTTTCATCATCATTAAACATACGAAGAGGAATGGGTTTACTAACAGATGTAGCATAATTGGCAACTTCAAGATGTCTCGTTGCTTGGATGATTCACTTCCATTTTTGGCATCATAAAAGAAAGAACATAAATCATCCCACGCACTAGCTTCCTGCACATCATCAACAAGGATAAGATATCTTTTCACCAGTAAAGTTTTCCGGAGTTTTTCTGCTACATCAGCTTTAGTAGAGAAGCTAGGTCTCTTGCCAGTAGCATCATGTAGAATAATCAGTAGCAAATCCATACATTTATATACTCGAGACACACAACATTGTGCACGAATATCAAGATGTTAAACAACTTACCCATCAGAATAGAGATCTTTGGCCAAAGTAGTCTTACCTAAGACAGGCATACCGACAATATAGATAACATCTAGTTCTCGGCATCCTTCTGTTAGTTTGTATCTTAGTTCTGCCCTCACGTCCTCAAAGCCCACAATATCTTCATTCATCATTGGAGTCATAGCCAATTTTGATGGCATATGAGCAGTGGCAGTGTCCATGGATCATGTCATACTGGGTTAAACATTTGGTTTTCCTGAATCTCTACATCTGGCATGATAAGCATAATCTCCTCAATGATATCCGAGAGCCAACGCTCGAGACACCAATGAGGAGCTTATTTCCTTATACAAGCATTAACTGCATATTCCACTTGGTTATCAGGTATCCTGTTTAGCGAATACAAGTTTATTCTCATTTGGAAAACCCATTCAATTTTGTTGTTTATACACTTGCTAGTATTTTCCTTTTTTTTTAGAAGCTAAATTTCGTTCTTACAATTGTAGAAATGAAGCTAAATAAGTTGAAAAATGGAACTTTGTTAATCTAAAAAGCATTTGCAGGAAGCCCTATTATTGTGGAAAAGTTAATTTATCCAACTTCAAGATTGTGAATCTTTCCCAGCTCCTGTTCTTATTTGTAGATCATAGATTAAGATGTTAATAAGATTTAGAAAAGGCAAAGATCCTAAAAACGAAAAAGGTAAGGCAAAGGTTTCATCTTTGATCTTTATAAGATGTGTTCAATATCACATGATAGTACCATTGCCATCTTTTATGGAGGAAATGATTAGAGGCACATTCAGAATTTGAAGTTCATAGATTCTGGATTCTAGTCCCTTTGAGTTACTAGGTCGTAAATAAATAATTTGTACATTTTAGATAATTTTTTTAAGATAAACACAGAGGTTCGACCAAAGTTATTGAATTTTGCCGAACATCTACTTTCTACTCTGCCTCCGCTTCTGGAAATGATATCCACTAGTTACAACTTGAATAGAAGAATGATCTTACAAGGATCTCTTGTATTTTATTTATTGATCTCTTATATTATTACCTTATGACCCCCACCATAATCCAAAATAGCCTTCACTATTCCTTCAAAGTTCATCTTGATTTGATTGATACATTATGTAATGTGGTCATTCTTTTATGTGGTTTATCCACCTTGTAACTCCCAAATAATACCCTACTGTAAAAAGAAGAAGGGAGAGACAGAAGAGTAAATTAGTAGAGAAGGAAGCCTAGAGATGCTAAAATTGTGAGATTCTTACTTTAATAGTAATATGAAATCAACAGAAATTTGGAATCTCGTCATTTCCTTAAAAATAAAAAGGTAATCAGAGTATATATAACACTTCAATTTGCTTCACTTTCTGGAGATATATTAGGTATGCCAAATTTTGCATTGAAAACTGAGATTATTCAGAGTGCTTTTACATTTTTTGACTATGTATCTGCAACATAGATATCTAGAGGTTCATCGCATAAAACAAACAGAAGGAGCTGGTTTGTTTCCTTTGGATGTTTAGAAATATACTCGTTATACTAGTGAAAAAATTGAACTTAGAAAACTGTTCTGTTTTGTTGTCTCTGTGCTCTATTATTTCCTTTGTTTTTCTTTTTGTTTTTTTGGGAGGATCATGGGAGGTCCAGTTGGTGACTGTTAGGATTTGCGTCCAAATCCGACCTAATCAGAAAACAGTAAATACGCAATGAACAAATAACACACACAGATTTAAGTGGTTCACTCTCAATATGAGAGTTACGTCCACTTTGCTGCTGCAGATTTTATTAAGGGAGAAATATTACAAAAGTGTTTACAGCACTCAACCTCACAACCTCAATCCCAATTACACTCAAAATTCTCTCAAAAGCTTTTCTTGCTTAAGCTTTTCACTAAGAATATTTCTCTTTTGTTTTTGGATCATTTCTACAGGGGAAGGAGTGCATTTATTTATAGGTGAGATTTTCCGAAAAATGAGTCCAATAAATCAGCCGACATCATTATGATGTCTCCACTTTCACTTTCGGCCGACATCATTATGATGTCTCCACTTTCACTTTAGGCCGACATCATTATGATGTCTTCACTTTCACTTTCGGCCGACATCATTACGAGTATTTGACTTGTATATCTGCCAGTTAGTCAACGACATCAAATGACAACAAAAAACAGAAATTATCAATCCCATAGTTGGTTGGCATTGTCTGGGAAGCTTGTTCTGCCCTTAAGAAGACTCCAGCCACAAATATTACTGCTATAGGTCGAGCAATGACGCAACTTGCTGTTTCCATGAAGGATGTACTTCGTGAAATGAATGAACTGAAGCCAGCATATGAATCTTCTGTTCAAGATTCCGCCGAAGGAGAAAGCAAATCCCAGGATAGTGATGATTCATTCGCAGGTGATGTAGGCAATGATCTATCTCCGGAGGAGATGAAGATTACTCGGTTAATTACTGATGTTGTGTCCTGCAACACTTGTGGTCATTAAAGAACTAATCCGCTCCATTACAAGCTTGTTTATGAAAGAAATGATCCCTTGATTATTTTCATTAATTGAAAGACTATATTATTTTCATTAATGATCCCTTGGTATATTTAACAGTTTAAGCAGGAAAACTCCGCGGATACTGCTACTTTTGTAGCCTCTAGAGAGACAATTAAAATTTTCTCAAGAAATCGGGCTGCAAATTGACGAACTTGGAGCTTCTCTTTATCCTCCACTAGAAATTTCTGCATTGAAGGCAATAGAGAAAATTTGGTGTACTACTGATGAAAATACAGGTGGAGCTGGAAAAACTGGGTGTTCTGAAGATTTTGTTAAGGCGTGCAATGGTTTGCGGAATTCATTGAAACAACTGGAAGCTGAATTAGATCAATCAGATGGAACTGATATTACGCCCAAGATAGAAAACCTCGTCATCGAGTAATTTAACTACTCCATCTGTCCCAAAAAGATTGGACTACTTTCCGTATTAGTTTGTCCCAAAAAGATTGGCCCATTTCTATATTTAGAAACAATTTAACTTTTTGAGATGATACACAAATATCTAAGGTTTGTTTTGGACCACACATTTCAAAAGTCTTCCTTTAATTGTAGCTAATTTGTATGAATATTATGTCTTTTTGGATAAAAAAAATATTTTCCCTAACTATTTGCTGCAAAATTGTCCGTTGCGAAAACTCCGAGTTATAGAAATTGTTACGAAGACTGGATCTCTCCTTTGTCAGTTGCTTAATGTGATGGAACTTTGAAGTGGATACTAATGCACTCGATATGTTCAATGATATGCCTAAAGGATTTCTTTTAGCTAAAGAAGCTATATTATTTGCTTGAGTTCAAACTTCTTGGAGTGCCAAAGTCCACAAATTTGACTTAGTCTTGCCAGCAGGAGATTTGTATTTTATAGATACATGCGAGCATAATTGGCTAATCGTGATACTTTCGTTACTTGATCAACTTTTATATGAGTGAATCTCTGTTTAATTGTAAAACTTTAGTTCTAATAGCATGGTAATTGTTAAACTTACCTGCAGATGAATGTATGATTATCCTTTGTTTGCTTAAAACCAGTTGCTTGACATTCTTTGATGTTAAATTATCAAAGATTGTATCATACTTATAATGTGCATCCATCCATTGAAACGAAATTATAACTTCGTGGAGGTTTCACTTCTCAATTCTCTATGCTACATTGTCTTTTTTAAGAAAATGTTGAAAAAGAATGTGAAGTACACAGGTGAAATGCTGGATTTAAAATAAGGCAGCATATGCTCTCTCCCAAGAATTGAAGATAAATGTTGATGTTGAAGACTCTTTAACATATGCATGTTAGTGTTATATCTCATTTTCACGTCTATGTTTGTAAATGCATAGCTTGTTTGATACTTTGGTTTACAAGATGGTTTTTTGAATAAGTTCTTCTAGGATGTTTGGTGCAGGTGGAATAGGTACTCAAGAATAAACCAGCATAGCAAATCATATTGTTCTTTCATTTTGACCTCTGTTTGGTTCCTACTATCGCGATGCAACTCGCCAATACCTAAATACTAATATGTGAGAAGGTAAATCAACTGTTTCAGTCATTTTTGCTGGGTCATCATCTCAGATCAACCACAATCTTTCTTTTGCTCGTTCACATTGACCTTCATCTTTGATTGACATTTGCTACTAAAACTAAGTATAACCATTTCGTTGGTTAAGTCATCGTTCTTTTTTGCTTTTGTGGATGTTGGATTTTCAAGTTTGAGACATTATTTTTGCTAGCCAATTTTGGTATTAATGTGATTTTAGCCGTGCTTACTTACGAAAATCTCTTTTCTCCAAAATTTTCTCTATATAGTCATTCAATGTTAGTTTGTATCATCTAAACATCTGGTAGAAACTCGTTATTTTTGTCGAATGTTGATGATATTTCGTCAGTTTCATACAAGCAAAGAGAAGTGGATAAAAAGACAATCAGGGGGAAGGTTCTCTGCTCAAGAGGTATGGATCTTGTTTGTATTGTTGTTTGATAGAAGGCTCTATATAATTAGAACCACATTTGTAGTTTAGAATTAGATTTTTTTCCCTTCCTTTTAGCTCAAGGAAGAATTGTTTAAGTGTGATAATGGATAATTTCTTTGTTTTTGTCTGCATACAATCATAAATAAGGGAAATATTTAGTCCGTTCTCTATTGTCTTCTGGATTTAGAGTTTGCTGCAGATTTTATTTTTGGTATTCGAGATCCATTTTTCACTAAAACATCATAATTTTATTTAGCTTAACACATTACTGATTATCCTTCTCCCATATTGAGTTCGTGGATTTATACTGGTACTATATTCCATTGTTCTACCAGCAGCTGGTCGGTTCATTTTTTCCTATACCATTAACTTAAATTTCTCAGGTCACAAAAACGCCTCTCTTCTATCCAGGTTGATGGCTATTGATCTCTGTGTACGAGCACATATTAAATAGAGAAGGATGAAATTTTTCCTATATACATGGAAAACACGTAAGCTTCTTTTTCAAGAAAATCACATCATTTTAAGGACTTCTCAAAATTGTAGAAAACAGATATAGGACAACATACATCAGTGTTTGAGGAATAGATGCAGATACTTTTTACAAACCATATTCTCCAATAACCTCTTCTTTAAGCTATACTATCATTGAAGTCAAAATCATGTTATTATTTGTCTGTTTTATCTTAGTTTCCCAGCAAATATCAAATTTACACTGATATTCCTATTCTGTGGTATGCATTAATGGACCTGTTGGGAAGGAGATGCTCATGTCCAAAGATTCCAGCACCACCATTATAATGGTATAATTTAATTATAGCTCCTTTATCATCATCGAAATCATTTTTGCTGCCTTCAAATTTGACTAAGCATTTTTGAATTTGTCCATGTTACTAGATACCACTGAAGCCATTTGTATCTCTTCATTTTTATTTGATCGCACTAGGAAAATGGAAAGAATTAAAATATGAAAGGGAGTAGATGAGCAGTTAGAGTAACTTGTGTCTTGCTAAAAAAAAATAACACACTTTAGGGACTCAACAACTCCCCTCCCCCTACACACACACAGAATTAGAATTGTAATTGGAAAGCTCGGTAATTTCCTTTCTGAGTTTAGATGCAAGAGTAACTGTCACAGCTTATTATATTTTGTATGTCTTACCGACCTTTACTATAAGCTCTTTTGATGTCTTCTCTACATATTGTGCACTAGAGATTATCTCATCTTATTATGCATATGGTGCACTTAAAAGACCAAATCTCCATATTCCCATCTAAATGAAAGCCGAGCTGGCCACATTCCACATGGTTTCATGTGTCTCTTAAAGATTGCAAACTGTCAATCACTTGATCGACTTAGTTATTTAAGTCCAGAATAAGAAAAGGAGAATGAGCGGAAGAAGATAATTTCATGAGACTGATGGGTGTTAAGAGCAATATCTTCACAAACAAGGAAGGTTCTTCCATACATAAATTTATGCATCTTTTGCACCGTTTTGTTGTTTCATGGTACGGCCTGTCCTGCTTGAGTTAATGTAATGTTCAGCTTGCTGCGGTTTTAGTGACTGCAGAAATTTAATTGTTTGAGCAGGAGATTTATATTTTTTTAATTATAGGTGGAAGATGAAGAAGTTGAGAGATATAGGACTTGCTGCAACTAGAAATATTCTTTCTACACTTATCTTCCTTTTGTCATTTGCAATTCTGTGGCTCCTACCAATCAATGACCGAGTACACCTTCTAAAATGGTATCTTAAGGGTTTGAGTAACTCCGACGCCCACACAGGTTGCACTCTGCTCTAAATTTGTAGATCTATTTGCTAGGGTATGCCTTTAATTATTTATCTGATTTTGTCCCATCTGTTTCATTTTCTAGAACACTACATTATAAAAGACTGCTGACTCAAATTTTCTCTTATATTCTGGTTTGTAACCAAAATATGGATTGGTATTTAAGTATTTGCATGTTATATAACTTGGGAAAACTTGGCAATGAAATGGTTCCACAAAATATTCAGAACTCTAAAACTAACTGCTCTGTCCAGGTTGTGAAGTAAGCGGAAAGTGTCGTTTGACTGCTTTAGTGTCTCCTACGCGCAAGGTTGTGAACAGGTAGGCAAAGGGTGTTGTTTGGCTGCTTTAGGGGTTCATACACAAGAGACATGCGATAGCAGAGAATTGAAAAGATTGTTTTTAGCCTATGTTCTTTTTCTTATTTTTCTCCTCCTGCATTTACTTCTTACTGTTGCTTAAGTTTTGTAATTGCAGGTTCAAAAGGAATGCATTTTCTTTCTGCCAATATGTAAATATGTGGGAAGCAACCTGAAGAATGTACTATATTGCAAGCACATAGTATTTCTTACTATTTTGGATATGCTGTAAAACTTTGTTCCTTAATAGGGTGAATATAGAACGGAGCATTATACGCCGTAAACATTGATAAAACAAGTATTAACTACTTTTTCGGTGTTGAACCTTTTGGTAATGTAGTAGTGTACACATTGCCCGTGCCATGCACGGGCACGGGCCATCTAGTTTTAGTAACGAAGGGAAAAGGGGAAGGGGAGGAGAAATATAGATGCTTCTGAACGAGCTTCTTAGTTTTGTAGCTATGAGCACTGAGTAAAAGTTCTTACATCTATTGTTGGCGAGGGGAATCGATCCCAGGTCTCCCATGTGGGAAAGCACTCGCTGAACCTACTCAGCCATAAGATTATGACATTCACAAATTGTTTTTATTCTCTGATATGTCTTTTATAATGAGCTTAGTGCATTAGTGCGCTACCCTTTTCTCTCGATATGTCTTTTAGCCTTTACATCATTTCCGAGGCCATAAATCAAACCCATTACATCAAATCCATGACTATTTCTTTCATATATTAGTGAAAAGATCCAATAAAATGACATTGGGAATGGAGTGTCACTAAGCTCCTAATTATACACATTGGACAAAGTGACAATAGTAAATGATAGTATTAAAAAACCAGTTCACATATCCTCCACTCCAATGTCCTTTTTATGGGAATGTAAGCTTAACTGCCCATGCTCCAATAAAGACCCAAAAGGGGCCCAGCTAGAAGCATTTGGGCAAGGGGATGGTTGATGGTGTGAGCGCTGCAGCAGCAACGACAGCACCTACCACCACATATCTTCAAATCAACAAAGATTTGATCTCCCAACACAAGACCACTTTGTCCTGTAAGTTAGTTGAATTGCAGTGAACCCGTAAAAGATATGCATTATAGAATTGTTCATTGGATTACAGCAATTTGGATACCATGAGGATGCTGGGCAGCATCATACAAAAGTATTCAAAGAGTGTAATTCACAAACATTTTCAAAACCAGCGGAGATGCCATATATTTGAAGTGGCCTAATAGTTAAATGAAGTAGGAGAAGAACCATGCACAAATATTAGGTGATTTATTTCAATTTGTTTAAGCCTCAGTGGTTAGAGTTACTCAGTATTGTTGGTGAGGTAGCAGATATCCAAATGAAATTAGTCGAGGTGCAGTAAGTTCGAACCAACACCACGGTTATGAAAAAAATCATCATACTGACACAGTGTGAGTGGGCCTATAATTATCTTTTAAGGATTATTTTACTAATTTAATAAAATTTTGAATAATTAATTAGACAGAATCATATAACGAAGAATAAAGACTTCTAAACCCTACAAAAGTTCTTATTGCATGAAAATAAAGACTTCTAATTTCTAAACCCTACAAAAGTTCTTATTGCACAAAAATTTACTATTATGATTTTTCTCGTGTTACTTTCTTTTACAAATTTGTTACGTTATATTGTTCAAATAAGGAAGGATTTGACACAAAAAAACTTAGTTGATCTAAATACCTAAATATTAGAAAATAATTAAATGATAATTTCCTACATGACAATTTTATTTTGCCAAAAATAAAGCAGTTTTTTATTAAATAATAATTTGAGAAAAATAGTTAATGATAATTTTTTCTATTGTAAAGTTTACCGAATGCAAATAAAGAGAAACGATTTGGGATCTCTAGCCCACTGTTAGTTTAATGCTCTATTGTGCTGCTATTCATTTGGGCTTAGAACCCAAGCTCTTCTGTTGCTACGGTTGAGGAGAGGGCTGACTGGGAAGGCTGAATGTCACTCTTTCGGAGTGGTCTTTATTTTTTGGCTCTCAAATTGATTTATTTTTATTTTTGCGTTTTGCTTAAAATATTTTGGATTCTGGTTCGAATTCCAACTCAATCAAAAAATTTAAAATTTTTGCAAGGCGAATTTGCTCGCAAAATATGCCTTATAAGGCGAGTTTGCCTTTAGGCATAAGGCAAACTATGTTTTATAAGGTGGAGTTTAGCAGACAAATTATGTCTTGCGAATTTAAATTCTATATTGTGAATTTTTTTTGAATTTTTTATTGAGCGGGGTTCGAACCCGGATCTCGGGGTATTTTTAAGCGAAGGAAAAAAATTAAAGACCAACAATTTGAGGGACGTAAACCTTTTTTTTTTTTTTTGCGCGATTTCCCCTCCCATGGATTGCTTCAATTTTCCTCCTTAAATCACCGACCTTTAATTTTTGCTCCTACTTCTCATTTAATGAAAATTTATGAGCCAAAGTACCCTTTATTTACGAGTTTACTAAATAGAGATTCTCGGGGTTCGAATCTCAAAGAGATAAAAAAAAAAAAAAAAATCGCAAGGCAAGATTTTCATATAAATTATGCATATTCGGCTAAAGTTGTATAGAGATTATGTCTTGAGGGGCATATTTTCAATGTAACTAAGCCCGAAGGCAATTAGGATTATGCCTTGTTCGGCTTGTTACATAGAAACTATGCCCCAAGAGGCATAGTCTCTATTAGGTCGCCACTGGGCGGTTGGACCGGTCCCGACCCCGCCCCGTCCCGCCAAAAAAAAAATTGGCATAGGACTCGAACTCCGGGACGGACCCGGGTTCATCCCGCCCGTGCCGCATCCCGCCCGACCCGCCTTGGGCCCCGCCCCAATCCCGCCCACCCCCACCCCTTTGCAAAAAATGGTCGTTGCACAACGACCATTTTATATTTTGTCGTTGTGCAACGACCATTTTTGGCCTACCCCTTTAATATTTATTTTTAACCCCTAAGTTAATATATTTACACTTTAACTCAATTTTCAACTATAAATACCTCATTTTCACTTCATCTTTCTCACAAATCTTCCAACAATCTCTCTAATCTCTAAATTTATCTCTCTACAAGTCTACATTGCCTACTAAATATTATATTTTATTTGTTCATTTGTGTAATTGTATCAAAGTTCAAAAATTGGGAGTGAAGTTGGCAACTAGCTTGAGGATCATCCATCGAGCAAAGTTTCAATTTTCAACCTAGATTACAAGCTCTGTTACGCTTCGCATTTGGTACCTTCGTTCCTTCTTTAAATTATTATTGTTATTTTATCTTAATTATCGCACTTAATTTCATTATCTTTAACTATTTATTTGCATAATTAATGGAAGGATTAAGAGGTATGTTTAAGGGTAAAGGTGCTTCTTCTAGTAGGGGTAACAAGTAAGGTGAGTACTTCTTCTAGTCATCCTATTCCTCGACAGGATGATTTGATTGATTACACTCATATAGATGAAACTGAATTTTTAATGATATACCATTAGACGATGAGATATATTCTCGCAACTCAACCAGACTTTAATTTAAAAGATAATCTAGATGACACACCCACCGGTGCAACTCAAACTGAAATTGGGAACGCCTCATATTCCCCTAGTATAAGACGAGGCCAAACACAACGAAAATTAAAATCAGATGCATGGTTTTTTTTTATGGGGACCAAGAGAGACAAGTAGTTAGATGTCATATTTGTAAAAATGTTTATAAATTTAAAATGGAAAAAGGTCGGATGGGACGAGAGGTTTATCGAGATATGTACGTAACTATCACAAAGCTAGGTGGGATGAATACGAGGATACAAAGTCGGGTAAAAGCGCCAATGCGCTCTCGCAGGGACAAGATTCACATAGTGTCCCGGATCAAGTATAGGGTCAAATTAACCCGACGACGGGGAGAATTGTAGGTCCTAAATACGATAAACATAGAGATAGGGAAGCAATATCAAAATTAGTTGCGGTGGAGGGTTTGCCTTTTCATTTCCTTCATCTCCGGTTTTATTCATTACATTAGAGATATGTATAATCCTCGCTTTTAACGGTTTTTTCTAGATCAACTGTTAGGAGAGGCGTTTTTAAATTTGCACATGAATATCAATAATATTTACGTTATTCATTATATCATTTTCCTAGCAAAGTATCTATCACGTCCGATATAGGTCGTAGTACTAATGTTAGCTTCATGATTATTTAACCGTAACAAGTTATTGGATAGATTATAAATGGTCTATGCAAAAACGTATTTTAGCATATAGATATATTGATGATAGGCACACTAAAATTTTATTGCAGAAAATATTCATCAAGTTTGCGATTATTATGGTATAACTGATAAAATAATGATTGTTACGTTAGATAATGCTTCTTCTAATAATTATGTTATTAGACTTTTAAAAGATCTTTTAACTCCATCTTTTTCTAATCATTTTCATATAAAATGTGTGTGTCGTATTTATAACTTAGTTGTAAAGGATGGTATATCACTTTTTGAAGACATTCTTAAATTTGCTATAAACTTTATTTTTAGAAGTAATAGAATACAAAGAAAAAAACAATATAAAAAACTTTTCACGATTGTGGACTACCTTATAGAAAAATTCCTGAAGAAGTAGCGACTAGGTGGAATTCTTTATATGAACAACTACTTGTTGCTTATGATTATAAAAGACCTATAATTTCAACAAGACGTTTCATGATTTGCAATTAAAGTTAAACAACTTATGCAAATTATCAACATACGTTCGTTTAGTATAACCAACACTCAGTAACTACAAGTCAACCGGAAAAAAGCTTATAAGTGACAAATTAGCTATTAACAATTCAACCGATAAGTCTATTGCTTTTTACCTTAGAATGATCGGCCGACTAGGTCCGCCAAGTCA